>OY978021.1:1205000-1805000 GCA_963854515.1 Pandemis heparana | reverse complement strand
AAAAGTATTATATGTATAGCCAATATAAAATGACCCCACACTGCGTAAATTTTGCTAAGGAGTAGAGCTCTGTGCTAACACTGGATAATTCAAAACGATCGGAAAAGCGGAATAAATATGCGAGACTCGATTACCGTGATAGAATAACTATTTACCTACATATCTAAAAATTCGTACCTACGGAACCCTTGGTGCGCGAGTCCGACTCGCACTTGTCCGGGTTTTTTCAAGCTTTTAAGTGCTCTAAAATTTATGAAATTTGCAGAATGTTTTACGTTGATGAACTCTCAAAGTATTGCTGTTATTGTAACAATACGATTTTGTAAATGTTTACTTGACAAAAGAAAAGTTGTATGCGGTGTTGTCAAAACAAAATTAATGTTGTCAGATTTAATTACGTGGAACTTTGTGAAATTCGTACAAAGTTATACGTAAACGAATTCTCAAAGTATTGCTGTTATTGTAACAATATAGTTTAGTTGATATTAATTTGACAAAAGTAAAGTTGTGTGCAGTGTTGCCACCAACAAATTAGTGTTGTCAAATTTATTACGTTGAACTTTATGAAATTTGTACAACGTTAAACGTTAACGAACTCGCAAAGTATTGTTGTTGTCGCAACAATACAGTTTAGTTGATATTAATTTGACAAAAGCAAAGTTGCGTGCGTTGTTGCCACCACAAAATTAATGTTGTCAGATTTACTACGTTGGTCTTTGTGATATTTGTACAACGTTAAACGTTAACGAACTTTCAAAATATTCTTGTTATTGTAACAATACAGTTTAGTTGATATTAATTTGACAAAAGCAAAGTTGTGTGCGTTGTTGCCACCACAAAATTAATGTTGTCAGATTTACTACGTTGGCCTTTGTGATATTTGTACAACGTTAAACGTTAACGAACTCGCAAAGTATTGTTGTTGTCGCAACAATACAGTTTAGTTCATATTAATTTAACAAAAACAAAGTTGCGTGCGTTGTTGCCACCACAAAATTAATGTTGTCAGATTTACTACGTTGGCCTTTGTGATATTTGTACAACGTTAAACGTTAACGAACTCTCAAAGTATTGTTGTTGTTGCAACAATACAGTTTAGTTGATATTAATTTGACAAAAGCAAAGTTGCGTGCGTTGTGGCCACCACAAAATTAATGTTGTCAGATTTACTACGTTGGCCTTTGTGATATTTGTACAACGTTAAACGTTAACGAACTCTCAAAGTATTGCTGTTATTGTAACAATAAAACTTAATCAATTTCAATTTGACAAAATTCAAGTTGTGTACTGCACAATAATTAGTCGCACAATAAAAAGATTGTGTCTGTACATAAATTAACTTAAATGCGGCATTAAAGTTTTTTGTTACCCAGACAATAAAAAATGTACAACGCTAATATTGTGCTTTGTGAAGCATTATTTTTCTCAGTGTAAGTGATTTTTGACAGCTAATAAAACGTAAAAAGTTAAAAGTGCTGAATTTTTAATATCACAATTAATGAATTGCATCGAGTAAAAAACACTCAATACAGTCTTACAACTTTATTTTAATTCGTAAATATCAGCATTCAACATTAACCTTCATTCTTGTTGTAAAAACGGATAAAATGTTCTGACAGTCCAAGTAAGTCAATATGCGAACAAAACGCATCCGAAATATTTTTTTTATAAAATTCATCCCTTGTAGGAGAGCTACCTAAGTAAAGGAATTATTGTCCATTCAGCCATATTAAAGATTGTAATGCCGGTTCACTGTTTGTGCTGACAGTAGCACTTGATGGTCCCAACGGAAGACCAGCGCTGGCTGTAAGGCCAGCATTATGCTGTGATTGTATATGCTGTTACTTCTTTTTTCTGTAATTTATATCACGAATAAATGTTTTCTTTCTTTCAAATAATTTAAAAAAATTAAGTCAAACTATTCAATTAAGCCGCCAACGTTAAATATGCGAATTTTCTAGTTATTTTGTTATTAAAAATGAGTGATAGGTAGTACAAACCCTTTTTCTTATTTTCCTCGCTGTAGTGAGGTGAAAAGTTTTGTGTTATACACGGGTGAAAAGTTATTTTACGCCTCGTGTGTTGAAACACTCGCTACGCTCAGGATTATATTTCTATATATATCATAGGATCCTTTCGCTAGCTCGTGTTTCAAATGAACATTCGCAGGTAAATTACAACTTACCCCCCTTGTATAACAAATAACTTTTGTTACACATTAATAGAAAATTCTACTTCTTTGCAACATCATTTCCAGTTCCTGTTACCCACTTACCTAGTATAGTAGAAAATAAATTGTGCGTAGTACAATAATAGGTTGTAAGCCAAATGCATATTGTTCTCTGTAACTACATAATATTAGATGGTTATCAAAACGATGTCACAGTTTTCGTTTTCGTATTAACAAAAATATGACTTGTTGTTGTATACAAAAAAATTGTTAACCTTAGATGAAATCTGTTTTCCTACACCAGAATCATAACTACAATACAATCTGGTAATATTGTAAAATATTTTTCAATACATTTGCTCGAAAAAATCACTTTCAAAGGATGTATACATGGCTCGTAAGTTAATTTTACCGCACTAGTGCGATTGTTTACAGTTTTTTTAATTGTCCATTTTAAAAGTTTACAAGCAAAGAGTATTACAAAAATAAAAAATATCGACTTATACGCAGAAAAATTTATAAATATACAAAACTAAGTAATGAATTTGTAAAATTTATTGTAATTAGTATAAACTATAATTTAATTACCTCAGTTTTTAATGATTTCCACCTTTTATTTATTCGAAAAAATCGCAGTGGCTGAACGCGTCGAACCTTTGCCTGATAATTTTAGTTAACCTAATTAAAAACAAAACTTACGCATGCGCATTACGGTACACGGACGCGCCATTTTTGTAAAACTTTGCGTAGTTTTGTGTTGTTGATTATAGTGTACAAAAAACCAAACAAAATGAGTTTTTGGGGTGCTACAGACGCTGCAAGGAAACAAGCACTCCACAATAATAGTATAACACTATATTCAGAAGGGATCAAGAATAATATATACACAAGTAGGAAATGGCTAGAAACACAGGAAATAGGAAAACTAAGATACAATCGTGTGGTAAGGATGACAGTTCAAAAAGCAAGGCGTATTCGACAGTTCTATTTTAAACAGCACATGCGCACTCTACCTTTGAGGTCGGAAGTCCTCGGCTGGCACTCGGAAGCGCTCGGCTTTGTCAACGAAATAGTTTACCACAATAAAATCTAGCTAAATTATAAAATAAGAAGTAGCTAATATGTACAGTCGCCACAAGTTCTTCAAGTGATGAACTCGACAATAACATGGAATTAACTCCGCCCGATATTACAATACAATACAAATTTAATACTCTTTATTGAACACCACAAATCAGTACAAAACAATACAAAAACAAAGAACAAAGTATACAATAGGCGGTTTTATCGCTTAGTAGCGATCTCTTCCAGACAACCAATAAGTCAGAAAAATGAGTTGGAGACAGTTTGAGTAGGTGGTGGAAACAAAAAGCCAGGAGAGACGCAGGCTAAATAAATAAAACAAAATAACACATACAAACACATGTAACAGTATTGTAGTGTAATGAATGAGCCCGTCTTTATTATAGGCTTTTATCACCGAAAAACTGCATGACATATATAAATTGACAGAATAGCAATAGACAATGAATACCACATTCTTCCCTACGTATCAAAGTCTTGTAGATATGCAGGAGGCCTTCGGGCCCGCTCAGAGCGTCGCAGTGTCGGGCCGTCAGGCTCGGGCACAGGGTCGTCGGAAGCTGGTGGATCTTGCATTAGCTCCTCCTGCCCGTCAGGTTCCAAAAACTCTTGCTCTGCTTGATCCGTTTCTGTTACAGCATTATCTCCACTCGGTGCGAGATGGCGATTGGACACAGTTAGTTCTCTACCACTTGGTAGACGAACTGAACTATAGAATGGATTTGCATCGAGAATTTCGACCTCTTCCACGAGTGGGTCGTACTTACTGGAGCGGTTGAATTTTCTTAATAGTCCTTTTTTCGAGTTCTGTAACCATGATGGCATTGATTGGCCACATGATGACCGGCGAGGATGGTTAAACATACGCTCATGAGGCGTGGTGTTTGTCGCTGTGCAGAGTAGCGACCTGACGCTGTGGAGCGCTTGTGTCATTACCTCTTCCCACATAGTCGAAGGTAAATTTTTGCTTTTTAGTCCCAGACGAATGGTTTGCCAGAGAATGCCATTTTGTTTCTCAACCTGTCCGTTTCCACGAGGGTTATATGGCGATGATCGACTGGTAGTAATGCCCTTTGAGTGTAAAAATTCTTTGAATTCCTTTGACATGAAGGCAGTACCTTGATCCGTATGCACCATTGCTGGCATGCCGAAAACCGAGAATAATTCAGTAAGATGCTTTATAACTGTGTCTGTACTGGTGTCAGGGCAAGCATATGCAAATGGAAATCTAGAAAATTCATCAATAATGGTAAGGATGTATTTATTGTTTGTGGATGTAGGAAGGGGTCCTTTGAAATCCATTGACAATCTCTCCAATGGCATTGTCGCTTTGATTAATGTCCCTGTGTTATTAGAAAATCTCGGCTTGATCTCTGCACATACTGGACAAGAAGACACTACCCGTCTGACGTCATCGCTCGAGTACGGTAAGTTCTTTGACCTTATCCAGTGAGTCAGTCGCGTGATTCCGGGATGACAGAGTGACTTGTGCAAATCCTTGAGCTTGTCGTCAATACTTGCAGCGCACGTTACTTGCCTTGTCAGAGCATCGGCGACAGTATTTTCTCTTCCAGGACGATATTTGATATCGAATTTGTAATTAGATAGTTCGATATGCCATCTCTGTATCTTATCATTTTTAATTTTACTTGCATGACCTTGTAACATATAGGCCACAGATTTTTGATCAGTGATTAAGATGAACGGACGGCCAAGCAGATAGTGTCGCCACTTCTTTAGACTTTCAATTATTGCACATGCCTCTTTTTCAACGATCGGATACTTCTTCTCGCTATCATTCAGTGACTTAGAGAAGAACGCCACAGGTCGGCCATTTTGAGTGAGAGAGGCGGCTATTGAGTAATCTGAGGCATCGGTTTCAACCGTAAACGTACCTTTGGGATCAACTGCCGACAATGACGCCTTTACTATGATGTCCTTTAGTTTTTGAAAAGAATTAATTTGATCGTCGTTCATTGGGAATGCCTCAACTTGTGTGAGAGAATGAAGTTCACTTGAAAAGTCGGGCACCCATTTCGAATCCTCGGAAGACACGGCGGCAGCGTTGAGAGGAACACCTCGACATAGCTTCGCGAAGTGGCCTTGTTTGCCGCATTTCAGGCACGTGAGGTTTGCTGCGGGGCACAGCCGCCGGGGATGGCGAGAATTACCGCAAAAGTAGCATGTGTCTTGACGAGAGTTGATGTATGATGGCGTTTTACGGTTGGATTGGTTGGTAGCAGCAGCGACTGATGATTGCGGAGAGTTAAAGCTTTCTGATTGAGTGTGAGCAGATTCCATGGCACGTGCTTTAGTATGAGCTTCGTCTAGGGTAAGTGTCATATTTTCCAACAGTCTTTGGCGAATGGTAGGAGAAGCCAGGCCGGAAATGAAAGAATCTCTTATAAAGTCATTTTCGTTTTGTTCAGCAGTGACTGCTTTAAACGTGCATTCCTTTGAAAGCAGTTTTAGCGACTGAATGTACTGGTCAATCGTTTCTCCTGGGTTTTGCGTTCTCGTTGCTAATTTATGACGGGAAAATATTTCGCTTTTTGGCTTAATAAATATTCCATCTAAAAGTTCGATGGCCGCGTCATATGTTTTAGCTTGCACGATATGCTCGTAGACTATAGGTGACACGTGATTTACAAGTAACTTTAATTTTACCTCTTCCGATGTTTTAGTAGTACCATCCGTACAATCATGATACGACTCTTCAAGGAAGTTTTCGAAAGTTTTTTTCCAATGAAGCCATTGAGTGGTCGAGTTATGTCCGCTCAACGGGTCGGCGTCAAATCGGTCTGGCTTTAGATATCTATTCATCTTGATACATTATAATATTCGCTATTTTATTCTCGCGATTCTCACTTGAATATTTATTTTCGGTAATAAAATTGTAATGAATGAGCCCGTCTTTATTATAGGCTTTTATTACCGAAAAACTGCATGACATATATAAATTGACAGAATAGCAATAGACAATGAATACCACATTTAGTTATAATACTTAAGATAAAATAAAAATGAGAATGTAATAATGACAATAAAAATATATATAATAAGAAGGCCATATGACAGAAAAGGATTTGATCAGAATCAAGAAGAAAAGAAAAGGGACTAAAGACAGAAAGTCTTTTGTCATCAAAATCTCGAGATAGGTGTTTATTCTTCAATTTTGTGTTATTAATTGCCTATTTTCTCACAAATGTATTGAAAAACGTCGTATGATACACGGTTGGCAAGGTTTTACAAACTCGTGACGATGAAAACCCTCGCCTTACGGCTCGGGCTTATCAACTAGTCAACTCGTTTGTAAAACCTTACTTACCAACGTTGTATCACAAATAACGATTATTCTCCGTGCTCGTCGAAATCTTTAAGGCCTTAAGGTCTTTTCTTTTTTTTATCAAAAAGAAGAAGTAGGTACCTACCTAACTTATAAACTTTATTTCTTGATAAAACATGTAATATACTACGTACACAAATCACGCCTTTATCCCTTACGGGGTTGACAGTGTCTTTTTTTCGGTGGGAAAATGCGTTACGCATACGATCGCGCCGTGGGGACGGTTAGTCACTATCACTTCATTACATAGTATAAAACAAAGTCACTTTCTCTGTCCCTATGTCCCTATGTCCCTATGTATGCTTAAATCTTTAAAACTGCTTTAGAATTGCTATCTTTATTTTAGTTTTTGTTAAGCTATCTTTAGTTTTAGTTTTTGTTAAGCTATCTTTAGTTTTAGTTTTTGTTAAGCTATTTTTAGTTTTAGTTTTTATTGAGCTATTTTTAGTTTTAGTTTTTGTTAAGCTATTTTTAAGTTAGTTTTAGTTAAGTACATGAGTAATTTTATTCTTAGTTTGTTTTTGTACCTACCTTTATTTTGAATTAAAAATTAGTTTTAGAGTTTCTGGGTTTTCTTTGGCGCCTCTGGCTGCTGTTCCATAGCTCGCGGAATCCTAAAACTAAAAGGGTTTCTGCTATAGCGCGTTTTTATATTATTGTCGAAGTAACGGTTAAAATTTAGAAAAACGCCAACTTTGCCAACATTAAACAGTAATGGCGCCGGTGAAAAGAATAACTAATTGCCGCGAACAAAGGGAAACTCGTTAAAACTTGTACAATTTTTCCGCCGTGCCTAGGGTTACTATGTTAAAGCTTGTATACGGATAATCTAACTAATATTATAAATGCGAAAGTATGGATGGATGGATGTTTGTTTGTTACTCAATCACGCCAGAACGGCCCAACAAATCTGGATTAAATTCGGCACATAGACAGAGAAAAGTCTGGAATAGCACATAGGCTACTTTTTATCCCGGAAAATTGCGCAGTTCCCGCGGGATACGAATAACGAATTCTTTGCAGACGAAGTCACTGGCAACAGCTAGTACGAACATAATTACAAAAACGGATAACTCACGTACAAACGCGGAATAATGCTCGACATTATGTTTTGGACTATTCCGTAGACCTTCTTCGTCTAGCTATCACGGTTGAGATACAGCCTGGTGACAGAGACAGACGGACAGACAGACAAACCGACAGACGGGCGGACGGCGAAGTCTTAGTAATAGGGTCCCATGGTTGGATACACATGTAAAACAACCCTTGTTCCAGCAAAATAAATTTTCATTTCATTTCATTTCATTTACGAAAACCTAAAAAACAAGTCCCCAAACTTGTTTGACTTACTACTCAGTTTAGCAAAACTACATTTTGACACTCTCCTACCTCTTCCCCCACAGATGTAAAAAAAACATTATTTCAACATGAAACTACCGTGAGACTCACACATAATTACAACACAACGGATAACTCACGTATAATAGCCGAATCCCTCCCCTCCCCTGAGCTCCCTGATGAAGGGCTTCGAAATAGTCCGAAGCAATTGTCGGAGCAATTTTTCGGCTTTTATACGTCAGTTATCCGTTGTGTTGTAATTAAAAACATTATTATTAAATATTATTAAGGTAGTCACAGTCAGTCAGCTTCTAGATCGACATTCAGGTTTCGAGTATCATCGGCCGATTAAGAATCTAACCCTAAGAGTGAGTGAAATGGCAAGACAGACCAGGTCTTCTTAAAACTGTTGCACTGTATGTATGCTTTTCATAATTCTAAAGTACACTCATCAACTGTCTAGGGATATTTTTTATCTCAATTTCAATATAGGCATATTACTTACTATCGCGTCAAAAGATCAAATTTAGGGATATAAAATATCCCTAAATATCTTTGATTGTGTATTTAGGTTTAACTAGGTACTGAAAACGTACTAGTTAAGTAGGTAATAGGTGACATTCGATTTGCAAAACTTGACTCACGTTAGCAAAAATCTTACGAAAATTGGGGAAAACATTACTTGTCCGAATAAATTGGGATTCATGGCAACCCCAGACCCTTTCAGATAGGCGCTTTTGCGCTGCGTTCGGACTGATATAAGATTTATTAATTTTTCATTAAGAAGGCAGCTAGCTATCCACCTTTGCATTTAAGGACCAGGGGCCTTACCATGACGTCTTAATGCGATTCAGTTTAGGTTCGCTCGCTGTCAGATTAATACTAAAAGTGACAGCTAAAACTTGAACTGAGAATTAGGACGTCATGGTAAGGCCTCTGTTTCAGCACTCTCTGTAAAGTTCCGCAGTAATCTTAAATCTAAACCTAAATTTCGCGTTTGGCCTAGTGGTATAAGGTGTGGAATAACAGTCTCTCAGGTGACCGCAGTTCAAATCTCGTGTATTTTTTCTTTTTTTTTATGTACTTAGGTACTTAAATTGGGATTGTTCATTTTTTTACAACATACCCTGATTTGAAAACCATTTCGAAGTATGGGGCTTGCGAACTGTTTTATCTTACTGGCGTTCAAAAATACTCAAGGATTACGGATATTTTGCAAAAAAATTATTTGACTTTTATTCGACCTTACCGAGCGGCTGTTGGTAGTTCCAAAAAATAAATCGGCAAATATCTAGTTTGTCTATTAAATTTATATGTCAACTAGTTATCAGTGTCACCCAATGTCAGTAAAGTAAATATTGTTTTGTTGAAAACTTAAAATTGTCGGTCGATTTAAAACGAAATAATGGAAGTTACAGAAAATGCTTCGTTCCAACCTGAAATAATGACTCTAAAAACAGCTCCAAAACAATAGTTCGCACGGATCCGATCCGAGAAGATATATGAGAAAAGTGGTGTCGCGAAGTAAATGTTGAATACTTCAAAGTTTATAAGTACACAATATTGTTGCGAGGATCATTTCGATGCAAGTAGGTACCAAAACACAATGCCACATACTTCCACATTCATAAATTTTCAACTCATTATAACCATGATCAGGATTTAACGCAACATACAATAATCTTGTAGGTAAACCAAAGGTAGGTAAACAGTATATTTGACATTGAGATGACAGTCACAACAGTTATGACAGCTATTTTTTTTTAATTTTATGAAAATTGCCTAATTCAGCCGGCCGTATATAATTTACGAAAAGTCGTATCTGATTTTTTTAAGCAATTATATTAATTGAATTAAGCCATGAAATGACAAAATATTCAAATATAAAAAGGGGGGGTTAAAAAATGAACAATCCCAATTGGATGACATTTTGCCAGTACACAGTACAGTTAGCAAAAGTTTTTTGATCCACGCCGGAACAGCAGCGCAAGCACTGCTTCTTGGCGACAGGCTCAGCGAGCGGTGCTAGCAAACCCAACAGACCTTACACAAGGTCCTCTGTTTCGTAAAATTTTCCAACTAAGTTATAGCCATAGCTTCGGTTCGTGACTTATCAAAGCCGCTAAACTTAGTTGATGAGTCAATTTATCTTGCACCAACCAACGTGATGTTCGTCATTACAGAATGTAAACGACACTAATGTGTGGTTAACTTTGTGATAAGCTTGATCAAAGCACGCTTCGAGCTGGCTATAACAATGATGAACATAACTGGAAGAGCTTTTATGTTACATACAGTCAAAGGCATAAATATAATAATATGTACGTTGCCAAGACGTTAAAAACATCTATACGCTACCACGGCTTTTAAATAATATAAATATCACATACATAATATTCAAGAGTTATGATTGTCAACATCCCTACGGGCGATGGAGCGAAGCGAGCGAGCAAGACCCACCATTGAGAAAGTGACTCGAATACGTAAGGTTAGGTTTGCATATAGGTATGCACTATACACCTAAAAGTTATGGCAAATGATTATTCATCATCATCGTCAGCCCGTGTCAGTCCACTGCTGGACATAGGATGTAGTCTGGTAATAAAACATTTCATTTTCATTTTATAGGCCTCCCCCATAGCACGCCATTGGGCCCGATCTTTAGCTCTGGCCCTGCCGCCTTGCGAATATCATCGCCCCATTTAGCAACAAGACTCCCATGAATGATTATGTCATATATTTTTTTATAGAATACCTACGTATAAGGTTTTGGCAAAAGAAATTCGGGAAAACGTTATAGAAAGAAAGAAAACATTTATTCATTTTGCAAGACACATAAATATAAGAGCATACACACAATTTTTTAGAAAAGAAACAACAAAAACAAAACACAGACATGAAAATAAGATCATCAGCGTTGTGTTTTCGCAAAAGTGAAACGGGGAATATAGAATCACTAGCTTTTGCCAGCGACTTCGTCTGCAAAGAATTCGTTTATCGCTATCCCGCGGGAACTACGCAATTTTCCGGGTTAAAAAGTAGCCTATGTGCTATTCCAGACTTTTCTCTCTCTATGTGCCAAATTTTATCCAGATCCGTTGGGCCGTTCTGGCGTGATTGAGTAACAAACAAACATCCATCCATCCATACTTTCGCATTTATAATATTAGTTAGATTTTGCTTGATCACGTTTGGTTGCTTTGACTGATTAAACAATAGAGATCCTCAAAATTAAGCTGATAAGTTTTATTACTGCCTGGGAAATAGTTTACAATAAAATCTGACTAATATTATAAATGCGAAAGTATGGAAGGCCGGATGGATGGATGGATGTTTGTTTGTTACTCAATCACACCAGAACGGCCCAACGAATCTGGATGAAATTCGGCACATAGATAGAGAAAAGTCTGGAATAGCATATAGGCTACTTTTTATCCCGTAAAATTGCCTAGTTCCCGCGGGATAGCGATGAACGAATTCTTTGCAGACGTAGTCGCTGGCAACAGTTAGTTATGTTCATAAAATTAATTCCGCATCCAGTATCCCGACGAAGCATCCTTGTTATATTAGTCCCGGCAAACTTTTCTAATAATATGAAACTCTGGTCTTTGTTCCCTGTATTAGCTTCTTAATCGTCGATTAAACTCCGGTTAATCTCCGCTTTATATGTGAAACCGGGCTTAAAGCTTGTTTACGATGTACGTTTATTGCGACTAGCTTTTCACTCGAGAGCTTTGAAAGCTTCACCTAGACAGACACACACAAATCACGTCTATATTCCTTACGGGGTACACAGAGCTTAAGGTAACAACACCTAAAAGTCACGTTTACCATTATAATGGGCCGTGTAGGTAGAAATGGGAGCAAAATAATAATTAATAATTGATTAAGACGCGCAACAGAAACCTGTTTAAGGTTTATAATAACGTGGCGCGAATGTATCTCGTTGCTCACAACAATTTATCTTAAATATCTAACACGGTTATGTTTATATCAATTTTCGCCTCACTACCTCGGAAAGCACTTTTTGTTTGTTTGACACCTATTGAGAAAATTGTTTTTTATCCACATGTGGAGAAAGAGTTTTGACTACAGATTAGAAAGATATGGTACAGGGTTTAGACATTTGAAGGAAGCTTAAGTGATATTTGACAGCTAACAAAATGTAAAACGTTAAAAGTGCTGAATTTTTAATATCACAATTAATGAATTGCATCGAGTAAAAACCACTCAATACAGTCTTACACCTTTATTTTAATTCATAAATTTCAGCATTCAGCATTAACCTTCATTCTTGTTGTAAAAACGGATAAAATGTTCTGCCAGTCCAAGTAAGTCAATATGCGAACAAAACGCATCTGAAATATTTTTTTTTACAAAATTCATCCCTTGTGGGATAGGTAAAGGATTTATTGTCCATTCAGCCATATTAAAGATTGTAATGCCGATCCACTGTTTGTGCTGACAGTGGCACTTGATGGTCCCAACGGAAGACCAGCGCTGGCTGTAAGGCCAGCATTATGCTGAGGTGGAACCATTTCGTGATTGTATATGCTGTTACTTCTTTTTTCCTGTAAGTAATTTATATCACGATTTTTTTTATGTGAATAGGAAGGAAAACGAGCAAGTGGTTCACCTGATGGTAAGCGACCACCACTGCCCATAGACACCCGCAACCCTGGAGCAATGTTTTCTTTCTTTCAAATAATTAAAAAAAAAAGTCAAAACTATTCAATTAAGCCGTTAAATATTCGCATGTTTTTCTAGTTATTTTGTTATTAAAAATGAGTGATAAGTTTAGTGTTATACATGGGTGAAAAGATATTTTACGCCTCGTGTGTTGAAGCACTCGCTACGCTCAGGATTCTATTTTTGAACCACTCGCTTCGCTCGTGGTCAATCATAGAGTCCTTTTACTAGCTCGTGTTTCAAATGAACACTCGTGGTTAAAATGCAACTTTCCCCCCTTTGTATAACAAATAACTATTATAGCTACTTTACTTATTTATATATATACTCCAGTAAACACACTTTCTCCCGTTAAGTAATACCGTGTGTGCGAGAGCTGAGAGTGATTTCATTGTCTTGAAATCAAAACAAACTATCGATCCGATCTCCCGCGGTCAGCTTAACAATCATTAAAATTCATGGCAGACCGTCGTGTTATGACGTGGATTTAAATTGTTACTGTTATTGCAGTTTGGTCCATGCTTCCGTTAAATACGTACCATTAAGCTCTGGGGCCTTACCATGATGTCTTAATGGGTACCATGTTCTATTTACCATGTTTACCATTTGTTTGTTTTACCATGTTTTATTTGTTCTATTTAGGGAACGTGCTGGTGTGAAAGAAGATATAGTGACTAGGATAGAAAAAATTATGCTTAGTTGGTTTGGTCACGTAGAGAGGATGGATGAAAGAAGATTAACTAAACAGATTTATACGGGAGTGTGAATGGGTGCGTTGGGAGGGGAAGGCCTAGGCGGACGTTCTGTGATCAAATTGGGGACGTTTTGGAGAAAGGCCAGGTCAAGAGTACCCGAAACCGACGAGCATGTATGAAGAGATTGATGAATGTGGATGAAGCGAAAGAGGTATATCAGGATCGTAGCAAGTAGAACAAAGTAGTTTCTGCCTACCCCTGTGGGAAAGAGGCGTGACGATATGTATGTATGTATATGCATGTATGTTCTATCTAGCGTAAGGGACAGAGCTATATGGCTGTAAAACTGTGTCTCTTACGCTGAATAGAATGGCACGCATTAAGACGTCATCGTAAAGCCCCTGATGGTGCACAGGACGTTATCTAAGAAGTTGAAATATACATATTGGTTTTGTCGTATGCCAGCCTACTAATATTATAAATGTGAAAGTTTGTGACGATGTGATGATGTGACGATGTGACGATGTAAGTGAGTGAGTGTGTATAGGAAATATCAAATGAATCAAGAAATTTTTATTTCTTAATTTTTATGTTTACTTTTACGGTTTTACCGTTAGAAATTTAATTTCTAAACGACACTGAAAATTAGAACACATAGAAAAATCCGAAAAGTAAAGCTATGGCCGGGAATCGAACCCGGGTCCTCGTCATTCCGTGACGCGTGCTATACCCCTACACCACCCATAGCAGGTGAGTAAGCGTTCGAATTTTTCTATCTATTACTAACTGTCACGTGACCTTGTTACTATGCGATTATTTGTCGCGAAGCGTCATCTATTTGAATGATGTGTCTGTACGACACAATTACAAACTCCCGTGGAACATCTACTGCTCACCAGGGACGAGAGATGGCGCTGTTTTTCAAATGATAGGAAATATCAAATGAATCAAGAAATTTTTATTTCTTAATTTTTATGTTTACTTTTACGGTTTTACCGTTAGAAATTTAATTTCTAAACGACACTGAAAATTAGAACACATAGAAAAATCCGAAAAGTAAAGCTATGGCCGGGAATCGAACCCGGGTCCTCGTCATTCCGTGACGCGTGCTATACCCCTACACCACCCATAGCAGGTGAGTAAGCGTTCGAATTTTTCTATCTATTACTAACTGTCACGTGACCTTGTTACTATGCGATTATTTGTCGCGAAGCGTCATCTATTTGAATGATGTGTCTGTACGACACAATTACAAACTCCCGTGGAACATCTACTGCTCACCAGGGACGAGAGATGGCGCTGTTTTTCAAATGATAGGAAATATCAAATGAATCAACCATAGCCACAGCCATAGCTTTACTTTTCGGATTTTTCTATGTGTTCTAATTTTCAGTGTCGTTTAGAAATTAAATTTCTAACGGTAAAACCGTAAAAGTAAACATAAAAATTAAGAAATAAAAATTTCTTGATTCATTTGATATTTCCTATCATTTGAAAAACAGCGCCATCTCTCGTCCCTGGTGAGCAGTAGATGTTCCACGGGAGTTTGTAATTGTGTCGTACAGACACATCATTCAAATAGATGACGCTTCGCGACAAATAATCGCATAGTAACAAGGTCACGTGACAGTTAGTAATAGATAGAAAAATTCGAACGCTTACTCACCTGCTATGGGTGGTGTAGGGGTATAGCACGCGTCACGGAATGACGAGGACCCGGGTTCGATTCCCGGCCATAGCTTCACTTTTCGGATTTTTCTATGTGTTCTAATTTTCAGTGTCGTTTAGAAATTAAATTTCTAACGGTAAAACCGTAAAAGTAAACATAAAAATTAAGAAATAAAAATTTCTTGATTCATTTGATATTTCCTATCATTTGAAAAACAGCGCCATCTCTCGTCCCTGGTGAGCAGTAGATGTTCCACGGGAGTTTGTAATTGTGTCGTACAGACACATCATTCAAATAGATGACGCTTCGCGACGAATAATCGCATAGTAACAAGGTCACGTGACAGTTAGTAATAGATAGAAAAATTCGAACGCTTACTCACCTGCTATGGGTGGTGTAGGGGTATAGCACGCGTCACGGAATGACGAGGACCCAGGTTCGATTCCCGGCCATAGCTTTACTTTTCGGATTTTTCTATGTGTTCTAATTTTCAGTGTCGTTTAGAAATTAAATTTTTGAGTGTGTATGTTTGTTCCTTCTGCACGCTAAAACGACTGGACGGATTTAGATAAAATTTGGAACGAAGATAGCTGGTACCCTAGTTTAAAACATAAGCTACTTTTTATCCCGGAAAATAGCATAGTTCCCGAGGGATAGCGGTAAACATGACAAATGTCGAAGCTGCCTAATGTGGCAACGTATAACGCCATAAACATTGTCAATTGCTAATTCTACGCAGACGAAGTCGCGGGCAGAAGCTAGTAATATCATACGCCATAAATGTATTGTCTTGTCATAATTAGCATTTCCAAAACTTAACTCTCTTTACAACATGATTTTCTTTTTGTAACATGATTCTCAAGATTTTCGCCCATTCCCTCTATGGACTTTAACCATCTGCGCGGGAAGAGAAGCAACTGGTATATTCTGTTTTTTATTTGCTCTCAGACCAGCTTGGAAGGAATAATGCGGGTGGTAGGGCCTTGTGCAAGGTCCGTCCGGATCGCTACCACCATCTTACTCGCTAATCCTGCCGCTAAGTAGCAGGGCTTGCACTGCTGTGTTCCGGTGTGGAGAGTAAGACAGCCGCGGAAATTACGGGCACAAGAGGCATTTCATCCAAGTCCTCTAGGTTGGCAACGCATCTGCAATCCCTCCGGGGTTGTTGGTGTCTATGGGCAGTGGTGATCGCTTACCATCAGGTGACCCACTTGCTCGTTTGCCTTCCTATTCACATAAAAAAAATATATATATATTTATTTCTAGTATTCTTTATTAGAAATAGGATTTGATTCCCCTTTCGACCTTACACCGTCAATCACGCTAATACACGTGGCCTTTTAGGTCTTGTTACCCTCTGTCTAACCCGTTAGGGCTAAAGACGTGAAATTATGTATGTAAGATTTAATTATTGCCATACGATTTACAATTATTCAAAGCAGTAAATATACATACCAATTTTTGAATTTCGTCTTGCCTGTGAAATTGAAATCCCTCATTTTCTTTTCAGCTGTATAATTTTGAGCTCAAAAATTATAATCTGACTCTAGTGAACCTACGGTGGCCTCTATAGTGTATTTTTTCGGCCCGCGGAATTCTGACATTTCTCGGTATTACCAGTCATATAAACGTTCCTTAAATCCGTGGTAAGAAAAGGAAAAAAAATAAAAATGTAGAACATTATGTTGAAGTTGAAATACTTAAACTAAAAATCATTTTTACATATTAGTAATTAACAGATATTTGGTTTAATTTTAAATTGCATAATTTAGACATAATTAATAATCTTTTCTTTTTTTTGAGAGAATATAAATTGTTTGAGGTATCACTTTGAGTATTGTCATATATTACAAACCTTCGGTCTACGATTATAATAATATTGATTTATTTCGTAATATTTAATAAAAAGAATGAACAGAACGTAAAACTTCAGCAGTCGGCTGTCATTCTTCCGGCAAAATATAGGAAAATATTTTAATTGCTCCTCCCCCAATATCAAAATTACATTAAACCGAACAATCTCCTCACGTGTGTAATGTTATGTCACTACGTCGACATGGCAAAATATGCCTTGCTAAAATAAAGACGTGATTTATGTATGTACGTATGTATGTGATAATAAGGATGACTTTTAAAGTTTTCAACTTAGATCTTCTGTACTCTAATTGGCCAATTGTCGTTAAAATAAAAGCTGCCATTAATTTTTAAATCCATTATTTGAGTACCTAATGTTAGAACGTCACCGTATTTTATTATTTTTAATTGTTAGTTAAAATAACGAAAGCTTAGTGTGACAATTTATTTGTTCAGCAGAAAAAAATGTTGGTGTCCCCTGAAACGTCTAATTCTGACAGCTGTCAGAAGTCCACGGGCCAAAAAAACACACTATAGTTGATCATAAAAAATACCATTTTATCCCTAATTTGAAGCTTTGTTAACTGCCGCTGTGCACGGGGCTGAACTCGGATTAACTGCCCTAATAGCCGGATAAACTAGAACCCTTGTCCTAAACAAACAAACTGCAGGAACAGGGTAATACCAATGCTAGTAATGTCCATTTTCCCGGCTCTTCATCAGCAGTTTTCATCAACCGCTTTTCGTACAAAGCGTTTTCATTCGTCCTTTAATAACCGAACAGTTGGTGAGTTGAAAGCGTCTGTTTAATGAGCCTCTAGTGTAAGCTTTCTCACGAAGAAAAATCTCATCACTAGTTGACATATCATCGATGTAGAAAAATTTGGCAGCGCCACTTGCGGATCACAACAGCAGACTGTCTAGAGTATTACTATTAACTATGGTTTTTTTGTGAAGCTTATTTTCACGTTTGCATTTGCAGCATTTGAAAAAGTCTTCCGTTATGGTTTTAAAGCAAATCACAATGCTTTTTTGTTAAACGGTGTTTTATTGTAACTAATAAAAATGAACACAAAATATTTACCTTGCTACTCCGCTACTTACGTGCAAGATAACCAAGCTTGTGCGAAATATGTACGTTTTGCATGCAAGCCCTCCCACCACTACTACCACACAAAACGCACACAAATCCCACAAACTTAATTAATCCTAACACCACACAAACACTGACGCGCGTTTCGATCCCTTTACGGGATCATTGAGAATGATCCCGTAGAGGGATCGAAACGCGCGTCAGTGTTTGTGTGGTGTTAGGATTAATTAAGTTTGTGGGATTTGTGTGCGTTTTGTGTGGTAGTAGTGGTGGGAGGGCTTGCATGCAAAACGTACATATTTCGCACAAGCTTGGTTATCTTGCACGTAAGTAGCGGAGTAGCAAGGTAAATATTTTGTGTTCATTGAAATGGACCTCCGCAAAGTAACGCCTGATTCAATAAAATAGTAACTAATAAAGTTTTGTACGTAAGAAGTGAGAGTTTTTGCTACCCTCTCTAACCTATTTCAGAAAGTTAAAGTAAATTAAATTATCAATTACCATATCAGATTCCCACGAAACATAAGCAATTCAAATTAATATAATTAATTATTATCAGTCTCTTGTTTTTACTATTGCGCAAAATTTATTTAAAATGTAATTAAATCTTAATGCGGAACAGAAATTAATCATTTAAACAATTCAATTTTAGCGAAATACTCATTACGCCGTCTAGACTACCAAATCTTAATTTAGAATTTAACTAAGGACAATGTCGTAAAGTAAAAGCCTGGAATGTAATCATTGTCGAGAAAGTCTGTAAAATACGATTATTAACGTTCAATTGGATTGGCCATAATTTTTAGGCGACCCATATGAAAAAAAAAAAACTACTTTTAGACTTGGAGACAATCTAACTAATAATATTATAAATGCGAAAGTATGGATGGATGGATAGATGGATGTTTGTTTGTTACTCAATCACGCCAGAACGGCCCAACGGATCTGGATGAAATTCGGCACATAGATAGAGAAAAGTCTGGAATAGCACATAGGCTACTTTTTATCCCGGAAAAATGCGTAGTTCCTGCGGGATAGCGATAAACGAATTCTTTGCAGACGAAGTCGCTGGCAACATCTAGTAATATTATAAATGCGAAAGTATGGATGGATGGATGGATGTTTGTTTGTTACTCAATCACGCCAGAACAGCCCAACGAATCTGGATGAAATTCGGCACATAGATAGAGAATAGTCTGGAATAGCACATAGGCTACTTTTTATCCCGGAAAAATGCGTAGTTCCCGCGGGATAGCGATAAACGAATTCTTTGCAGACGAAGTCGCTGGCAACAGCTAGTTACCTATAAATGGCATCACACGTCACTAATGGCGTTATTATAATAAACAATTAAGTTGTTCGATGCGTTGGTCTGGAGTCCCGGTGGTCCAGTCAGCAAGTTGTTAGCTTGACGTGTAATTGCTTAGAAGCTTCGGTTCAAATCCCGTCCGATTTACTGAAAATGATTTTTCCTTAACAATAAAAACATTACCTTTGATGTGAAAGATTTCATCCGGTTATCAGTTAGTGGTTGCTCCACGGATCCTCTGCTAAATAGAAATACTATTGGCAGTCAGCTACCTAACGATAAAGTATTCTGGGCCTGCACATTCATTATTCACAACAGTATGACCCGTAGACGGGCGATGGAGGTTTTTTCTGGCGATAATACACAATTTGTTCTCCATTAGGTACGTATTGCTTTCGAATATTGTTTAAAAATTCATCGCTAATACGCCTGTAGAGCAGGATAACATAGGCAAATATCGTTTGTGGAAAAAGTGGGGAAAACATTGGTAAAAAAGGCAAAAGTAATGTGGAATTAAGTATTTTGATCCGACTGACGAGTTTTATCTTTATTTATACCAATGGTTTCGCTCCATAACTACTTTTGAATCAACATCACTCAAATATACCTACCTATATTGTGTTATGTATTATCTTCCGCTATATGTCCGCTTTTTTGCATGTATCTCAGTGTTTGTCAATGTTTATTTTGCACGATATAGAGTTAAGTTATTTCGTTTTTAACAGTTAATTGAAGAAAATAGTTTTCATTACACAACAAAAGTGTTTAGGGATTCCCTAAGTAGGTACAAAATTCATACGCGTTTCATCCTTATCCTTTTTTGAGCAGTATTAATGATGGTGCCTTTCTAAAACATGTAAGCAATCATCCGTCAGTCATCATATTTAACTAATTTGTGCTGTAATAATTCTGATAGGTTCTAAATCTCCATAGAAACTAGTTGTTCACTATCTGTCATCCTGTCCATGATTATTATATGTAGCTGGTTTTCTTTTTAGGCATGTGTGTATGTGTCTATTTATATCTCCATTTATTATAAATGTGTTTCATGTATAATGTATTATGTATTGTATGTGTATTAGTATGTATGTATTTTCACTACTTAGGTATATTAATATATATTATGTATTCTTAATTGCACCACTTGCTCAGATCTGTTCTTTTCTCCAGTCCGTTATGGTTGCCTGGTAGAGATCGCTCTGTAGCGATAAGGCCGCCTATTGTTACCTTATTCAAAAGTCAAAAGTCAAAAGTCAAAAGTTTATTTTGCAAATAGGCCGCCGAGGGCTCTTTTACATGTCTTTTTTTGAATCTACCAGCGCATTCGGAAAGACCATCATTGCCAAGAAGAATGCGCCGCAAGAAACTTGGCAGAAAGTCATTTTTTTCAAAATAAAATAGATTTACAATAGTACTTAAATTCTACTTAACTTACCTAATACAATTAATACATTTTATAAAAAGGGATGTAAAAGGTCCCTAAGTTAAGTCCGTACCTTAAATTACATTGGTCTATAGTAGAGATGTATAAAGTCTCTACTGGTCAAAGCGAAACAAAATATGCGATAATGATAAGAAAGAGAAAGCAAAAGCAAAAAGTGAATAAAAATAATCTAAGTTTAGTGGAGGTGTAAAACGCCTCCACCGTCAAATAAGTTAATTGGAGATATCTCCAATGTCGATGAGAAAAAGAGCAAAAAAAAAAAAAAATTATTATATATAATAAAAAATATGAAATATGCATTTCATGTCAAGTAAGTAACTGATAAGCTTTTGGATTCCGAAGGCAAGCTTACGTCTGCCGCCCCCAATGTTGGCTCACACGCGCTCATGTCATGCTCTGAAAGCAGAGCGGTACCGAGGGCATGTGTCACTTCCGTCCCCACAGGCTCGCTATGGGGACGTTTTAGGAACTTCGACGCTGCTAGCCTGTAACTAGACAGTAAATGGAAAAATAAAACAACAAAAGAAAACGGAAATCCATAAGCTTAACAATATACCTACCTAATACCTAACTTAGCACACATACACATACGACATAGCAATATTTATGTCCTTGTAAATAATTAATAATAATAAAAATAAAAATATTACTAAAGTAAAAAGAAAATAATATAGAAAATAATAATAAAATAAAAAGAAAATAATACTACTTCTGTATACCTTTTTCTGTTTTGATTTGGTGTTCAATAAAGAGTTATTGTATTGTATTGTATTGTTGTCCCTGTTTCCCTTGTTGTCAGTCAAACATAATATTTATATAAGTAAAAATATTATTGCCCACCATAGCAATGCACCAAGGAGAAGTTACCAAAGTTACGAAATTTTGTAGTGGAATGTTCTATGAAATTTAAATTTATTAAAATATTAATGGGAACATTTTAATTGTCCATATAGGATATCATTATTACTTGTTTCGATTGATTGCCTATCTAATGAATGAAATAACATTAATAAGAAGTTTTTTAAATGCTCTCTGGAAACTTTCGTTAAAGTACCTGGTCCATAGAAATCGTGCCTTATGGTTTATCAAGAATTTCACAATGATCCGGAGGGTTTTCGAGGTCGAAAAATTGGATTCGTCATTGCCACTTCACTGTAGCATAACATATAAAAAATCAAAACTACCCGATTTGATGCAAGGCAAAATGTACCATCTCCATGATGGTACGGGAACTTACCAAGAAATACTCGCGAAGGTTTCTGGAAATATCCGACAATATTATTGCAACATCGAAAATGTTCTGCAACTTTCTGCCGCACATTGATCGACCTACATTACGAAAATTAAAAAAATCCCGATTGTAAATGTTTCAGTGCCAAGTTAGATGTCGTTGTTTGCTAACTGTCATGGCGGCTGCAAAGGGCGGTTGATTGAAGCGCGGCGGCTTTTTTTACCCGTCACACCGGAAAATGGCTCCAGCGCGACATAAAATATTTACGGGTGGCAACACTGATATAGTAGTTTCAGAACAGACATGTATTTTAGTCTTCAAAAAACCATATACGTATATATATGTCGAATAACGAGCATTGGTTATTAATACAGGAGCTTCGTTGTCAATCCATCCGGATTAGCCATCAATTTTTTTTTTTTTTTTTTTTTTTGGAATTTTATGGCCTGGTTTCTAGACCTTTAAGCCAAGTCTTTATTTTATTAACGTTAGCAATGATTTACACAGCAAACACCGTTTTTGATTTTGTTAATGTCACTGTCACTTCACTACACTATCAAAGTTCTTTGAAAGTATTTTTAATGTATTTATAAATGGGATTAAAACAATTCACATTTTTTAAGAATCCAATGAGGCGGCGGGAGGGGTCGTTAGTTGATGATAACACTTCGTATTCACTGAGATCACTAGCGAGAATTAACCTGTCCAAGGAGTATGCTGGACAGAAAAATATCAAATGATCTATATCACCGATACTGTCGCAGTTGATGCATTTATTATTATCAGTGATTCCAAGTCTCGTCAAATGTGCAGGTGTTCTAGAGTGGCCAAAACGAAGACGATTGATTGTGGTGATAAAATCACGGCTGGCTAAGTTGTTGAGCTTATTGTACCATGGCTTGACTGGTAAGTCTTGTTGAATGCTTCCATACCATTTCCCCTTAACTTCCTGATCCTTCTTCCAAAATTCTCGCCACAAGTTTTGTACATCTAGTTTGATGGTTGAATAACAATCAGTTGCTGGTATATTTACAATTAATGAAACATCTAATGCATTAATTCCATCATATGCAGCTTTATCTGCTATTTCATTGCCTGTTATTCCTTTATGTGAAGGTATCCACATAAAATATATGTCCAAACCTTTACTCTTATAATTATAAATCATTTCTCTTATTTTAAAAATAAAGTATGAAGTTTTAAAATTAAATTTGAAACAATCCAGAGCTTGTATTAAACTTAAAGAGTCAGTAAGAATCAAAAACTTATGATAACTATTTACAAATTTAATCAACTTAAGTGCTTCTAAAACTGCATATGCCTCTGCAGTGAATATACTACAATTAGTATCCAGAACAAAGCTTTGAACAAATTTATTTTGAGGGTTATAAACCGCACTACGAACATAATTTTCTCCTTTACTGCCATCAGTATAAAGTTTATAGAAATCTTCCTTTTCACTTAGAAATTCCAACATATCCTGATTAGAACTGATGGAAGCCTTAATTATTGAAACTTGAAAGAATAAACAATTGAATGAATGTGAATAACATGGCCAAGGTGATATTGTATATAATGATGGAAATTTTTTCTTCATTTCTAACAGGATACGAGAGACTTTTGGAGCCTGGCCATTGAGAAGATCAGCACCTGTAGTCATAGGGTCATGGCAGACTATTTCACAAGGTATAATTCTTTTAATTATATTTTGATTATTTGACGCTAATAGCTTCACACTATGTCTTTCTGCCAGTAATAATCTTCTCAATGAAAGAGGCATGATGTTCGTTTCAACCTCCATTGCTCTTATGGGAGTTGAGCACATAGCACCTGAAATTATCCTCAAAGCCTTATTCTGAATAATGTCTAGTCTATGTACATAATTACTATCTAAATAAGCTAAACAGCTGTAATCAAAATGACTTCTAACAATTGCTTTATACAGCATTGAAAGTATCTTTGGGTCGGCCCCCCAAGACACTCCCGCTAAGCACCTCATAATATTTAGCCCTTTTGTGGCGTTTTGAGATATGTATTTAACATGTTTTTCAAAAGTCAAATTATTCTCAATGATTATGCCTAAAAATTTATGATGGCCAACTTGAGGGACTTCTTCATTATTGAATATAATATTATTAGAATGAGAGTCTTTACTGAATATCATAGTGCTACTTTTTGTAGGATTAATTTGTAGGTGTAATCTGTTATGGTAATACAAATGGAGTTCCTTAAGAGCATAGTTAATTTTATGAATGGCTAAGTCTACATCATTATTGACACTGTACAGAACAAGGTCATCAGCAAATTGTAAAATATTTACAAAGTCTGTATTTACATATTTACAAATCTCACTAGTATACAAATTATATAATAAAGGTGACAAAACTGCACCTTGCATAGTGCCTTTAGACACAGATCTTGGGCCATGAATTATATTATTATGTTTCACATATAATATTCTGTTAATTAGAAATTCATGTACCCACTTTGCAACTAACCCCGGAATTCCCAAGTTAGTTAGCACCTTAACTAATATTCCAGGATGAACATTATCAAATGCTCCTTTGACATCTAAGAAAACACATGCCACACTAACATTACTATTTTTTGCATATTTCAGGTCGGATATAAGGGATAAGAAGCTGTCTGCACAGCTCCTACCTCGTCTGAATCCATATTGCACATGTGGAATAATACTATTTGATTCAACATACCAGTCAAGGCGACATTTTACCATATTTTCAAAAATTTTACCAATGCATGATGACAAAGAAATAGGCCGATATGAATCAGCACAGTCTGGAGACTTATTTGATTTAAGAACTGGAATCACACACTGGGTTTTCCAAGACTGAGGAATTAGTTGCTTTGACCATAGTGAATTGAATATATGTAATAAAATATCTTGTACAGTTGAATCCAAGTTTTTAATTAGTATGTAAGGAAAATCGTCTAAACCAGGGCTCGTATTTTTACGCGATTGAAGGCTTAACAGAAATTCGTTTCTTGAGAAAGGTTCCAACAGAAATTTTGAATTCACGTTATTATTATTAAGATTATAGTACATATCTAGATTGTCAGAATTAACAGTACTGTCTTCCGACAACTTATCTAAAAAGGATGCGATAAACTCATCATTGTATGATTTATTTTTAATTTTATTCATACCCTTAAACATTTTAATATAATTCCAAATAATGCTTATAGGTGTAGTTCTATGAAAATTGTCACAAATCTTTTTCCAACTGTTATTTTTTTCCTCTGCAATGGTCATTTTTTTAATAGCATCAATTTTTTTATATTGTATATAATTTTCCATAGTAGGTATTGCTCTGTAGCACTTTAAAGCCTCATAAGAGTTGATGACACTTTGTTCACATTTATCATTCCACCAGGGAGCTGGAGGTTTACTTTTGAAAGTTGTTTTTTTTGTAAATTTAGGTATACATTCTTGCTTAAGTGTGTTGAGACGAGTACAAAACTGATTATATGATTCTAAAGGATTCTCATAGTCCACAGTAAAATCATTAAATATATTTATGGATAATTCTTTGAACTTTTCCCAGTCTGCCTTGTTATATAGAAATTTGTCAACAGGAGGGTTTATTTGGTATCTGCCAATTGAGAGAGTTATATTGGTTATAGTCGGGAAATGATAACTTCCCATATTGTCATCATGAACTGACCACTCACAAAGAGGGGCAATACTAGGAGTGATTAGGCTTACATCTATAGCAGAAGGATTTCGATTAGGATAGTTAATAGTTGTAAAATTACCGTCATTCAATATACATAGGTTACACTCATCTACCAAATCAAACAATTGTTGGCCACGGCCCTTTGTGGACACGCAGCCGAAAGCAATATGGTGAGCATTAAAATCTCCTGCCACGAAAATGGGTTTAGGTAGGTCATTAATTAATTTTCGTAAATTATTAATTCGCATAAGACCTCCAGTAGGAGGGCAATAGACACATAATATTGTCATATTACCGTTTTCAACAGAAAGTGATAAAGCAATTGCTTGAATGTCCTCATAAAAAACTGTTTGTAATAAATTATACTTCATAAATGGTTTTATAAGAATGGCTACACCACCATGTTTATTTTTCGCATTTTTACAGAATATATTATAACCAGGAATATTAAAAGTTTCATTATCTTTAAGCCATGTTTCATTCAGTAGACAGATATCTATATTATTTTCGTTTAAAAATTTTATAAGTAATGGTTTTTTGTTTTTAACACTTTGAATGTTATGAAGAGCGATTCTTAACTGTGAAATATGAGAGGAACTAGAATCCATTTACTGCAAATTTTTAAAAAGCATCTCTTTAATTGTTGTGGTAGTAATGGGAGTGTCATCAACTTTATTAGCCAAGTCGAGTAAAGTACGAACAATAGCCATAGTCAGGTCATTATTAGCCAAAAGCTGTGTTTTTACATCAGCCACAGAAATGACTTTCGTTTGGTTCTGTGTCTTATTTACAAGGGTATTTGAAGGCTTATTTACATTAGAATTTACATTTTGTACAATTGGCGGAGGTTTTAACGGGGGAAAGTCCGCGTCCGTCAAAATTTTGGAATTTGTAGCAGAAGCGTACGTAATTTTACTCTTTTTTTCCATCATTTTTTTCATTTTTATTGGACAAGTTCTTGAAATGGCCATATGAGGCCCGCTGCAATTTACGCAAGAAAGCTCTGTGGGTTTATCGCATTCTTTAAAGTGGTGATCCCCAGCACAACAGCTGCAGCGCTGTTTGCCGCTGCAGATCTTGGCCGAGTGGTTGAACTTGAAACACCTATAGCATTGCTGCAGAGGCGGTACGTAATCGAATACCCTGTACGAGAACAGGTCGTACTGTACATTTTCAGGCAATGAATTTGATAGGAATGTAATGCTTACAGTTTGTAGAGGCACTCGCTCTTGTCCTACTTTTTTGGTAAATCGTCTAACTGAAATGATTTCATTGATTGACGACAGCTTGCAGTATAAGTCCTTAGTAGATATGTTTACCGGAACAAAACGGATAATACCTGTTTTTTCGATATGGGCAGCGGGTATGAAAGCTCGCATGCTATATTTGTCCAGAAAAGCCGTGTTGTTAATGAAGTTATTGGCCGTGTTGAATTGTTTAAAAACTACCACAATCTTGTTGGCATTAATTCTGCGAATAGCCACTACACCTTTTATTTCATTTGAGAATATGTGATTCAAATAAATTGGGCTTTTGTTTCCAAGTCTTTCATTCGTAGTAGATTCGACGAAAACTTTAAATTCCGTCAACACCGAATTTTCTGGGTAAAGTCTCTTATAATTTGGTTTGTGATAAGGTACGTAAAGATTATCCTCACCGCCGCCGCCATTACCATTGTCCTTTTCATTGTCCGTTGTCCTGACCCTTTTGGCGCCGGGGGCGAGGGGAACTTCACCCCCGCCCTCGTTACCCACCATTTTTAAAGCACTCCACTAAAATTTTTATATTTACAAACAAATAACAACAAAGAAACTCCACTACATTCAATTTTAGAAAATATTGAAAAAGCAACTCAAATTTTTCCGCCCTTTCGTTTCAAATTCCCGCCAAAGAATCTTTTTCGATTAGCCATCCACTTGAAACGCCAGTGTTGCCATACGCGGCGCGCTAGACAGGGTCTGAGGTTTGTTGCGCGGGAAAACGATTGTCATTTTGTTAGTATAAAAATAAATGGACGCAGACAGCAACCTCGGGAACTGTCCCGCGTTTCTTAATTGATAACATGCTTTTCTTTTCGTTACTGTGGATTATTGTGATATTTCACGATGTTACCTAAGATGCAGTGGAAGTTTTTAATAATGTTTTCGGAGTTGAGTTTGCTACAATAGTAGACTTCCTATAATTTTCCAAAACAGTTTCATGTAATTCCCTTTTTGCCCACGTTAAATACACGATTTAGTTAGACCCTTCACATTATCTCTCTTCGATATGTATAACTTTTTATTGTACCTACATAAACCGCTTGAAAATAGATTACAGGATGAAACAGATGTACAAAGGCAAACTTGTTCTTTATTGGATTTCTCCCAGTTTCTTTGGATTGACAGAACACATTAAGCAAGAGTAGACACACAAAAGAATAAATAAGAAATAAATAAAAGAATAGTCCGAAACTTAAAATAATCCTAATATGACTAAATAAAAAACTAGAGAAAACTTGCGAGAGCCCTTTACTACCTTAAGGCACTTGTCCCACCGCCGGCGAGTAGCGAGAAGCGAGTGTTTTTTAGTATGGAACTTTTGTCGCCCAGAGACAAAAGCGACAAAATTTCCATACTAAAAAACGCTCGCTTCTCGCTACTCGGCGGTGGTGGGACAAGTGCCTTATACAATGTTTCTCTTTAATGTACTAATCTATTAATTAAAATAAGTAATTTCACCTTTAAAATTAAGCAATGGAGGGGCAGCTATATTTCTAGATATCAATAAAAAAATATATTGCCTAAAATGCATTTTTTTACATACTTTTTTTAAGCTTAGGTATAAATGACTTAAAATTAATAACTTCTCACATAGTAAAAATAATTTTAATAAAATATTTAGAGCCCTTTTAGCTTCGACTCTACAAAAATCTAGCCGTGCTAATTTCACGAAAAACACAAAACAAATCGTAGCGTTTTAATAATTTTCGCTAACAAAAATATTTATGTTTGTAAAATGGACCCCACTCAGCATAATGTTATGTCGCATCTAGCGATTTTGTATGTCAGTAGGTCAGTACGCATCCACAGGATACGTGTTTTTACTATTTTGTTTAGTTTATGCGTTTTTCCGTGGAAACACACCGGACGCTGCCGAATAGAGAATTCGTTTTGCTATTTGCTGAAAAACTCGCGTATTATAGCCCAAGCCCTTTCGTTCTGAGAGGAGGCCTGTACCCAGCTGTGGGATGATATAGGCTGGAGATGATGATATTGATGATTTTTTTTATATTTGTACACTTTTGTTTACTCGCATTTTCAACCACCATGACTCATTCTAGTTATAGGCGATGCGGCTAGCAACCCATCACTATTTGATTCCCCTTTCCATCTATACGCCCACAATTATGCTAACCGTGGCCTTTATCTTGTTACCATAGGCCCTGTCTACCCCGTAAGCGACATAGACGTGATAGCTGTATGTATGTGTATGTCCCATTATACGTCTCTGTTTCTCCTCATTTGCGACGTAAATGACAAAACAATTGGAGCCCAAGTCAATTAAATTTAACGAGCGTAATTAAAATAAAACCCCGCCAATTAATACCCCATAGGATCATGCGTTAAAGTGGGTCGTGAATCTATGGCACCCCGTCGAGGGAATTAAATGAACGAGGAATGAGTTAAAGTGCTTAAGCCGGCTTTAATAACTCAGTTACGTATTTAATTCCCGTCCTAGTATTTTTCCCCGACGCAATAAGAGGGGTGTTATAGGTAGATAGTTTTAGGGTGCGACCAAACCGCCGCGTATACGCAGTGACGTGTCGTAGGCGTCACGTTTTCTCACCGTTTCTTTATACACTTTGTTGCGATTCCGTAACGTCACCGTTTTTTAAGCGGCGGTGTGGTCGCACCTTTATTTGTCACCTTTTTAAAAATACAATACATTTTAATGTCAAACATAAGCAATTTACAAAAGGATCGTCAGTTTTAATAGAAAAAAGATATAATAATAATACTTACTTAATAATAATAATTGAAATTAAATTAAAACCTTGCCGCAGCAGACCGGGAGCAGTGGAAGAGTTGGGGAGAG
The DNA here is from genome assembly GCA_963854515.1 of Pandemis heparana. NCBI lineage: Eukaryota > Metazoa > Arthropoda > Insecta > Lepidoptera > Tortricidae > Pandemis > Pandemis heparana. Next base: position 1,775,304 of record OY978021.1, on the reverse strand, counting down.
GCCTTTGCTCAGCAGTGGGACACAATAGGCTGATAATAATAATAATAATAATAAATTAAAACAAAATAATAACAAACAAACAAACAAACAAACAAAAATAAAACTTTTATTGAATCAGGCGTTACTTTGCGGAGGTCCATTTCAATGAACACAAAATATTTACCTTGCTACTCCGCTACTTACGTGCAAAATAACCAAGCTATATTTCGCACAAGGTTGGTTATCTTGCACGTAAGTAGCGGAGTAGCAAGGTAAATATTTTGTGCCCATTAAAAATAAAACTATATGAAATGTCAACGTAGATTCACAAAAAGATCGTCATGAGTACATAAAAAAGAAAAAATAATCATAATTTAATTAAAACCTATTTAAAAAGCAATTTAAGGCACTTGTACCACCGCCGGCGAGTGGCGAGAAGCGAGTTTTTTTTATTATGTAACTTTGACGACGAGGACCCGGGTTCGATTCCCAGCCATAGTTTTACTTTTCGGATTTTTCTGTGTTCTAATTTTCAGTGTCGTTTAGAAATTAAATTTCTAACGGTAAAACGTAAAAATTAAACATTAAAAATCAAGAAGTAAATTTCTTGATTAATTTGATATTTCCTATCATTTGAAAAACAGCGCCTTCACTCCTCCCTGGTGAGTAGTACTTGTTCCACGGGAGTTTGTAATTGTGTCGTATAGACACATCATTCAAACAAATGAAGCTTAGCGGCAAATATTCGCATAGTAACAAGGTCACGTGACAGTTGGTAACAGATAGAAAAAATCGGAGGCTTACTCACCTGCTATGGGTGGTGTAGGGGTATAGCACGCGTCACGGAATGACGAGAACCCGGGTTCGATTCCCGACCATAGCTTTACTTTTCGGATTTTTCTAAGTGTTCTAATTTTCAGTGTCATTTAGAATATGTAACTTTTGTCACCCGGCGACAATAGCGACAAAATTTCCATACTAAAAAACGCTCGCTTCTCGCTACTCGGCGGCGGTGAGACAAGTGCCTTATACAATGTTTGTCTTTAATGTACTAATATATTGATTAATATTAAGTAATTTCATCTTAAAAATTAAGCAATGGAGGAACACCTATATTTCTAGATATCAATAAAAAAATAAAATAAATTAAAAAAAATATATATATTATGTATTTTTTACATAGTTTTTTAATGCTTATAAATGGCTTAAAATTAATAACTTCTCACATACTAAAAATAATTTTAATAAAATAAGCCGTGCTAATTTCATGAAAAACACAAAACAAATCGTAACGGTGCAAATTTTTATCTCGTATTATAAATTTTAATAATTTTAACTACCAAAAATATTTATGTTAGAGAGAGAGAGAAAGAGAGAGAGAGAGAGATTTATTAACACACATTCGAGATAGTAGTGCACAAAATTTCCATACTAAAAAACGCTCGCTTCTCGCTACTCGCCGGCGGTGGGACAAGTGCCTTAAATGTCAAATAATACACATAAGTTTGACGGCGATGTCTCTCTCTCTCTCTCTCTCTCTGTGTGTGTGTGTGTGTGTGTGTGTGTGTTTGTGTGGATAAAGACGTGATTTGACGTGGAAGTTATCCTTGACTCTATTATCAGAATGAGATGTTTCTTGTATTGAAATTCAATCAAACATGTTTCCATATTTTTGTTATAGTAAATATTAAATTTATTCGTGTGGATCGCGGGAAACGGAAACAAATAAACAATTATTATACGATGGCCTCAGCAAACACGGGTATTCGATCATCGCCTTGATTGGTGGAGCTATCGAGTTCGCCGAGTTTGTTCAATATACTCCACACTGGCACTTCATGCCTTCATTTTGATTTGGCAACACAAAAGTTACTAAATAAATAATAGTTATTTATTGTGGCTGGTGCATAATGAGAGGCATTAAAACACGAGTGGGGTTTTATGAAACGAAGTGAAGCTGAGTCTACTACATAACCACTACGACGCACGAGTAGCTAGCGCCAGTAATGTCTCACTGTTCTACATCACGCCAACGAAGTTTCTCAACGCGGATGCATAAATACCTACAACTTCCTACTGTCTTCCTTTGGACTTCGGTCCCCAGGCATAACATCTACCTGGAGAGAGATCTCTCTATTGTAACACTCCACAAGGTAGCAGACAGACAAACAAATAGAATTACTTTCGCATTTATAATAGTAAGTAAGTAAGTAGTAGATTATAGAGTCTGTCTAACGAAAGCTGAACCCACTAGTAATTTGATTGGCAACATTTTGTCTCTAAGTGTGTCTATCTGAGCTGTCATGTTGTATGTCAAATTGACATTTCTCTAAGAAAATTGCAGCTGTGTGGGTGACCCTGTGTTACCCTGTCATGATTTTTTGAAATTGCCGCGTTTTTACAGGTTCAGCTTTCGTCAGACAGACTCTACCAAAATTTGTTTCATCTCTACACAAGCAGTTTAAATAGGAAGATAACCTACACGCGGTTTGATCGCATGATTGGTAAACAAACGAGCGTCGAAATACGAAAAGCAATGTTGAAAAATGGCAGCCATTTTCGTAACAATAGATTGCCTCTTTGCTTCCCGCTGCAAGTCGGAAATGAGCTATTCTGTAACGGAGGCCTCGGGAGGAAATTGTAGACTTTATTAGGCCTGTGATGTGCCCGATCGATGGGCGGGTTCTAGGTGAGATATGAACTGCTTTCAGCCCTAGGTAGATAATGTAGTATTATAAGATTGAACTTGACAAAAAGCCGTGGTAGCCTAGTGGTTTGACCTGTGGCCTCCCAAGCAGAGGATCGCGGGTTCGAATCCCGGGCTCGCACCTCTGAGTTTATCGGAATTTACATGCGAAATTACATTTGAAATTTACCATGAGCTTTTCGGTGAAGGAAAACATCGTGAGCAAACCGGACCAATCCCAATAAGGCTTAGTTCCTTTCTGGGTTGCTTGGGAGGTCAGATGATGGCAGTCGGTTCTGTAAAAACTAGTGCCTACGCCAGATCTTGGGATTAGGTTGTCAAAGCGGACCCCAGGCTCACTGAGCCGTGGCAAATACCGGGAAAAACGCTAGGAAGATGATGTTACTTCTTATAAGAAATAAACCTTTCCAGGTACCAATCGTTATGCGTATCTTTTTCTTCCTTGCTGCTGCATGCTGAGTCCATACCATGACGTGGCCTATAGGCTACCACGTTTCTTATAAAAAGTAACAATTTTTATAATTTCGATCGTGGTCCACTGTGTCCCTTCGTAGTCCTTGAGCCATTCAGGCCGATTATTGGAGCACAATGCGGTTTGGAGCGGACACGACCGCCCGTAATTCATATGAAAAGGTCTAAAGGAAAAAACGTTACAAACCTAGATACGTTATTTTAACCCACCACCCACACACACCTACACACAATACATACATAAACACAGTTTTTCACCTTTATGTCTAACTATACTCCCTACCCGTGTCCCTGGGCCACATGTACAACTGCGCAGGTCAGTAATAAAAAGTCGGATTCGCGCACTGAGGGTTCCATGCAAATTCGCCAAGTTATTAAAATCCAGTGTAAGCAGAGGCCTGCCCCTAAGCAAAATGTAGGCAATATGTAACTAACTAACTAACTTGACTCAGGGACCCAAATAGGGTCTTGGCCTCCGAAACGACAGCTCGCCATCTGTCCCGATCGTGCGCAGCTTCTTGCCAGTCGTCGACTTGAAGATAATATGTAAGGTCATTTTATATTAGTTATTTACATAAACAGACATTTAAAAAAAAACAAATTTTTAGACTAACTTTTTTCATCAGTTGTGCTATATAAGAACCACCTTCAATACCAAATTTGAAAATTCTAGGACAACTGAAAGTACCCTTTAGGTTTTGGTTCCCTATGCAAAAGTATAGAAATGTGACATAAACGACCATACCCATGACCATGTTCTCGTAGACTTAAATATTTGAGTTTTTTCACTGCTTTAAGACCTCAGTATTTTGTAAAATCTATCAAAATTAGTATTTAAAATCTCTTAATATTCCTAGTTCATGAAAAAAACGCGGATAATTATTATTATCAGGTAAATATAGTCGCATCTACATCCTTATCAATCTACAAGTCTCAGTTATTTTATGACAATACTATTTCGAAATAAAATATTAACTTTGTACAAATGTAGGCGCCCACCGCAACTGCTTCGACCTTTGCGTGCAGAAGTTATTGGGGTATCTCCTTTGAAATACTGTCCCATTCTGACCACCAATTTATACGTACTGCCCCGCGGTGGCGCCACTGTCAAACAAGCTCCATCACATTTGTATGTGATATTAATAGTTCCAAATTTAGCCGTCGGCAGAGGTGATGTTGTTTGCTGTGCGCATGAATTTTATGGTTATTTGACGTTTTTGAGCTCCAGTGCTCTTAGGTCGGAGCAAGGGATGGGACACGGGAGAAAAGGTAGCCGTGTTATTATTGTTGATATGTGTGCGTGTGCGTGCGTGTGCGTGCGTGCGTGGGTGCGTGCGTGTGTGTGCGTGTGCGTGCGTGTGTGCGTGCGTGCGCGCGTGTGTGTGTGTGTGTGTGTGTGTGTGTGTGTGTGTGTGTGCGTGTGTGTGTGTGTGTGTGTGTGTGTGTGTGTGTGTGTGTGTGTGTGTGTGTGTGTGTGTGTGTGTGTGTGTGTGTGTGTGTGTGTTCGCGTGTGTTTGTGAGTAACAAACAAACCTTATGAAACATAAGTATTAAAGTTTAAATTAAACACATTTTTATTTTGAGAACATGCAAAAACCACGTGGAAACTAAGGCGCAGTCTACAGCTAGTGTATTATAACAAAATTGCTCGGTTAGACAATACAACAGAAGAATAGAATATGATTTCTTGATTACTATATTAGGTACCAAACAAATGGAACGATGCTATTTCAATAGAACTCATCATATATGAGGCATGAAATTAGTTCTATGTTAATGTTTTCCCAGTAATTTCATAAATGAACAGTAATATAATCTGCTAGGCCTTTTATACTTTGATTCGAACTAACGCTATTTGCTTCCTATAGTTATCAAAATAATCATATTCTATATAACTGATTATGATCTAGACACGTGGTAGCGTGTCAAGCCAAGTTCAAGCTAACATGGCGAGCAGCACCCTGTGTAATATAACACGAACCTTGTAATACATGAATCATTTGGAGCCACTTAGAACCCTATTATAACTCAAAAACTATTTCACATACCTGCTCCAAATTTCATAAACTTACCTCTAACTTTTCCACTTTTTCATTGACTGACCTACAATCAAAACTCTAATCCAGTTCGAGATGACGTAGAAAGTTCAAATTTGGCATCCAGATAGGTGGCTGGGCAAAGGAAATAATCAGAAACTAGTAAATTTTTATCATTTTATTGTAATTCATTAGCTGTTGCCAGCGACCTTGTCTGCAAAGAATTCGTTTATCACTATCCCGCGTGGACTACGCAATTTTCCGGGATAAAAAGTAGCCTATGTGCTATTCCAGACTTTTCTCTATCTATGAGCCGAATTTCATCCAGATCCGTTGGGCTGTTCTGGCGTGATTGAGTAACAAACAAACGTCCATCCATCCATCCATCCATCCATCCGTACTTTCGCATTTATAATACTAGCTGTTGCCAGCGACTTCGTCTGCAAAGAATTCGTTTATCGCTATCCCGCGGGAACTACGCAATTTTCCGGGATAAAAAGTAGCCTATGTGCTATTCCAGACTTTTCTCTATCTATGTGCCGAATTTCATCCAGATCCGTTGGGCCGTTCTGGCGTGATTGAGTAACAAACAAACATACATCCATCCATCCATCTATCCATCCATCCATACTTTCGCATTTATAATATTAGTTAGATTAGTTAGATTTTTCTTCTTTCCATAAATACACATACAAACACAAATCATGTCTTTATCCCTTACGGTGTAGACAGAGCCTAAGGTGACAAGACCTTCAGGCCACGTTTAGCAAGATTGTGGGCGCATAGATGGAAAATGGAATGGACTGGAATGGAATGGCTTCTTTCCATGACTGTTTTTGTTAATTATGTAGGTAACTTAACAATTATTCGTTTATGAGAATTTGCCAATTCAGACCTTATTAGTCTTCAACATATTATGCTAAGTTATAAGAAGAAATTATATTTTAAGTTGTTATAAAATATTTTTGTTATAATTGTGCTCAAAATGCCATAATACTTCCACTTAGCTAAGCTACAGTGGTGCCATCTAATTTGGTAACTTGTAAATTTTACTTGTCTTGCATGTGTGTGTGTACATGTGAATAAAAGTTTCACACTTCAGTTCTATTAAACTGAGCACGGTTGTTTACTTTCTCTCCCCAAAAGATTATTAAATAATAATAATTTTATGTTGTTAGGTATCAATAAATTTCAGGATTGACCATTGAACTTGGCACCCATTTAAATCACACTTCTTTTGCCGTTGAAGTCAGCAAGCAGGGCATATATCATTATTGAACTTGGCTCTCATTTTACATTTATGTTTTGATGAGATCTGTACTTTTTTAATAGAAACACAAAATTTAACTTTAATGATTATGACGAAGCGAAACCGCTTGCCATACAATCTAACTAATATTATAAATGCGAAAGTATCTAACTAATATTATAAATGCGAAAGTATGGATGGATAGATAGATGGATGGATGGATGGATGGATGTTTGTTTGTTACTCAATCACGCCAGAACGGCCCAACGGATCTGGATGAAATTCGGCACATAGATAGAGAAAAGTGTGGAATAGCACATAGGCTACTTTTTATCCCGGAAAATTGCGTAGTTCCCGCGGGATAGCGATAAACGAATTCTTTGCAGACGAAGTCGCTGGCAACAGCTAGTTTATAATAAACTTTAAAAAAAAGCCCATCGAGGGAATGGGCAAAATCTTAGGAATCATGTTATAGGCGATGCTAGCAACCCATCACTAATTTGATTCCCCTTTCCACCTATACGCCTACAATCATGCCAAACGTGGCGTTTAGGTCTTGTTACCTTAGGCTCTGTCTACCCCGTAAGAGATAAATAAGTGACTTATGTATGTATGTATTAAAAAATATATATAGGTACGGTCGACCAAAGAAGTGGTCTACCACTTTTCGTCCAACTTCCTATCAAACAAAATAGTCGCTAAAGTCGAACTTTCAAGTTGACAGCCTATCTTATCGACGTTATTTTATTATGACGTGCAAGGGATTTTTAACCTTAGGGTGGTAGACCACATATTTGGCTGATGGTACCTAAAGTCGTCACAATTTAAAAGGCCCGTTTTGACAGTTCACGCCCATGAAGTTCTCTATTTTTTACCGATCGAAATGTTCTGAAGGTAATTGCATTTTTCATTGATGGGTATCGCTCACTCAGCTAAGTGCTGTGCATAACGATTTTTTCATATTGTGCACAGACTATTAATAATCGGTTAAGGAAAAAATAAATCGATCAAGATATTTTTTTTTAAGGCCGACTCGCACTTGGCCGGTTTTATTTATGTTATTTAGATCAATTAATTACTGAATTTCACCAGCTGTGTAGTGATCTTTACTGAAAATTATGACCTTGGAGCTCAAAGCCGTAAACAATGGCAACACTGATTTCAATAGAATGGCTCGTCTTCATCATCTGAAGAAAATGATTGACTGAAGATTCACTTTCTAATCAGAACTTTAATCCAATGCGTCTTTACAATACATATTTAAATCGATCAAATACACATGCAAACTTGAATCGATTTATCGTGAGTATCGAGTACTGAGTCGTACGGTGACATCACTAGTTACGTCAGGAAGACAAATGTCATAACGGGCCTTTTAAATTGTGACGACTTTAGGTACTCATAAAGACGGTGACAAACTTCTTAAGCATTCGGCAATCCCACATAACCCTTTCCTGTTGCTCTATATTCTAAATTTCTTACTTTGCTGTGTCAATACTCAAATCGCGCGAGCCAAGAAAAAAAAACCGGCCAAGTGCGAGTCGCACTCGCGCACGAAGGGTTCCGTACCATTATCTATAAACATCTGTAAACCAGTGTAAGCAGAGCCCAGCTCCAAAGCAAAATGAACGCAGTGTGGTGTGGGGTCTCTTTATATTGGTCACTGATTTTCAAGATTATGTATTTCTGTTGCTGCTATAACACCAAATCAATGATATTTCATAGTATAGATATGTTACCTACGTTCCTAGTAAATTGCGTTTGAAAAACGTTCGCTCTGTCAAAAGAGCCTCTAGTGTAAGTTTTCGCATATAGAAACGTCTCGAACGCGTTCACGTAAACGTCTCAATTACTATGGGAAATTTGACAGCGCCACTTGCGGATCGAAACGGCAACAAATTGTTCTCATAGTATTTGACATTTTAACGCAAACGCATTCGAGACGTATTTTGTGACCAAAAACCTACACTAAGCATACTGCCCCATTGACTGCCACGGACTACTCATACTGTGCCTTGTTTGAGGTAAACTGATTGCGACATGAGACAATTGGACAATTGAGTCATTTATGAATCTTCAACTCGGGCGCAGTAACATATCTACTCCCTGTTTATATGTAATATCATTGCACCAAATACTAACCCCCTTATCCATAAACGCTCTATAGGCTTCCGATAACTTAGTAATCGTTTGTCCTTATCTGTGTAATGTACCTACTTTACCCACTCACACTCAACCGAAAGACGTATACTGCTGGACATAGGCATTCCCCAAGGCTCTCCACTCGGACCGCACACTCACACAAGACACGCACACGCACACGCACCCTCGCGCAAAAAGAAAAGAAAAAGAAAAAAAAACTTTTTCTACATGAGGTTTGAACTGGGGTCACTTGAGAGAACGCACTGTTATTGCACGTCTTATACCACTAGGCCAAACGCACATACGTTAAAGCGACGAAATCAAAGTACACTTCAAAAATCGAACGCGACTAGCTTCATTCGTATTTTAAAATGAACTCATAAAGGATCCCGATATTCTGGTACTTAAATTCTCCTCCCGTCTGACGCCTGAGTCGCCTGACGCGAGTTTAACATTTTTTACCCATCTCAAAAAGCTAAACGCTAAAGAAGTTTTCACTTCAACCTTAAATTTTATCACAATCAAGGAGTAAAAATACCAGGTATTCGTGCCCCTTTGCATAAAAATACCAATTAAACTATTATTTAGTACCTGCACACTGCGATACCTCTGTGGGGAGGCTCTTGGAGCTCTCTCTAAAACGGGTTGATATAGCTAAGATAAGAAAGTAAGAATCACGTACAGTGTGCCTAACCAAACCAGAGAGCTTAAGGCTTAATTAATTTAAGTTAAAAATGCAAACATTACGTTATTACTAGGATTTATTCAGTTTATGAGTTTCAATGTTACAAATATAAGGGAAACGGTTTGGTTCCCGGTCCAAACTGATCTGAGGCAGTTCTCAAGTTCCAAACTAAATACTCAATTATCGAACGAGTGTTCGATTTATGAAACTTGGACTTAACCGCAAACCAGCCAGTTCGCAAACCTGCCAGTACGTTGACTAGCATATCCTAACTCTATAGTACCTAGAGGGAAAGAGACGAACAAACTTTCGCATTTACAACAGTAGGATATCCGGTTATGTTTCTCTTTCCAGCCGTGCAAGTAAATTGTGATAGGCACAATTGCTTTTTTTACCACGACCAATTTACCACTAATATGACTTTGAATTATTTATCTGATATTTTTTACGGTTTGCTGTTATGTGGTATGGCGAGTGCGGCCTTCATTTCTGGTCGGTACCATAGCGGCACACGAACGAGTAACGCTTATCTCGATGTTAAAATTGAAAAATTTCGTTTTTCTCACTTTGCATGCTGGCTTTGTGGTGGGGGTGAGTAAAATACGACCCTAAATTTAATTTTCAAAACTACGTTCCGGTTTTGTAATATTTTTTTCAAAATTTTATTTCGCTCAGTTATTGTCCTGACAATTTTAGAATACAAAGCCATATTTGTGAGTGTCATTATAATAATGATGTATGAAGCATGTATGAAGAGATTGATGAATGTGGATGAAGCAAAAGAGGTAGCTATGTCAGGATCGTAGCAAGTGGAACAAAGTAGTCTCTGCCTACCCCTGTGGGAAGGAGGTGTGACGATATGTATGTATGTATGATAAAGAGATAATTTCAGAGCTTCTACATGGTGACGGATAAACCTGTGATAACTTATGTGGATCACAACTACTTTCCTTACATGAACATGACGTCCCATCGCTACGGTCGCAAGAACCACATGTATTACACGAACTTCCATTTCAACGCTTCTGTTCCCGTGGATAATAATTTGACAGTAAGTGAAGCTATCAAATGACTCAAAAATTTTACTTCTTGATTTCTGAAGTGAAAACTTTGGCGGCGTTGAGCACTTTTTGGGATGTAGAAAATGTTAGGCTCGCGTCAGTCGTAAGACGGAGGGAAAGTAAGTAGCAGGATATAAGGTTCCTCTAAGAGCTTATTTTGAAATACGAATGAATCGCGTTCGATTTTGGAAGTGCTTTTTTTGTTGAGTCGTGAAGCAAAAGTACTTGGGCATCAGCACATTGTTGGAGATCTGTCAGTATAGATAATACGTACGTTTTTTTAAGCGGCCAGTACGGTACGCGTCTTGAGCATCATGGAGGTTACAACATTAAAATCTAATCTAAGCTGCTGTTTTCACTTCTGCCGACACTCCCGGAGTGTTACCCGTTGCCTTTTTATGTGTACTTTTACGGTTTCTTACCCGCAATCACAATCTCACATTCTGTCATATTGTCATCTTTTTTAAACACCATAACTTTCGTCTTGCTCACATTATTATTCAAACCTTTCGTTGCCAATGCTCCACATAAAATGATTGCCATCATTTGCAACTCCTTCTCCGACGAAAAAAAACTATTATTAGGTAGGTAGGTACTACCTAAAAAAACTTATGCTAAAAATGGAAATAAATTTGTACCTTTACGTAAGCATTCCCGCGTTGTATCGCAATAATTTCAATAGAATGTAAATTCAGCACACAAAAATAATCCTTCTTATTTACAGATCGAAATTGTGTTCTACGAAGCCGTGAACACGCAGTATAGGCGGAGTTTCATAGAGCTGCAATTCAAACTGTGCAATTTTGTTTTCAAGGAGCCCATTTTTGGCGCCGCCTTGCGGAAGCAGATAGCCTATGACAAGTGCCCATTGCCACCTGTAAGTCTGTCACTACAATAAAAAACCGGCCAAATGCGAGTCGGACTCGCGCACCGAGGGTTCCGTACCATTATCTATGCATCACTTTATATTGGTCACTGCTATATCTGTACATACATACATATTTACAGTTTTAGCAATTATTCCATAATTCATACTATAAGTCCTACCTTCATACCAAATTTCAAGATTCTGCGTTCACGGGAAGTAGTACCCTGTAGGTTTTGATTCCCTCGCGAGTTTCCAAAATTTGCGGAAATTTGCGGCATAAACGGCTGTATGTTTTGATTGCATTGGCTTAGAAGTTTGATTTTTTCACAGCTCTAAGGGGCAGTATACTTGAGTATTTGATATAAATTTCAGCTTGATAACTCCACGCGTTCTTGAGAAAAAGGGTCTTGACATACGGACGGACGGACAACAAAATGATCCTAAAAGGGTTCCGTTTTTTCTTTTTGAGGTACGGAACCCTAATAACCTATACATTTAAAAGCGGCCGCACATTATAAGATATTTCTGACAGAAAAATTCAGACGCTCGCCGGAAAACACTCGGTGCATACATTTTCTATTCAGTTACGCTGTATCGAACAGATTTTATGAGTGCCTTCATCTTCATCAAATGTAGTGTCAGAAATTTCCTATACTTCTTTAATTATAATACTATACTTAATACCCGTTCGACCCAGCAAAGGCCGGGTGTATTTTAAGTTAGTTCATACATTTGTCCAGAGATGGCGCGACACATTAAAATTGAAATAACTGTTTGATGTTTTACCCGGTCATTGAAATATTAAGAGCCGCTTCGGAGATCTCAAAACGTACTTATAAATTTGCGTATTTACATTTTTTTTCGGTTAATTGTGTACGTTTATGGTTATTTTTAAATGCGGCTACTAAAAATTGCATACACTGATGTTACAATCGGGCCGTTTTTTTTACATTTCGTGCACCGATTCCGAATCGCCAGTGATATTGTTTTATTTTTCGATTTACAAACTGCTATGGTGTGAATAAATGCTTTTCTAGCCAGCCAGAGCGACACGAATGTTTTTTTTAGAGTAAACATTTACTAAGATACATTAATAAAAATGTTGGACGCAATTGTATTGTCAACCTGTGGAAAATTCGATTTAAGGCGAAGGGATAGGCAAATGACCTTGCCCGTTTGTGACGTGGCAAGCAGTCCGATCAACGCGACATCTGTTAAATAATCGACGTGTGAACTCGATGCGAATGGGCGCGGGCTGATGGATTGAAATATTGCACTGTGATGTTAGTAGACGGCGCTTGTTTCAGTTTTCCGATTGCCTTACACACACAGCATAGTGTTCAAATCAGATTTCGCAAAAATAATAAAAATTGTAACATTTCGGCATTCGTAACGTGGCCTTAAAGTCTTGTTACCTTGGGCTCTGTCTGCTCCGCAAGGGATAGAGACGTTATTTATGTATGTATGTATGTGATATTATACATGAGAAAGTTTGTGACGATGTGAGTGAGTGTGTAAGTATGTTTGTTTCTTCTTTTTTTTTCTTTTTTATATGTGAATAGGAAGGTAAACGAGCAAGTGGGTCACCTGATGGTAAGCGATCACCACTGCCCATAGACACCCGCAACCCCGGAGGGATTGCAGATGCGTTGCCATGCCAACCTAGAGGACTTAGATGAAATGCTTCTGCATGAAATTTGGAACGAAGACAGTTGGTACCCTAGATTAAAACAGGCTACTTATTATCCCAGAAAATTGCGGTGTCCAGGGTCTGTCTAGTCGCAACGTAAATTATTATTGCAGAATAAAGTAAAACTTGAACGTGTGCGGGAAAGGTACAGAATAAGGTATAGTTTTTCCAATGATTATTTTCAAAACCGATATCTGAGGGTCCGAGAGGTCCCCAAACATAAATCCGTTATCAAAAATGAAAAAGGTGGCCGCCATTTTGAATTCTTTAAGTTTTGAAACGACTATTTTCAAAATCGATATCTGAGGGTCCGAGTGGTCGTCAAACACAAATCTGCTATCGAAAATAAAAAAAACTGGCCGCCATTTTGAATTCTTTACTTTTTGAACCGATTGTTTCCAAATTCGATATCTGAGGAAACAAGTGGTCTCCAAACATGAATCCGTTTTTAAAAATGAAAAAAGTGGCTGCCATTTTGAAAACCTTTGTTTTTGGACCAATTGTTTTCAAAATCGATATCTGACGATCCGAGTGATTCCCAAACACGTATCCGTTATATAAAATGGAAAAAGTCACCGCCATTTTGAAATCTCTAGTTTCTGAACCGATTGATTTCAAAATCGATATCTGAGGGTCCGAGTGGTCCGCAAACATGAATCCGTTATCCAAAATGAAAAAAGTGGCCGCCATTTTGAAATCTTTAGTTTTTGGACCAATTGTTTTAAAATTCGATATCTGAGGATCCGAGTGGTCCCTAAACATGAATCCGTTTTTAAAAATTAAAAAAGTGGCCGCCATTTTGAAAACTTTTGTTTTTGGACCGATTGTTTTCAAAATCGATATCTGATGATCCGAGTGGTTCCCAAACACGTATCCGTTATATAAAATGGAAAAAGTCACCGCCATTTTGAAATCTCTAGTTTTTGAACCGATTGATTTCAAAATCGATATCTGAGTGTCCGAGTGGTCCGCAAACATGAATCCGTTATCCAAAATGAAAAAAGTGGCCGCCATTTTGAAATCTTTAGTTTTTGGACCGATTGTTTTAAAATTCGATATCTGAGGATCCGAGTGGTCCCTAAACATGAATCCGTTTTTAAAAATGAAAAAAGTGGCCGCCATTTTGAAAACTTTTGTTTTTGGACTGATTGTTTTCAAAATCGATATCTGATGATCCGAGTGGTTCCCAAACACGTATCCGTTATCAAAAATGAAAAAGGTGGCCGCCATTTTGAATTCTTTAAGTTTTGAAACGACTATTTTCAAAATCGGTATCTGAGGGTCCGAGTGGTCGTCAAACACAAATCTGCTATCGAAAATAAAAAAAACTGGCCGCCATTTTGAATTCTTTACTTTTTGAACCGATTGTTTCCAAATTCGATATCTGAGGAAACAAGTGGTCTCCAAACATGAATCCGTTTTTAAAAATGAAAAAAGTGGCCGCCATTTTGTAAACCTTTGTTTTTGGACCAATTGTTTTCAAAATCGATATCTGACGATCCGAGTGATTCCCAAACACGTATCCGTTATATAAAATGGAAAAAGTCACCGCCATTTTGAAATCTCTAGTTTCTGAACCGATTGATTTCAAAATCGATATCTGAGGGTCCGAGTGGTCCGCAAACATGAATCCGTTATCCAAAATGAAAAAAGTGGCCGCCATTTTGAAATCTTTAGTTTTTGGACCGATTGTTTCCAAATTCGATATCTGAGGATCCAAGTGGTCTCCAAACATGAATCCGTTTTTAAAAATGAAAAAAGCCTTTGTTTTTGGACCAATTGTTTTCAAAATCGATATCTGACGATCCGAGTGATTCCCAAACACGTATCCGTTATATAAAATGGAAAAAGTGACCGCCATTTTGAAATCTCTAGTTTTTGAACCGATTGATTTCAAAATCGATATCTGAGGGTCCGAGTGGTCCGCAAACATGAATCCGTTATCCAAAATGAAAAAAGTGGCCGCCATTTTGAAACCTTTAGTTTTTGGACCGATTGTTTTAAAATTCGATATCTGAGGATCCGAGTGGTCCCTAAACATGAATCCATTTTTAAAAATGAAAAAAGTGGCCGCCATTTTGAAAACTTTTGTTTTTGGACCGATTGTTTTCAAAATCGATATCTGATGATCCGAGTGGTTCCCAAACACGTATCCGTTATATAAAATGGAAAAAGTCACCGCCATTTTGAAATCTGTAGTTTTTGAACTGATTGTTTTCAAAATCGATACCTGAGGGTTCGAGTGGTCCCCAAACATAAATCCGTTATCAAAAATTAAAAAAGTGCCCGCCATTTTGAAATCTTTAGTTTTTAGATTGATAGCTTTCAAAATCGATATCGGAGGATCCGAGTGGTCCCCAAACACGAACCCGTTATCAAAAATGGAAAAAGTGGCCGCCAGATCAGATATCGATTTTGAAAACAATCTGTTCAAAAACTAAACATTTCAAAATGGTGGTCACTTTTCTATTTTGTATAACGGATACGTGTTTGGGAACCACTCGGATCGTAAGATATCGAGTTTGAAAACAATCGGTCCAAAAAGTAAAGAATTCAGAATGGCGGCCAGTTTTTTTCATTTTCGGTAGCAGATTTGTGTTTGACAACCACTCGGACCCTCAGATATCGATTTTGAAAATAATTGGCCCAAAACATAAAAAATTCAAAATGGTGGCCACTTTTTTCATTTTTGATAACGGATTTATGTTTGGGGACCTCTCGGACCCTCAGATATCGGTTTTGAAAATAATCGGTCCAAAAACTAAAGATTTCAAAATGGCGGCCACTTTTGTCATTTTTGATAACGGATACGTGTTTGGAGACAACTCGGATTCTCAGATATCAATTTTGAAATCAATCGGTCGGAAAACTAAAGATTTCAAAATGGCGGCCATTTTTTTCATTTTCGATAGCAAATTTGTGTTTCACGACCACTCGGACCCTCACATATCGATTTTGGAAATATTCGGTTCAAATCTTAAAAATTTCAAAATGGCGGCCACTTTTTTCATTTTTAAAAACGGATTCATGTTTGGGGACCACACGGATCCTCAGATATCGATTTTGAAAACAATTGGTCCAGAAAGTAAAGAATTCAAAATGGCGGCCAGTTTTTCATTTTCGGTAGCAGATTTGTGTTTGAAAACCACTCGGACCCTCAGATATCGATTTTGCAAATAATCGGCCCAAAACTTAAAGATTTCAAAATGGCGGCCACTTTTTTCATTTTTGATAACGGATTTATTTTTGGGGACCTCTCGGACCCTCAGATATCGATTTTGAAAATAATTGGCCCAAAACATAAAGAGTTTAAAATGGCGGCCACTTTTTTCATTTTTGATAACGGATTTATGTTTGGGGACCTCTCGGACCCTCGGATATCGGTTTTGAAAATAATCGGTCCAAAAACTAAAGATTTCAAAATGGCGGCCACTTTTGTCATTTTTGATAACGGATACGTGTTTGGAGACAACTCGGATTCTCAGATATCAATTTTGAAATCAATCGGTCGGAAAACTAAAGATTTCAAAATGGCGGCCATTTTTTTTCATTTTTGATAACGGATACGTGTTTGGAGACAACTCGGATTCTCAGATATCAATTTTGAAATCAATCGGTCGGAAAACTAAAGATTTCAAAATGGCGGCCATTTTTTTCATTTTTGATAACGGATACGTGTTTGGAGACAACTCGGATTCTCAGATATCAATTTTGAAATCAATCGGTCGGAAAACTAAAGATTTCAAAATGGCGGCCATTTTTTTCATTTTCGATAGCAAATTTGTGTTTCACGACCACTCGGACCCTCACATATCGATTTTGGAAATATTCGGTCCAAAACTTAAAAATTTCAAAATGGCGGCCACTTTTTTCATTTTTAAAAACGGATTAATGTTTGGGGACCACACGGATCCTCAGATATCGATTTTGAAAACAATTGGTCCAGAAAGTAAAGAATTCAAAATGGCGGCCAGTTTTTCATTTTCGGTAGCAGATTTGTGTTTGAAAACCACTCGGACCCTCAGATATCGATTTTGCAAATAATCGGCCCAAAACTTAAAGATTTCAAAATGGCGGCCACTCTTTTCATTTTGATAACGGATTTATTTTTGGGGACCTCTCGGACCCTCAGATATCGATTTTGAAAATAATTGGCCCAAAACATAAAGTTTATAATGGCGGCCACTTTTTTCATTTTTGATAACGGATTTATGTTTGGGGACCTCTCGGACCCTCGGATATCGGTTTTGAAAATAATCGGTCCAAAAACTAAAGATTTCAAAATGGCGGCCACTTTTGTCATTTTTGATAACGGATACGTGTTTGGAGACAACTCGGATTCTCAGATATCAATTTTGAAATCAATCGGTCGGAAAACTAAAGATTTCAAAATGGCGGCCATTTTTTTCATTTTTGATAACGGATACGTGTTTGGAGACAACTCGGATTCTCAGATATCAATTTTGAAATCAATCGGTCGGAAAACTAAAGATTTCAAAATGGCGGCCATTTTTTTCATTTTTGATAACGGATACGTGTTTGGAGACAACTCGGATTCTCAGATATCAATTTTGAAATCAATCGGTCGGAAAACTAAAGATTTCAAAATGGCGGCCATTTTTTTCATTTTCGATAGCAAATTTGTGTTTCACGACCACTCGGACCCTCACATATCGATTTTGAAAATATTCGGTCCAAAACTTAAAAATTTCAAAATGGCGGCCACTTTTTTCATTTTTAAAAACGGATTCGTGTTTGGGGACCACTCGGATCCTCAGATATCGATTTTGAAAACAATTGGTCCAGAAAGTAAAGAATTCAAAATGGCGGCCAGTTTTTTCATTTTCGGTAGCAGATTTGTGTTTGACGACCACTCGGACCCTCAGATATCGATTTTGAAAATAATCGGCCCATAACTTAAAGATTTCAAAATGGC
This sequence comes from Pandemis heparana, assembly GCA_963854515.1. Taxonomy (NCBI): domain Eukaryota; kingdom Metazoa; phylum Arthropoda; class Insecta; order Lepidoptera; family Tortricidae; genus Pandemis; species Pandemis heparana. The sequence goes on along the minus strand of OY978021.1, from coordinate 1,757,480 downwards.
GGCCACTTTAATTTGTCATTTTTGATAACGGATACGACACGTGTTTGGAGACAACTCAGATCCTCAGATATTGATTTTGAAATTAATCGGTCAAAAAACTAAAGATTTCAATATGGCGGTCTTTTTTATTTTGATAACGGATCCATGTTTGGGGACCACTTAGACCTTCAGATATCTTTTTTTTTTCTTTCTAATGATAGACTATACATTGGAGTACTACTTGCCTAAATATCAAAATTTTTCATGCAGTAATTCCAACCAAAATCCTATTTCCCATGCTTGTTCGCTAAACAGCAAGTAAGTATCAAACCAACCTGCCACTAAGTTCCCAAAAAACGGATTGAAAATAATAACTTTTAACTTAATATAGGTATTATACGTGCGAAGCGAACGAGTACGACTTTTTGAAGCACTGTTTTGTGCCTATTCTGTGACTCAAACAACATGCTTAGCCACTCACTTGATTTTGGATTTTAAAAATGGTGGTGGTTGCTTCGTCATTTGTGAAAATTTCCGCGAAATGCCGTGTTTTATTTAAAAATTCATAACTTGGCTTCTACTGAACCATTTGCTATGTTTTTTATACACAAAAAAGCCAATGAAACAAAGAATTTATTGCTGTTGCTTATTTTATGGGTTACGATATTGAAAATATTTATAATAAATGCGTAAAACGGACACACTGATAAAGTTGAAGACTTCAAGCGGAAATGTATTTTTAGAAAAAAATCTAAAGCGATAACACCCTTTTTGTTTGCATGCAAAAAAAAGTAGATTAGTTGTTCTTTCATTTGAAGCCAAATACTATATAAGTGTTCATATAAAATTATATAGTAAACATCATTTCATTTTTAAATATGTGACGCAAGACTGCGCAAGACGGGGCGAAATTGTTTCTTTGTTTCGTGATTTATTTGTGGCTAATTTTATAACTCCAGAACCGAAATAAAGTTCTAATTAGAACAAGCAACTAATAATCATAAATTAGAATAGACATATTTTGCAATAATCACGTAATTTACGGTTCTATGAGTCAAAATAACAAAAATTATGTACACACAGCAAAGCTATTCGGTAAGCAGGTTTAAAGCGGCGCGTGCATGCAAAGGTGCTTACCGAATAGCTTTGCTGTGTGTACGTACCACCGAAGTTTTGATTTCCAGTTGAACTAAAAACGCTTTAAACCACAATATCACACAAAACAAACACATTATAAATCACAGTCTGTACCTAGCAAACCACAATTACACAAAGAAAATCGTTAATACATAGAATCACACTGATTTTAAGGTAAATAAACAAAGCCGGTACGCAAAAAACAAAACACATGCGACGTTACCATGCCAACTGCCGATTCAAATACAAAATACAACATGGCCGCCCGTTAGGGTCGGAACACAACGGAGCCGCCAGGTCTATGCAGTGTTTTAGAATTAAGCGCATACCTACGCTATTTTAAGTGGTCTATAAATATAGTATAATGTAAAAAACGTAATATTTGCAAATGTTTTACCTACTTTTCATTAACTTATGTTCGAGTCTTTACCTATGTTAGTCGTTATTTAATTAAACCGACTTCAAAAAAATAAGGTGGTTCTAGGTTAGACTGTATTTTGTATGTATATTTAATTAAATGATAAAATAAAGTTCTTACTATGGAGATTAGGCATTTAAAGAGCTTTTTAGCATACTTGCTGTTAGGCAGTGAATAAAAAAACGATCGAATGTGGTTGGAATTTTATTGTATTTTTGCATGACTAAAATGACCAGACACCAAATTAATGATTATAAAATGTAGTATGTATGTAAACAATGGGGTCGTGGAGTCATCTAAAAAAAAATGTGGGTCCAGGTGTGGCTGTGAATATCTCGTCTTCCAGCCATTGGCGAACGTGAGTCCGCAAGTGATAACGCCGGCCTGCATGGTTTGGCACCAGCCCTTGAAGATCTCCTCCGCTCTCGTGGTTCCGTAATCTAAAAATTAAACAAGCTATTTGATTATGTTCATACTTACATACATACCGTCACGCCTCTTTCCCACAGGGGTAGGCAGACTATTTTGTTCTACTTGCTACGATCCTGACATACCTCTTAAAATGATTTGATTATGTTCAATAACAAATACAACAATAAATGATAAAAAACAAAACACCGCTATGAACTTCAAATGTGTTTTTACAAATAATCTTATTCCATCATTGTGTCCCAAAATCTTATTTCAAATAAAGTTGAGTATTTTTACCCGCCGGCGGCATATAGGATTTTAGTAAAAGAAATCTAGTATCAGATTGAACATGAATACTCAGTAAGTAGGAACAAATCACAAAAGCACCAATCGCGGTCGCAGCGCGTCGGGTGTGCTCTATGCCTTACAACGTCAAAGCGAGTAGTTGGCTAAACTGATCATGGTAGCTACGGCTACCACCCGTACTTACATGGACCGTTACTTGTTTTATTCGCTAATCCTGGGTAAATAAGTCATAGACGTTAATGATTTTATGTTTATTTAAGCAACTAATACTTAAACTGTTTTATTCACTAGAATATTACGAGAAATATTCTTTATTCTTCAAAATGTTGGCCATTTCAATAGCAAGTCACCGAAGAAATATCTGTCTTAACTACTTTGAAGTGAGATTGTATTTCATAATTATTCATTGGTACTGAAATATAGCTATAATCTGATAGTTGGATAAACACTGAATCGTTTAATGTATAACTTTAATAGTAAAATATCAATTTGAATACTTACGGTATTTTCAAAATACTGTCCACTTTTACGCAACTTCAGTTTTTCACAACGTTGAGAACGACAGCTATTTAAAAATATTTTAGTTCTATCATGTTGGCTGCCAATTTTTTTCTGTGTTGCCATCTTATTTGGGTATGTTTTGGACATAGTTTAAACCGCTTCGAAACTGCCCTTCACAGATTAAAAATCAAAAATTGTACAAAGGTCGTCTGGTAGCTCTGGCTACCAGAATCATTTTGTAGGTTATCAAAGTTGGTAGCTCTGGTTACCGCAATCAAGTGAGTGGCTAGCCAAACCAATATGAAAAAACGCAAAGCGAATATTGGCAACGTCGCGTCGCTTACACACTGCCGCCACCGAGCGAACATGCAACGTTGCTTTTTCCTTATTATTTTCATACGTCTTATCCAAATTATTTTTTTATTTATTTATCTATTATTCTTTTATTTTTTTTTTATGAACATTTTTGGTTTTATCTTAATAATTTATTTCATTGTATTATCTTTTTAACATTTTTTTGGTTTCCGAATTTTTTTGTACATTGAAAAGCGCCTGATTGAATGTGCGGGCAAATATTGCGTTCGCCCTTTTCACAGGATCAGGGCAGTACTACTCTCTAAAGCCTTATTTGTTGGCTAATTGAAGCAAACGCACCGCGGAATTTTAATTATGAGTTACTAGAGTGACCTCGTCGAGATTGGTAGCAAACAGATTGGTTTCACCCGAGCAAACCGTGTACAAAATATTTGCGAGACTCTTAGAGCAAACGAATTTTTGTACTAACTACGACATTAAGGAATATGTTTTCACCGGTGAATTCTAATTCAAGACATGTTTTATAGAATGTGCAGTTTTCAAAACTCCAAATTGTGTATTATCGCCATAAAACATGCACAAAAACAACCAATTTATGAGCTTTTGCCTATCCCTTCGCCTTAAGGCATAGTTTTGAAGCAGTACACAAATTTTACCGTTTTACAGTGTTATTGAACGTTTTTTAATGAAACTTCTATGGAACTCTGAAAGTACATCTTTTCAATCAATTTTTTTAATCTGTCAAGAATTGGCATCTACTTTGTTTGTCAATACACGTGTCTCACAGTCTTCACTTCACATTACAGGGGGTATATCACTTCCACAACATGACGGCGTCGGCAGAACACCTGCCAAATATGCCGTTCAGACGAGGACGGATCCACGTTTCCGTCATGCATAAGATGAAGAACGTAGTCAAGGGTTACGGGGATCTGGAACTCAAGGAGGAACCGGCCAATGAGAAAGCTCCTAGTAAAAATAAACTTCACTAAATACATGCATTATAAGAACAAAACGGTGAATTAACACTTCTTCTTTAGATGCCTCTCCGACTAGCGAAGGTTGGCAATCAGTTCTGAATATTTTTCCCTGTCTCTCGCGAGGCGAAATAGATGGGCAGCACTCGCGGTGCTGGTCCGATCCCGAAGATTCCTCAGCCAAGACTTCTTTCGTCGGCCTACGTGTCTTTTGCCAGCGAATTAACACTAGAAATGTTTAATAGTTCACTGACTTTAAATATTTTATATTTTATTGAATGAGGCTTTACTTTGCGGAAGTCCATTTCAATGAACATGAAATATTTACCTTGCTACTCCGCTACAGGTGGCGGCACGTAAGTCTAACGTGGAGTACGCCCGCCCGCGGCCCCTGCACTCCCCTGCGATACCTTATTTTCGACTACTGCGCATCAACGGTCATCGCTAGACTTACGTGCCGGCACTTTACATCGGCATCTTTCCCTCTACTACTGACTGCCACATAAAACACATAAATCCCACAAACTTAATTATCCCTTACACCACACAAACGGTTTACCATCATTGGCTAAACGACTTTTCACAAATGCATTCATTTCACAAACTCATCATTTGACAAACTTTTATTTTCTACTAAAATGTTGACTTTCTGGAAAACTTATAGAACAAACCTAACCTACCCTAATGAGAGCCACGCCTGAAATATTTCGATTTTTAAAAGAGTTTACGGTTTATCAGATAGTAAAGGGTTGTCAAATTATGAGTTTGTGAAATGATGCACCTGTGAAAAGTTTTATTAGCAGGTGATAAGATCCCCGTATAAAAACTAACGCGTTTCGATTTCGTAGAGGGCTGATCATTTTCAAAGTTTAGTGAGTACAACTGAAATGCCATCTAGGTACAGTTGAGGGCATAAATATCGAAACAGCCATCATGTCAAAATATAATAATATGTGCCATCGACCTTATTGTTTGTGACATAAAGGCGTATATAATGTTTTTAACGTCTTGCTAACGTTCATATATTTAGCCCTTGACTGTACATAGTCTATGTAGAATATTTTCCAAAATATTTTCAGTTACCTACCCCAACAAATTTTAGACGAAACGATCATTCGACTTAACGATACGTTAGATCAAAAGATTAAGCTCGCAATTATCTAAATCACACGGCAGTTTTCATTTTTTTTTAAATACAGTCAAACATCTCTTACCCCCTTATTCATGAACGCTGTATAGGCTTCTGCTAACTTAGCAATCGTTTGATAGATAGATTCATTTATTTCTATTTGTAAATTACATTATATTTTATGTCAAAACATAAGAAAGTCACAAAAAGATCGTCAATTGTAAATAAAATTAAAACAATAAGGTACAGTAAAATAATTCATACAAAAATAGAAATCAGAAATCCAATAATACTTACAATCAAGAAATAAATGTCAAATTCAATATCAAAGTGATTAAAAAATAAAACAGTATAAATATAATAAAATTATGCATGGTACACAAATGAACATTGAATGTCAGGAAAAAATCATTTCACTGTACTCTTTTACGGAGTACAATGTCCTTATCTGTGAAAGGTAAATGTCAAAGCGACAGACAAGGACAAACGATTACTAAGTTAGCAGAAGCCTAAAGAGCGTTTATGAAAAAGGGGATTACTGTTTACATAGTACAGATTAGGCTAGAGCAGACCTAGACGTGGCTATTAACTGCCATCCGAGGTCCATAAATTACTGGGAGCCGTGGACACGAGCGTGGCAGGGTGACTGCGAGATGGGAATTTTAACGTCTCTCGACGGGTGCTACCTACAAGTATAGAACGAGGAGCGGGGAGAATAACTTAAGGCGACACCAGCCGCGAAATCAGCGCCACTTCGGAAATCCTACTAGTATTATAAATGCGATAAGTGGCGATGTGAGTGAGTGAGTGTGTATGTTTGTTCTTTCTTCACGCTAAAACGACTGGACGGATTTGGATAAAATTTGGTACGAAAGTAGCTGGTACCCTAGATTAAAACATAGGCTACTTTTTATCCCGGAAAATTGTATAGTTCCCGCGGGATAGCGATAAACATTATCAATTGCTAATTCTAGGCGGACGAAGTCGCGGGCAGAAGCTAGTGTTCTTATATTTCCTACTTTAGATCAATTGTAAATAATTTCCGAAGTTTAAATACTAGGGAAACACCTATAATGTGTATTAAATCAGTGTATACAATTTGTCGTTCTGTAGTTGTCCTAAAAAACTTGCACAAAACTAGAACGGCCGCTTTTTGTTGTGCAAGTTTTTTGGGACAATACACTTCTACTAAGTACTACTGTTTTAAAGTTTTAACATATGCTACTTTTTATACAGGAAAATTGCATAGTTACCGCGGGATAGTGATAAACACGTAGCAGGTCGTAGCTGCCTAGTCGCAATGTAAAAAAATATATCAGCATATACTGTCAAAGTTCAAAGTTTTTTTTTGAATTATTTATTGTACAGATTTAAGTTTTCTATGTTGTGTTCAATAAATTTATTTTAAAATAAAATAAATATAAACTCAAATACTCAAATACACAAAGTTCTAAGGATAACTCTACGCGGACGAAGTCGCGGGCAGGAGCTAATTGATTAATATAAGGAAACATTTGTCAGCGGTTTCAAAAATCCCGAAAAACATTTACAGGGCTATTAAGACAAACTAAAACAACAACATTGTGAAACGTCATGGAACAATTTACACAATTTATAATAATATCTAACTAATATTATAAATTGGAAAATATGGATGGATGAATGGATGGATGTTTGATTGTTACTCAATCACGCCAGAACGGCCCAATGGATCTGGATGAAATTCGGCACATAGATAGAGAAAAGTCTGGAATAACACATAGGCTACTTTTTATCCCGGAAAATTGCGTAATTCCCGCGGGATAGCGATAAACAAATTCTTTGCAGACGAAGTCGCTGGCAACAGCTAGTATTATAATATATTAATATGTATGTGCCATCCTAATTAAATAAATAAGTTCACTACAATATATGACATTGAATTAAACAAAAAAAAATTATAATAATTTAATTTATTTATTTGCACATTTCTTTTTTTTTTAATTTTTATTTAATTTACACGTTGTATAGTTGCTATGACAAAAATCATAACGTAAAAACCAAGATAAAAACGTAAATACAAACGATGTATGTAGATTGAAAACAGCGCCATCTGTGATCGTGGGTACACAGGATATGTTCTCTGAGTTTGGATTGATTGATCGTATTATCACTTCCTTTTACCTGCGCGGCAAGAGAAGCAACTGGTACATTTACGTTTTTTCTTTGCTCCCAGACCAGCGTGGAAGACTTTCTATATATATATATTTTATGTGAATAAGAAGGAAAACGAGCAAGTGGGTCACCTGATGGTAAGCGATCACCACTGCCCATAGACACCCGCAACCCCGGAGGGATTGCAGATGCGTTGCCAACCTAGAGGACTTAGATGAAATGCCTCTTGTGCCCGTAATTTCCCCGGCTGTCTTACTCTCCACACCGGAACACAGCAGTATATACAGCAGAATATGTAGTTTAAAAAAGCATTCGCCCATAGCTTGGACGGTAACAGTTCTAAGTTGACACCCATTCGTCATCCTGACGGAGGCCAAACAAATGAGCATCGGTATTAAGAACTCGACTAAGAAGACGCATCGCCGTTCAGGATATATCGGTCTCACTTAAATTGTGCCCAAAGACCACGGACCACGCATAACGTAAACGTGAATGAAATGGATAACGTAAGTATGTTAAAATGAATTATACTAGGGAAAATGCAGTCAAAAAATCACCGAGTAGCACTCCAGGAGTGCAGTAAAAACTACACACACGCAAAAGGAAAAAAAAAAAAAAACTACGCGAGATTCGAACTGCGGTCACTAGAGAGGACGCACTGTTATTCCTCACATCTGTCACCAGGCTGTATCTCAAGAACCGTAATAGCTAGACAGTTGAAATTTTCACAGATTGTGTAGTTCTGTTGCCGCTACAACAACAAATACTAAAAACAAAAGAATAATAATAATTAAGGGGGGCTCCCATACAAAAAACGTGATTCGAAATATTATAAACGGGATGTGAACCGCGATTACCTTTATTGAGCTCCCGATATTTCGATACAGTTGCATGCATCATGATCACGGGTAGACTCATGATACATGCAACTGTATCGAAATATCGGGAGCTCAATAAAGGTAATCGCGGTTCACATCCCGTTTATAATATTTCGAATGAACTTAACCGTGAATCATTAAAAACTCTTAAAAAACGTGATATTTTAGCCCTTTTTCATGGCTACCACTCGCCGAGCTAGATCTCAAGAACCGTAAGAGCTTGACAGTTGAAATTTGCACGGATTGGTTATGTATTTTTATTGTGGCTACAATAACAAATACTAAAATCAAAATAATAATAATAATTAAGTGGGGCTCCTATACAACAGAGTAGTTGTTGGCGTTTTTTGCTGTATCTCATGAACCGTAATAGCAAGGAGGTTAAAATTTTCACAGATGTTGTATTTTTATTGCCACAATAATAACAAATACTAAAAATAAAATAAAAATAATATTTAAGGGGAGCTTCCATACAACAAAAGTATTTTTTTTACCGTTTTTTGCTCGATATTAATAATGGCTAGACTTACGACGCTTTTCTGGTACGGAACCCTTCGTGCGCAAGTCCGACTCGCACTTGGCCGGTTTTTTTGAGAATATTCTGCAACTTATACATTGCTAGATAGATCCAAGTTTCCGCTCGGTTTTAACGTAAGTACCTCAGTCCAGTTTGTGGTGTTCAAAGCAAAGAGTATCTGTATTGTATTGTATTGTATGTATCTACAGACCGTTTCTTTTGTAATAATATTCAAATACATAGCCACATTTTAAGCGTGAGAACCAAACGCCCGACCCGGATAGTACCCGGATCAAAACGTCTCCGAAGCCAAACAGAGGCGCCATACACTTTGGCCTTTAAGCAAAAGTCTGTCTACAGTTTCAATTCGGTGTTGACGTCTCAAAAAAATCATAGCGCTTAAGGTAAATTTTCTGAGCCACAAAAAAACGGACGTATTCGAGGCTGAAGATAGTTTTTTTAGGGTTCTGTTCGCTCACGGTTCGCTCCGTTTATCAAACGTGACCGCTGGTAGTCTGGCCCCTATTTCACCAACATGACAATTGTCGGCGACATGTGACAATCCAAAATGCAATGCGCATTCAATATGAAGCCAATCGGCGTAGCCTCTCGTCGAGGTTTGTAATGTGAACAGGATTGTCGCGTTGCTGAAATAGGGGCCTGGGGACCATGACGTCTTAATGCGTTTCAGTTTAGGCCCGCTCGCTGTCAGATTCATACTAAAAGTGACAGCTAAAACTTAAACTGAATCGGAATTAGGACGTCATGGTAAGGCCCCTGGTAGGCTAATACAAGGCCTCTCAAACTATTCCGCAATATTTCAATAGGTAGTACTTTTAGATTCAAAATTGTAAGACAGCCCTTTGACGCCTTAGGGTGCGACCAAACCGCAGCGTATACGCAGTGACGTGTCGTATGCGTCACGTTTTCTCACAGTTCCTTCATACATTTTGTTGCGATTCCGTAACGGCACCGTTTTTTAAGCGGCGGTGTGGTCGCACCCTTACACTTTGAACATCGACAAAATACTGAGTCATTTTTTTATGCATTGGATAGAGTGGCGTAACTATAGTGACGGGGCTGGCAAAATGCGCCGGCCCCCCGCTTTACGGGGCCCCGAACTGGCTTGGCCTTGAGCACAAGGGAAGATGACGCACTTCTTTATAGTAAAGAAGGGCCCCATCTGATGAATTTGCCGAGGGCCCCTAAAGTTGTAGTTACGCCACTGCAAGGCTAGGATAGAATACCTCTTATGCCAGTAATTGTACCGGCTGTCTTACTCTCCATGCCGGAACACAGCAGTGCGCACTGCTGCTCGGCGGCAGGTTAGCGAGTAAGACGGCGGTAGCGATCCCGCAAGGGTCTTTACAAGGGTGTTCAGATTCCGAAAAATCTGAGAGACTGAATTTGGTAGAGTGGTAGACCCGTTGACATCTCCGGTTGGCTTAATGCTCCAACGCATTGTAGTAAAAATATCATGACTCTCGAATAGTTTTATGCCTGTTTAAAAGAGTAAGTACGGAAATATTTTTATCGCGCTTAAGAGGGTAGCATTCCCACTGAACTGGCAACGTCGCATTTTTGGTGATTTTTTACGATTATTTCACAGAAATTGAATGAAAGTCTCAAATGTGCGTCTGTAGTGCACTTAAATTTTAGTGTATTAGAGCGTTTCTAAAAAAGTTTGTACATTTGTCGTTTGTAGGTGTCCTGTGCAGATTTATTATTTTCTTTAATCACCAGGCCACTGTGTATTTTATTTGAGTTATTGAGCATAAAATTCGTTTCATTATCTTAAATATAAATTAACTGTCTTAAATGTATATGTATTTGATCATTTAAAAAATATTTTTTTTAAATAATCGTTCAGTAAAGTTTGTATGAAAAGGTAAATGTCCCATTGTAAATTTCGAACCTAAAATATCGATTTTTGAAATCAGTTTTACGTTCTCGATTCCGTAGTGTGTTTTATTAACTTATTATAGGCTCAAGCAATTACTTTCTACATTGTTTTCATATCCTTGTCTAAGAAATACTATTTAAAATTAACGATTAAAGTTTGTCCCAGAAAAAGTTCCAATTTTGATTCCAGTTTTTGTTACCGCATTTTCGTCCCAAAAGGTATTTCTTACAAAAATTTGTAGATTCTTTATAGGATGCTGGTAACACTAGCATCATATAGCCACCTTAATAATAAACAGTCACCTTTCAAAAATCAAAACTACGAGTTGATAAAGTGCGTCGATGGTCAAACCTGAAATAAAAGTCCTCCTTTGTTACTGGAAAAACCTGGGTAAATTTTGTTTTTTTATTACTTTGAACTAAATTCTATTTATATACACTTTATCAAGATTCATATTCTTAAATTCTTCATTCAAATAGTACGTTATATTTGGTTTCACGAATTTTTTAAATGTGCTGGGCACCATATTTTCCACCATTGGTTACTTCCTTTTTTGTTACTTTTTAATGGTAACGTATGGCTAGGAAATTGGAGTAACAAAAAATAATTCCTAAGGCAGGGTGTAGACTATTTGAAAATGACTTTATTTATATACATGAGAGGTATTTTTATTTTTATTTGACAGTATTTGTGTATTTTATTTAACGTAGATATTTAATATAAACGTAGATATCAAAAATTTATGGTATTTAATCACTCTATCTTTTAAAAAATGTATGTAGTGATTATAATACTGAAACCTGACTAATGAATACTGTGCCTAAGAGTTCCTAATTTGTTACCAATGTTCCTCTTATTGTTACTGTCCCGTAAAAAAATACGAAGTTTTGTTCATTTTTGTTTATATTTGTTAAAATATATATATTTTAAATATTCCAGACGAATATTTAGCAATTTAATTATGATAATTTCCAAAAAATATTAACCTAACTTTATAAATAAGCATTATATTGTAAATTTTCAGGGTACGTTTGACCATATGGTAACAAAAAGGAGTGAATATCTTTATTATTTTGTGATTACCTTAAAAGAGTAAAGAATTAGCATTAAAAACGTACACAATTTTATTATTGCTACCTTATTTCTTCAATAAAACCAACTAAATAATGTGTGTGGTTTCTATTTACTTAATTGAATCTTAGTAACAAAATAGGAATTATTGACTGCCCCGACTCAGTAGATTTAACTTTACAGCTTATTTTGTAGTTAGAATCTCAAAAAAAATACATTATCTAGAATATTTAAGAACCAGGTAATAATATGCGCTTAAAATAATACCGAAAAGTATTAATTTCAAATTAGCCTATGCTGTCCGCCAAATGTACAAACTTTTTTAGAAACGCTCATTAATATGGGGTGCGTCCCACGAGATATAACTACAAAATATCTAATTTCATAATAATAACGTTCACAAGATATAATGAACGTTAGCTATAACAGCAAAAAGTATAATTTTTTAACGCATAAGGCTTAAATTATATAACGTTATTTTTATATAACTTCAATTTGTATAAGATTTATATGGACTAATTTCTTTTAACATAACAAACATTTAACCTCCTGAAACTGCTGCAAGACATTTTTTTATAACCACATAGAAAACCCCCTTACCACATAGCTAATTCAATAAACAACTGTGCATTATGTTTTTTGATGTTAGATTAATTGGTTAATATATGTTATAAATCTTAGCTGTTATGAACAATTATATGCTTTGATCGTTATTTCAATTGATATTATATATGAACAACGTTATACCTTACAAAATTAGATATTTTAAGATTATACTTTTCGTTCATTATATCCAGTAAACATTATACTAAACGAGTTTATATAAAGTGAGCGTATATCTTATGAACATTAGATAATAAGTTGTTATATCTCGTATTACTTACCCATTAATAATGTCTAATGCAATAATTGATCGTGATGGGCTTTTATTGTCTTAATAAACGAGATATAATTATTTTATCCCTTTAATACGAAAATCAGCTCAGTAGGGATAAACGCTCTTGTGAAAGAAAATGAAGGGGGGAAACACGGCTGATGGCGGTCAAGGTCAAATTTGTTAATAACCTGGACTGACGCAGGCTGGGGGATGAAGATGTTGAAGAAGTACAGTGAAAGGCAATATTAAAGTAGGCTACACGCCATTGCTATGTTTGTCACTCAGGCGTTGTATTTACTTAAGAATATTGGGGCTCTCGTAAAGCGCCTTGTAAAAATATCGGTAGTCTTCGGAAAGATGAATGTCAAGTTAAAAAAGGGTATTCGTACACGTGTATGCATGCGCCGCGTCTGTCTGTTTGTCTGTTTGCGATAAGCTCAGAAACTATTTAACGCATTTTTATCCTGTTTTCACTAATAGATAAAGTCATTCGCGATGAAAATTTGTGACAATTTATGTTTTATGTGTTTTTTTTATTTGACGTGTTGTGATTGTCATGAATAAACTTTTTTCTTCTTCTTCTTTCTTCTTAAAATTTAGCTTTTAAAGGACCAATTTGTAAAGGAAAGGTACAAATTTAAATTTTGGGTGGACGAAGTCGCGGTCAACTCCTATTATAAATGTGATGTGAAAAATAAATTATTTTCCTTTTGACACAATGTAACCTATCAAAATTTCGGGGAACACCAATCCGAAGAGGCTTAAATCCCGTAAATAAATACGCGACACCGAGTATTGGAACACTTACCTATTTCGGAACAAGAATATATTCGGTATCGGTAGGTACGTATAAAAAACAGTCTAAAAACCTGTATGTACGTTAAAAATAACTCAGAAAAACTACTTACTCGTCGTAATTAGGTATTAAAAAATTGACGGAACATTTTGACGGTTGTTAGATTTTTTCTGTCGGTCTAATAATATTCATGCTATTCTAGAAACTTCTCAACGGTTTTTCATTAGCTTAGCAACAATATATACGGAAAAAATGTTAAACTCGCGTCTGGCGTAAGACGGAGGGAGAGTTTAAGTACCAGGATATCAGATCCACTAAGAGCTTATTTTAAAATACGAATGAATCGCGTTCGACTTTTGAAGTTTTTTTTTGTTGAGTCGTGGAGCAAAAGTACTAAGGCATCAGCACATTGTTAGAGGTCTGTCAATATATAGATAATATATTATGTACTTAAGTTTTTTTTGTAAGCGGCCAGTACGGTACGCGTCTTGAGCGTCGTGGAGGTAACATTAAAATCTAATCTAAGTTGCTGTTTTCACTTCTGCCGGCACTCCCAGAGTGCTACCCGTCCCTTTTTTTTTAATAGACAGAGTGATTCAAGAAGAATATATTTAGTAGAGAAACACTGATTACAGTGTGCGAAGCCGGGGCCGGTCGCTAGTATATAATATATCATATTGGATGGATTACGCGCCAATACCAGGCACGTGCTAGATTGTACGTGCCGATTCTGCTGTGACGAAATTAATTTTACTTTTCGAGGGTAGACTAAATAAATGGATATAGAGGCGTCAATCTGGAGCTCAGTGGTAGCGTGCCTTAGGCCGTCTTGCTGGAAAAATGTAAACCTCGGTTTAGTGTTAAAATCGATTTAGTAGTGTCAAATTGTATGGAACTGTCAAGCTATAAACCAGATTTAGTGACTAAATCAAGATTTATCTTTTACTGTAAGTTTTTTTTTTATGTGAATAGGAAGGCAAACGAGCAAGTGTGTCACCTGATGGTAAGCGATCACCACTGCCCATAGACACCCGCAACCCCAGAGGGATTGCAGATGCGTTGCCCACCTAGAGGACTTAGATGAAATGGCTGTTGTGCCCGTAATTTCCCCGGCTGTCTTACTCTCCACACCGGAACACAGCAGTGCAAGCAGTGCTGCTGCTTAGTGGGCCTTAGAGGGGCCCTGTATCAAAGTTAGTTGGGGGCCCAAATAATATGATGCGACGTGGCAGACCAAGACGATGACGGGACGATTTGGACGCATATGCTCACATCACATTGCGTTGGATTGGAAGTTGTGGAGGTAATGGGCTTATAAAAAAATAAAGACACTTACCGCTTTGACTTGACCCCATTTTAACATTGGGAAATGCGCCTTCGAGACAACAGAAGGGTAAGTATGTGGAGCTCTCTCAAACTAGCCGGTCATTTATTTAATACAAGTGTGTAGGTACCCCCTGAAAGTAACAACTAAAGTGCCATTCTATGGAACTTGCTAACTATGTAAACAAACATCACTAGTAAATTCATCATTCAGAGACAATTTCAATATGGCGGTTTGTTTACATAGTTAGCGAGTTCCATAGAATGACACTTTAGGTACTCGTAGGTATTTTTATTTATTTATTTATAAGCCTTTTTATTCCGAATTCGCTACAATTTCAGTAAGTACATGTTGTTGTTGTTATTGTCGTTTATTTTTTTATTTATTTATTAAATTGTCGTGAAATTCGGCGTGCCTCATGGCATAGGCCTCCTCCGTGTATTGGAGGGTTTGGGCTATAGTTCCCACGCGCGCCCAGTGCGGATTGGGAACTTAACACACACCATTGAATTTCTTCGCAGATGTGTGCAGGTTTCCTCACGATGTTTTCCTTCACCGAAAAGCTCATGGCAAATTACAAATGTAATTTTCGCACATAAATTCCGAAAAACTCAGAGGTGCGAGCCCGGGATTTGAACCCACGACGCTCTGCTTGAGAGGCCACAGGTCAAACCACTAGGCTACCACAGCTTTTCGTAGGTATATTATATTAAAAATTCTTACTCTCTACCCAACTTGCTCTGTGATGTAATTGTGGACTCTGATTGGTCGCCGCTCTATCCGCGGAGGCTGTCGGCAGACACGAACCAACAAACAAAGATCCCTGAGCAACTTTGTCGCCGCCGTCAACAGAGCTGTTTGTAACATCACTAATTAGGCATTCGTATGCAAAAATACACTAGGTCAGTGATGGGCAAACTACGGCCCGCGGGCCAACTCCGGCCCGCGAAAGAATTTAATGCGGCCCGCCGGCGTTCCTTCGAATTGGAGTGTTATGGCACAGAATGACGATATTTAGACGGTGCTGCTGTATAAAATAGAATAATAGATGCGAAGGCAAAGGAGCCAGCTAGACTAGCCACGTAGTTCATGCGTCATGTGTCAAAAAAATTGCATTTTAGTATAATTTTGGCCCTTCTTTGAAATATCTGTGATTTTCTGGCCCGCCATGAAAAAAGTTTGCCCACCACTGCACTAGGTCATCGTCTTTTAGCTCTGTTACTATTATTTATCTACTATCTATACTCTGTTTTTTGTTGTCCTGTCAATCCTTCGAAGGTTAACAAGAAGAGATCCCTTTAAGGGATAAGTACGTCTTTAAGGGATAAATACGCCTCTGTATGTCTGTTTATCTTTACCTATAAAATGATTCTGTTTTTGAAGTGAAAACTTCTTTGGCGGCGTTGGGCATTTTTTTGGAAGGGTAAAACATGTTAAACTCGCGTCAGACGTAAGACGGAGGGAGAGTTTAAGTACCAGGATATCAGGATCCTCTAAGGGCTTATTTTGAAATACGAATGAACCTAGAGTCGCGTTCGATTTTTAGTGTTTTTTTGTTGAGTCGTGGAGCAAAAGTACTAGGGCATCAGCACATTGTTACTGAACTTGGGGCCTTTTTCACCACTCTCTGTTTCAATGTCAGTTATCTGTGATGACGTATTTGTCTGTTTCTTAGTAAAAAGTAGAGACGGAATCATGGATAACTGACACTTAAGATAAATGGAACTTAAAAGAGACACTTCTTCATCTATTTTTAAGTCTAACACCCTGCACTGCAGATGGTGCATAGCCCAATCGATGGCAGTATGGCGGTCAAGCGTTGCCATGGCGACCTAACTATAAACAATGGACCACGAACAGCCAAAGAAGGCTTGAACAGACCGCCAATGTTGGTACGAGCTGGGCAAATATTTGACCAAATACGCAGTGTCAATAGACGGACACTCGCGTGTTAAATTGTATCTTGTATCAAAACAAATAAATGTTTGAAAAAAAGCGACGGGTAGCACTCAGGGAGTACCGGCAGAAGTGAAAACAGCAGCTTAGATTAGATTTGATTAGATTAGATTAGGTAGGGCCTTGTGCAAGGTCCGTCCGGATAGCTACCACCATCTTACTCGCTAATCCTGCCGCTAAGCAGCAGTGCTTGCACTGCTGTGTTCCGGTGT
Organism: Pandemis heparana; assembly: GCA_963854515.1. Lineage (NCBI taxonomy): Eukaryota > Metazoa > Arthropoda > Insecta > Lepidoptera > Tortricidae > Pandemis > Pandemis heparana. The sequence goes on along the minus strand of OY978021.1, from coordinate 1,740,619 downwards.
GGAGAGTAAGACAGCCGGGGAAATTACGGGCACGAGAGGCATTTCATCTAAGTCCTCTAGGTTGGCAACGCATCTGCAATCCCTCCGGGGTTGCGGGTGTCTATGGGCAGTGGTGATCGCTTACCATCAGGTGACCCACTTGCTCGTTTGCCTTCCTATTCACATAAAAAAAAAATTGTTATATGTGGTGTTATTTTTTTTTTTTTTTTTTTTTTATGTGAATAGGAAGGCAAACGAGCAAGAGAGTTACTCAATAAAGAGTTATTGTATTGTATTGTATTGTATGAAGCCAACCGGCGTGAATTTTGTCGAGTTTGTAATCTAAACAGAATTGTCACTTGTCAGCGACTATTGTCGTTGTGTCATTGGTGAAATAAGGGTGGTGAAATTGAAGAATGTAGGTGCGTTTGCGTTGTACACGGCGGGCGAGAACGATCGCTCGCGACCATTTACGAACGCAGGATAAAGACGCCACAGGCGACGAGCCGCTGCTCGCGAGTAGCGGGTGAGAACGACCAAGGCCTTAGAGAATCATGCTGTACGTTCTCGACTCCGAGAATCCTCCGTCAATCTCTTCTTCTTGCATTTAAGAGCTAGGCTCTTGTCTTGGAGTAATCGCCACTCCGCTCGGTCCTCAGCCAGCCTCTTGACCTCCCGATACGACGCGGCACCCACTTTCTCCTTCACCTGGTCAAAATAAGTCAATCTTGGCCTTCCTCTGCCTCGTCTACCTTTTACTTTTCCTTCCAGCAGGTTCAAAAACTCGTTGCGTCGCATCAGGTGTCCCATCATTTGCCCTCTTCTGGTACTTATAGTCTCCAGTAGCATTCTCTTTTCTCCGACTATGTTAAGCACCTCTTTGTTGGTTTTCCTCTCCGTCCAGCTAATCCTTTCCATCCTTCTCCAACACCACATCTCAAAGGCCTCCAACCTCTCCGAGGGTCAATACACTATTTTAAAAACATAGCGTGTCCATTTGGTTATTAGCGTACATTTCACGAACATCGTTATATCTAGGACATGATAATAAATACAGTATTTAACTAGGTTTTTACACGCCACATAAAGCACGCAACTGAGCATAATTTTATTTTATTATCAAATCGACCGAATCGCGTGTAATATTAGGAGCAGGACGATCTCTAAAACGATCTTGAACCTAATGGAATCTACTCAAGTCCAATGCTGATATTAAAACCAGGCATTATTTTAGATGTTGGTCTGGAAAATAGAAAAAAAACACCGGGTAGCACTCCGGGAGTGCCGGCAGAAGTGAAAACTACACACACGCACACTCGTGCAAAAAGAAAAAAAATACACGAGATTTGAACTACGATCACCTGAGAGAACACACTGTTATTCTACACCTTATACCACTAGGCTAAGCGCACATACGTTAAGGCGACGAAATCAACGTACCTATACACCTCAAAAATCGAACGCGACTCTAGCTTCATTCGTATTTCAAAATAAGCTCTTAGAGGATCCTGATATCCTGGTACTTAAACTCTCCCTGCGTTTGTTCAATACGAGTCACTATTTTCTTAAAGCGCCGGCAACGCACCCGTTTGCCCCGTCTCCAGCTTACTATAAAGGTCCCACAGCTGGGCACAGGGGCCTTACCATGACGTCTTAATGCGATTCAGTTTAGGTTCGCTCGCTGTCAGATTCATACTAAAGTGACAGCTAAAACTTGAACTGAGTCGGAATTAGGACGTCATGGTAAGGCCCCAGCTCTCCTGTCAGAATGAGGCTTGGTCCATAGTACACACGGCAAAATAATTCGGTAAGCATAGGCACGCACACAAACGTCGTCTATGTGTTGAGTACCGACATGAACATTACGTAGAATCCACAAGTGAATGTGTGAGTGAGTTCGATCGTATATCTACCCTCTCAGTACAGTTTTTTTTAGTAATAAGATAAATAAGTAATGTCGCTGTAAATTACCTATTTATTATATAAACAACAACAATAACTATAAAATAACTGAAGAAAGTTGTAACTATTTTAGTTAGTTTATAACTAAGTTAAATATAATTACAAATTAAACTAAAAAATCCCCTTGGTATCGTGCCTGGCTCAAAGGTTTAAAAATTCAATATCTCCGGTTTAAGTTAATTCTACAGAAATAATGTAAAAGTATTGTTTTATTTTTGCATTTTCCTAAAAACATTTTACATTATTATCTTACATTGGATATTGTCATCGCAAGTGTAAGGCAAGAGAAGGCACCCCGGATCGAGTCTTACTTTGACCTTGAATCTTTAAATTTATGCAATCTGACGCATTGAACTATTATTACCAGCGTAGTAGCTACCATCTCACTGATTCAACGTGTTATATTTTTATTTCTCATCAAGTCTGGTCTGAGATTCAATTCCAACATTTCCAACCAATATTCCTTACAACCAACATCGCCATTTAAAGAACATCCAAAAATGTCATTTCTTCTAGGATTCGAACTCGGTTCACTAGAGAGCGAGTGCACAAATCAAGTATTCGACTTGCCTTTGTGACCGCTGAGCCACCGAGATATTTAATATAGTTGGTGAATTTATGAATTACTACGTCCAAACTGTGACTACTGCATTTGCAATGTGTAAATAGTTGTTTAACGAGCTTTGAAATAAGGTTGAAATTAAAAGGTTGAAATTTGCTAGACGATGCACATTTTATTCATTGTCGTCTAACAATATAAAGTATATTCTACCCTCAAATTATTAGTAATATGAATTTGTCAACGCTAGCCGCCATTCGTTACGCCTTGTTTTACAAGTGGTTTTACAACAACGAACTGTTTAATTTTGCCTTTGAAATACCTTGTGATTTGCAAAATATGGATAGTCATCATCTTTTTTGAAAAGAGCAGATTATTGTTCTTTACGAACAAAATATTTCTATAAGGAATCGCTTGCGTTTATTGATATCGGTAAGTAGACAAAGTGTCTGATAAAATAATTACTTCTTATTTTACATCAAATTTCTTCATGGTGTTAAAAACAATGATTTATTATTGTATCCGTAATGTATCCAAATAACTTTCTTTGACGAAGAATGTTTTTTATTAAACTTCATTTATTTTGCAGCGGAAGACTTCAATTATGGATTCACCGTTATGCAGACTTCGGGCACGATAAGAATATTCCTTTTCCTTCTGTGTCAAAACAAGAAGTCTCATCTTCAAGCCATTTGGACATAAGTAGTTGCCGCACACGCTAAAGGGACCTATTTCACATCAACGAGAGACAATGTTACCTACGTTGTAAACTGTGCGACTTCATCTGCATGTTGCAGGATAGCATTGTCGTAACTCGTAAACCAGCAAAAAAAATGCTTCAACGGATCAGCCAGCATAGAAGAAACAGAATGAACTTTGATCGTGAATATTTATAATTTTGATTCGAATAGTTAATAATGTAGTGATTTTTAGTGGTGAAAAACCATTTACGTCTGAAAAAGATGGACGAAAAATTTTGTGGCGAAAAGTGGTTGGATGTCATCCATGGGATTTGTGAGTTAGTGGGTTGGGGGTCGTAATAACAGTGCTAAAAAAAAGTGATGTGTGACCTATTTCGTGCATAACAATATTATTGTGTCATAGTCAAAGACTGGCTGAGCACCCAACAAGATTCCTTAACTGTTATTAACTGGGATCCATCTGATATAAAATCCAAAGCAAATTTAGGTAGCTTAGTCACTTGAAAGTGGAGATTTAATCCAGTGTGCAATGATGTTATTGTTAATGGCTGTCATTTAACATGTCGATTCATTTCACCACTGACTTTATTTCTCAACAAATAAAACGTTTCGTTCATCTTTCTCAGACTTAGTAAACTTAATAAATCGGAAATTCTTATAAATGATACTCTTTTCAAAACCCTTGTTAATTCGAATAAATTACATCTTAAAAATAGCCCTTTTGTGGTGTGCATTCAATTTACCATTTGTATTGTAATTTTAAATTATGTTTGTAAGAGAATTTTTTAATTAACCTAAAATCATACTGTGCTATAGTGTGTGTTGTTTTACGAATAAATGTTGTTCTTCTTCTGTTATATTATAAGGAACAGCATGCAATTTTATTTTGCTAATTTAATTAGTTAGTCTTATAGTAATAATAATTACTTAAATGTTGTAATAAACAATTTGAAACAATGATTTTATTTTCTTATTTTGTTTTTTTACTTTCTTTTTTTCGTGTTTGAAGTAGTCATGATTTGGTTTTGAGATAGTTATAAATTGAAAAAAAAAAACAAAATAGACACATTTGTGCAAGATTCGAACCGAGGTCTTTAACATTCATAGTCCTAATCAGTACGATTGAGCCACCGCGCTTATATTATTCATGACGAAATTATTCTTCCATTGAGCAAAATCGTTTGAATAACAATAACCTATACAATAAGAGATATGTGAAGGTAGTCAGAGAACACAATCAGCACACATAGGCTATGTTAGTGTGAATACTCGTGTGGATACAAAACCATTTTGTTGTGTGTGTAATTAAGGCAGCGGATAGGTGCGGATGTGTGTATAGAATGACACACATGGACAACTAGGGTGCATACCGAATAGTTTTGCTGTCTGTGTTGCCTACAACGCGGGCCTTGTGCGGATTTGAAACTCCCGCACACCATAAAAAACTGGCTAGCTAGGTTTTGTTTGAGTGCAAAACCCCAAAAAGCTAATTCCATAAAAAGGAACGACACTGTAATGATTTCTACAGAAAAAAAGACAATCAACAATAACCTATAATTTACAATTTTGAAACGCCGATCTTGCTTGATAAACGAATGTTTTGCAAGCCAATTTGTGCGTTGCGCACTACGTAACAAAGTTCAGATGGCAATGTTGTTGGTTGTTGTGATGTTTTGTTGTTGTGTCTTAAGATCGTGATAATGCGCTGCATAGTTTCTGCTGACCTTCCTAAGCTCACGCTTAGAGTACTGTCGGCGAGTTAAGCTTCCATTATCCATTATTTTATTTTGTTAATTTGTATAGACCGACCGCTTATATGAGTCCTCGCCTGCGCGGTACAGGGGCGCGGGGTGGGACGACAGAGGGGACCGAGAGAGGTGCGGGCGGCAGGCGCACTACCCTGGACTCACCGCTTAAATGACCGACACATTATAGGGTGTATCAGACACCCCCTAACAATAATACACTGGGGTATATAACCATAGCTATACAGGGTGTATCAGACACCCCCTAACTATAATACACTGGGGTATATAACCATAGCTATACAGGGTGTATCAGACACCCCCTAACAATAATACACTGGGGTATATAACCATAGCTATACAGGGTGTATCATATACTCCCTAACAGTAATCCACTGGGTATATAACCATAGCTATAGAAGCCAAAAAAATATTTAAAAAAATATTGGAGTATTTTTTTTTTTCTATAGGGGAATGATTACAGTTAATATTACATTCCTATAGAAAATATAAAAAAAATTTAACTCCAATTTTTTTTAAATATTTTTTTTAGCTTCTATGGCTATGGTTATAATATATATACCCCAGTGGATTATTGTTAGGGGGTGTCTGATACACCCTGTAGAAGCTAAAAAAATATTTTGAAAAAAATTGGAGTAATTGTTTTTTTTCTATAGGAATGGTAGTATTAACTATAATCATTCCTATACAAAGTACTTCCAAAAAAATGTTTTCTCCAATTTTTTTTATAACATTTTTTTAGCTTCTATAGCTATGGTTATTATACCCCAGTGGATTATTGTTAGGGGGTGTCTGATACACCCTGTACATACAGATACATACATATCGTCACGCCTCTTTCCCACGGGGGTAGGCAGAGACTACTTTGTTCCACTTGCTACGATCCGTTAAATGACCGACCGACCTCTTAAATGAGTCCAGGGTAGTGCTGCCGCCCGCACCTCTCTCGGCCCCCTTTGTCGTCCCACCCCGCGCCTCTGTGTCGCGCGGGCGAGGACTCAATTAATCGGTCGGTCTATAGTACGAATAACCAAGTTAAATAATGCATAATGGAAGCTTAACTAGCTCTTTCCCGGGACAAAAGTAGCCTGTGTTTCCTACTAATATTAAAAAGTTTGTGATGATGTGAGTGAGTGTGTATGTTTGTTCCTTCTTCACGAAGAAACGACTGGACGGATTTGGGTAAAACTGAGAACGAAGATAGCTGGTACCTTAGAGTAAAACATAGGCAACTTTTTATTCCGGAAAATTTCATAGTTCCCGCGGGATAGCGATAAACATGTCACGGGTCATATCTGCCTAGAGTATCAACGTAAATAATTATTGCAGAATATAACTATCAACATCAGTTTTTAATTCTTATTCTACGCGGACGAAGTCGCGGGCAGAAGCTAGTATTTAAGATACATAAAATCATTCCTTCCTCGTCCCGTGTTGTTTTGTGATATTTTTCGAGATCCTTCCTCTCAAAGATCACAAGATTAATGTTCCCCAACCCACTTCTAAACTTGACTGTACCCGTTCATCAACTAAGTTAGAAGTCAAGTACACTCGCATTACATAATCAAGATGACTAGCTGCAGCTAGCACGCTCCACTCAACACTCAACCAAAACCAGAACTGCATAAAGTCCAATTTTGTTCAAACGAAACCGTTAACTTTAATTGATCTAAGTAATCGCACATACTTAACTGCAATAATAACTTATATTACCTTTTTAATAGCGTTGAAAATGCTTTAGGCACCTGTTAAGTACACGACAGGTTATTACTTAGCTCTGATAAAGCAATTTTACTGTGCGGTTTGAACGGTCTTATGATTATTGGGTGAAGGTTGAAATTGGGTGGTGTGGGGTTTGAACGTAGATTGGTTTCGATAGTAGATGAGAACAAAGGTTGGTGACGGTATAAGGTTTTTACAAGTCAGTGTACCTGGCAGTGCCACCGTTGGTATAAAAAAGATATATAATATATCCATCCATCCATCCATGCTTCCATGATGGTCTGGGAGTAAGGAAAAATATTAGAATGTAACAGTTTGAAGAAAAGGAACTTTGCACTATTGGACTGAAGACGCCGGGACTCATACAGTAGGCTTATTGTCTAACTCGCTCGCAATCGCCATCATGTTCATTTTGACAGTTCATGTATGGGCTGACAATTGGCATCGGAATCAGCTAGCTGTCACATTCATACAAGAACTGTCAAAATGAATACGATGGCGATTGCGAGCGAGTTAGACAATAAGCCTGCAGGTTCTGATAACGCGGTGTACTGAGGAAGTTCTGTTCACCTCGACGTGTATTTTTATCAGTATGGTACCTACGCTATCTTTACAATTTTTTCATTAAATATATAAATTTTCAACTAAGATAGCATACCTTACGTACATGTACGGGTCCACCCATCCTTTTGACTGCCGTAGTCGGGTAAAAAGGCATGCCACAGAATTTTTCCTTTTCTCATAGAACTTCAACGCAGGGCTAAACTCTGGAATCAGCTAGCGGCACCAATTTTTCCCGACCAGTAAAACGAGATCGAAAACTTAGAGTACTTTCGCGATTTTCACACATTAAATATTATAAGAAAAACGGGACTTAATCACGTTAAATAAAATGCATTTTTGTAAATACCTCGACGTTTCGGACGCGACTTTGCGTCCATGGCGTCTGAAACTTAGGAATCTTCAAAAAACGAGTCTATTTTTTTTAAACCCGTAACGCATTCTTATCCTTTCTATATTACAGCTGTCCATATGCGGCGGCGATTGCTTTCCACCAGATGACGCGCACGCTCATTTGCCACCTGTCACATAAAAAAAAAACAAAATACATGAATAGAAATGAAGTGTTCACACTGTTTTGGCAATAGTCTGCTTACAAGGCTTATTATCTTTCTGATTGTTATAATAACATATATTCTCAATGACTTTCTACTGGTGTTAGTTTTTATATATCCTACGTCTGTCGAGTATGGGAATGTTTTGTATTCTGGACACGTCTGTTATATTTATAGAATTCTCTTCTACATTATTTCGCATTTTCTTCTCAGTTTTTCTCTCCCTTTAATAACTAATTAAATAATTTGAATAATAATAATTGTACGCCCACAATCATGTTAAACGTAGGCTCTGTCTACCCCGTAAGTGATAAAGACGTGATTTACGTATGTACCTATGCCTCAGCAAAATGATCATAGAAATCGGCACAGCCGTTCTGGAGTTACAAATGGTATAAGAAACCAGACTTTGTGTTATGTATATTAAATCCGCGTAGAATTAGACTTACATTAGGCAGCCTTACCTTACATTTTAGGGTTCCGTACTTCAAAAGGAAAAAACGGAACCCTTATAGGATCACTTTGTTGTCCGTCCGTCCGTCTGTCAAGAACCTTTTTCTCGGGAACGCGTGGAGGTATCAAGCTGAAATTTATATCAAATACTCCTGTCCACTGCCCCTTGGAGCTGTGAAAAAATCAAACTTCTAAGCCAACGCAATCAAAAGATACAGCCGTTTATGCCGCAAATTTCCGCAACTCTCAAGAGAATCAAAACCTACAGGTTACTTCCCGTGAACGCAGAATCTTGAAATTTGGTATGCATTAGGGCTTATAGCACAGATTAAGGAATAATTGCGAAAACCGTAAATATATATGTATGTCGGTATATATCAGTGACCAATATAAAGTGACTCCACACTGCGTACAATTTGCTTTGGAGCAGGGCTCTGCTTACACTGGTTTATAGATATGTATAGATAATGATACGGAACCCTCGGTGCGCGAGTCGGACTTGCATTTGGCCGGTTTTTTCGATTTCGAGAACACAATTTCGATTTGACATATTTATCGCTATCCCGCGGGAACTATGCAATTGTCCGGGATAGAGAGTAGCCTATGTGTTAAATTTCATCTAAATCCGTATAGTTGTTTCAGCGTGAAGACGGAATAAACAACACTCACATCGTCACATCCGTCCATCCATCCATCCTCACAAACTTTCGCATTTATAATACTAGCTGTTGCCAGCGACTTCGTCTGCAAAGAATTCGTTTATCTCTATCCCACGGGAACTACGAAATTTTCCGGGATAAAAAGTAGCCTTTGTGCTATTGCAGACTTTTCTCTATCTATGTGCCGAATTTCATCCAGATCCGTTGGACCGTTCTGGCGTGATTAACAAACAAACATCCATCCATCCATCCATACTTTCGCATTTATAATATTAGTTAGATTAGTAGGATTAATTTTCAATAAGATCCATGGAATCTCGAGTCTATATTTCGCTCCATATCGTTGTTCGACTGGAACGCTATAAAAACTGGACGTCCTCGCGTTTTTTACCAGCGTTTTTGTGCTGACGGTGCCGGCACAATGCTTAGTTCTGCTGCGAGTCTTGTACTGATGATTTTGACAGGCTGAATAACCATTAGAAGCTCGAGGTTGCTGAGCGGTTCGCGAATAAAAAAAGCGACGGGTAGCACTTCGGGAGTGCTAGCAGAAGTGAAAACGCCCAGCTTAAACGAAATAGCAGCTTACATTTTAATGTTGTAACATGTTCATCCTCCATGACGCTCAAGACACGTTTCGTACTGGCCGCTTACAAAACAAAACGTATTATCTATATTGACAGACCTCTAACAATGTGCTGATGCCCTAGTACTTTTGGTCCGCGACTAAACAAAAAAAAACACTTCAAAAATCGAACGCGACTCTAGCTTCATTCGTATCTCCACATCCTATATATTTTTTATTCATTCTTTATTCGTACTTATCTCTTCTTTTGTCACAAACAATTTTGAGTATTTTTACTTAATTTCTAGTTCTTGTAAATCTGTTTTTTTTATGGCAATAAATTGTTTTTTCTTTCTTTCTTTCTTTCTTTCTTTCATCTCAAAATAAGCTCTTAGAGGATGTTCTATCCTGGTAATTTAACTCTTCCTCCGTCTTACGACCGGACGACCTAGTGGTTAGAGAACCTGACTATGAACCTTGAGGTCCCGGGTTCGATCCCCGGTCGGGGCAGATATTTGTATGAAAATACGAATCTTTGTGCTCGAGTCTTGGATGTTTAATATATATTTAAGTATGTATTATCTATATAAGTATGTTTATCCGTTGTCTAGTGCCCATATTACAAGCTTTGCTTAGTTTGGGGCTAGGTCAATTGGTGTCAATTGTCCCAAGATATTTTTTTTTTTTTTTTACACCCATTTTTAACCAATCCAAAAAGTGTTCAATGCCGCTAGAAGTTTTCACTTCAGTAATCCGGCAATATGCTAAGCTATGCGGGCACTTGAAAGGTTCAGATAATTTAAATTAATAAGGTTTGTGAAAAATTCAATTTTGAATACAAGCTGTTTTTCTGACTGTACTTGTTTGCATTGTCAGGACGGATCCTACAAAGGTGTACCAAATTTCAAGTTAATCGGAGTTAAGCCGTGGTAGCCTAGTGGTTTGACCTGTGGCCTCTCAAGCAGAGGATCGCGGGTTCAAATCCCGGGTTCGCACCTCTGAGTATTTCCGAATTTATGTGCGAAAAATTACATTTGAAATCTAAAGAAAACATCGTGAGGAAACCGGACCAAACCCAAGGCTTAGGTGCCCTTCTGGGTTGGACAGTCAGATGGCAGTCGCTTCTGTAAAAACTAGTGCTTCGCCAAATCTTGGGATTAGGTTGTCAAAGCGGACCCCAGACTCACTGAGCCGTGGCAAATGCCGGGAAAAACGCTAAGAAGATGATGTTTATTCAGATTGGCAACTATCAAATACATTAAGAAACTAGAAGCAATGAACATATTATGTTTTTCTTTGCTGCCAGATCAACCATGGAAGGTGAAAAAAATAAAAAAATATCTTGGGACAATTGACACCAATTGACCTAGTCCCAAACTAAGCAAAGCTTGTAACATGGGCACTAGGCAACGGATAAACATACTTATATAGATACCTAAATACTTAAATACATATTAAACATCCAAGACACGAGAACAAACATTCGTATTTTTCATACAAATATCCGCCCCGACCGTGGATCGAACCCAAAATAACCCGAAATAGATGTAAAAAATCGATAAAATTGTTAAAATTAAATTGTTAGGTACGTGTAATTTAGCCAACATCAAAAGCGTATCATCATTAAGGTGCAATTTCAATCGCCGTGCTCCCTCCGGATTGGTCCAAAACGCCCGTTAATCTCAACTTCCATATTCGGCAAGTTACGCAACTTCTACGCAACAACGGGTTAATAGGAAGATCGACGTTGAGCAACGCCGGGGCCTAACGGACGAGGTCCTTGGCGAATTCGACGCGTCTATGACGATTTTCGCAAAGGTAAACAAGTAAGAAAGAATAGAATAGAATAAGTATTCATTTATTTTACACAATAATTGTCACATATAACAAACTTATAGGCTAAACATAGGAAAAGAGAATAAATAAATACCTAAGTGTGTAAGTTGTATTGTAATAGTATTTATAAACGTTATAATATAACAAGGGTTTTTGGCAAAAACCTTATTATAAACTGCTAAAAAAAGGCGAAAGTAACTCTGTGAGAGAGGAGGCCAGTGCCCAGTAGTGGGACGTATATAGGCTGGAGATGATGATGATGATGATGAACTCTGTCTGTCTGTTACCTTTTCACGCCTAAACAGCTAAACTGATTTACCTAGTTGGAATTGAATAAGTAGACATACAGATAGTTTCAGTCCTGGGAAGGACATAGGATAGTTTTTATTCCAGAAAATAGCATAGTTCCCGCGGGATCGCGATTAACGAATTCTACGCAGACGGAGTCGCAAGCAACGGCTTGTAAAAAAGTCATCATCATCATCATAATGTCAGCCGAAAGACGTCCACTGCTGGACATAGGCCTCCCCAAGGCTCTCCACTCGGACCGGTCCTGTGCCTTCCGCATCCACCGCGATCCTGATCAGCTAGCTTATTACGTAACTCGCTCGCAATCGTCATCGTGTTCATTTTGACAGTTCTTTTATGTATGTGACAGCTAGCTGATTCCGATGCCAATTGTCAGCCCATACATGAACTGTCAAAATGAAGACGATGGTGATCGCGAGCGAGTTACGTAATAAGCCTGCAGGTCGTCGCTCCATCTTGTTGGAGGTCTACCAACAGCTCGTCTCGGTCCGCAGACGCCATTCGAGAACCTTCTGACCCCATCGGCCATTAGTTCTGCGAGCAATGTGCCCCGTCCACTGCCACTTCAGTTTCGCAATTCTTCGGGCTATGTCGGTAACCTTAGTTCTACTGCAGTAAACAAGTAAAGAAAACAAATTCTGATAAGACCAAGGGCCTGTTTCACCACTCTTAAAGCGTCAGTTATCTATGATGACGTCTCTGTCTGTTTCGTAGTAATAAATAGAGACGGAGTCATAGATAACTGACAGTTAAGATAACTTTAACTTAACAGGGAGCGGTGAGACAGGCCCTAAAGGTAAATAATAAAGTTGCACCAAGTCGCTGCCCAGCGGCATGGTATCCAGAGGGCTGGCAACATTAACACGCTATATGGCACTGCTTACTTTTTATTTGTGCTATGTAAAACCCAACCTTTATAATCGTATATTCGGTAGTTGCGAGGAGAGGCTTTCCCCTAGCAGTGACAATAGGCTAATTAAAAAAAAAACTTTGTACTCTGAAATTTGTTTTTTGAAGTTCGTTTCGCTCCATTCCGTTCACACTAATAGTAATTAAGTTGAGAGTGACAGGGATGGTACGATACGAACTCTGAAAATCGAATAACCCCCAGTCTTTCGACATAAAATACGCTAACTGTAGCGACAGCCATGCTCCGGCTAGGCCCCCCGATTTTGGCGTTCCGACGTGACCGGCGTACGAACGGACGACGAAAGCGACGCTTAGTGGTGAATACTTAATCTGCAGTTGACACTGTGACATAACTTGGACTGACTGACTGTCAAAAAGTTTTTCTTTTGAATACCTATATGCCTTGGCATGGAATCAAGGTCTTTAAGCCAAATGTTTATAAACACAGGATGTTAGAGAAATAAACGTTAAGCTGGAGTGGGATTCAATGGTCCTTTAATAACAGTATAACAACTTTGACTTAAGATTTTTGAAGTGGAAACTTCTTTAGGGACGTTGAACACTTTTTGGGGTGGGCAAAAAATGTTAAACTCGCGTCAGACGTAAGACGGAGGGAGAGTTTAAGTACCAGGATATCAGGATCCTCTAAGAGCTTATACAGGGTGTATCAGATAGCCGCTCCCCTAACAATAATCAACTGGGGTATATAACCATAGCTATAGAAGCTAAAAAAAATATTAAAAAAAATTGGATTAAATTTTTTTTTATGTTTTCTATAGGAATGACTGCACTTCATACTTACCATTCCTATAGAAAATATTGAAATACGAATGAAGCTAGAGTCGCGTTCGATTTTTGAAGTGTACGTTGTGTTCGTCATTTTAACGTAAGTGCGTTTGGCCTAGTGGTATAAGGTGTGGAATAACAGTGCGTTCTCTCAGGTGACCAGTTCAAATCTCGTGTAGAAAAAGTTTTTTTCTTTTTAATTAAACCGCGTCAAGGGCGTGATTAAATTTTGAATCAGGAATTTTAATGAAAAATCTGTGCGGGGGCTCAGTCCTACTATCCCAGCCTGCAAAAATATTCTGGAAAAGTTCTCAGAGATTCTTACATAACAAATATCAAATGAATCAAGAAATTTATTTCTTGATTTTTTATGTTTACTTTTACGGTTTTACCGTCAGAAATTTAATTTCTAAACGACACGGAAAATTAGAACACATAGAAAAATCTGAAAAGTAAAGCTATGGCCGGGAATCGAACCCGGGTACTCATTATTCCGTGACGCGTGCTATACCCCTACACCACCCATAGCAGGTGAGTAAGCGTTCGAATTTTTCTATCTGTTACCAACTGTCACATGACCTTGTTACTATGAGATTATTTGTCGCTAAGCGCCATCTATTTGAATGTGTGTCTGTACGACACAATTACAAACTCCCAGCAGGTGAGCAGTAGATGTTCCACGGGAGTTTGTAATTGTGTCGTACAGACACACATTCAAATAGATGCCGCTTAGCGACAAATAATCGCATAGTAACAAGGTCACGTGATAATTGGTAACAGATAGAAAAATTCGAACGCTTACTCACCTGCTATGGGTGGTGTAGGGGTATAGCACGCGTTACGCGTCGCGGCAGGACCCGGGTTCGATTCCCGGCCATAGCTTTACTTTTCGGATTTTTCTATGTGTTCTAATTTTCCGTGTCGTTTAGAAATTTTCTTACATAACATCCCAGCAAGTCTAGCACGAGAGCGCACAAGAGTCGCGTCGCACGCGAGGTAGACTGCCTATCTCTTTCCTACTGATCGTTCTAGAAAGAGTCGTGTAGTAACAAATAAAAAAGTGAATTGAAGTAAAAAGGTGTCAAAAATTGAAGATTGAGAGCCTACTAGGGTTGACACTATTTTTGGCGTACAATTTATAGTTTGTTATTTTTTGTTTTTTTGTTTTTTTTTATATTAAAACCGACAAACGGGCATGCGGTGCACCTGATGGTAAGTGATCACCGCCGCCCATGGACAACCACAGCACCATTGGGACTGCTAGCGCGTTGCCGGCCATGCAAGAAGTGGTACACTCGCCTCTTCAAGGTACCCATGTCGTAGCCAGTTGGAAAAACCCCAGCCGCCAGCCCATTCCAAATTTTACACGTACGGGGCAAGAAAGACCGTTTAAATCGTACGGTGTTGGAGCACCATCCATCGAGTAACTACTTCTGAATCGAGTAGTACGGTGATGGAACTTGGCAGCTGGAACAAGGTTAAAAAGTTCTTCGGAGCACTCCCCATTATAGATCCTGTAGAACACGCAAAGAGAACTTACGTCTCTGCGAAGAGGAAGAGGGTCAAGTTTCACAGAGAGCATAGGGTCACCAATGATGTGGCATGTCCTGCGTTGTTTAAAGAAGGAGCAGTGCTTTGGTCCGGTGCACCCTGGGCATCGGTTGATTTCCTGGTTCTGAGGGATATCATTGACCGTTGGCTAAGAGCCCGACAGGGGGAAGGGTCCTTTGACCGTGTTACTGGGTAATGACCGACATATTTCAACACTAGCCAAATAGTTCAATATGGACAAAGATATTGTTTGAGCATATAAATAAGAGGTTTTAATAATAATAGGTCTTGAAGTGAAAACTTAAGCGGCGCTGAGCACTTTTTGGGAATGATAAAAAATTTTAAGCGCGCATTTTAAGGTTTGAGCGTTAAGAAGTATGGAAGGTGCATCACTGAAAGATAGAATAAGGAATAGTGTGATAAGGGAATGTGCTGGTGTGAAAGAAGATATAGTGACTAGGATAGAAAAAAGTATGTTTAGTTGGTTTGGTCACGTAGAGAGGATGGATGAAAGAAGATTAACTAAACAGATTTATATAGGGAGTGTGAATGGGTGCGTTGGGAGGGGAAGGCCTAGGCGGACGTTCCGTGCTCAAATTGGGGACGTTTTGGAGAAAGGCCAGGTCAAGAGTACCCGAAACCGACGAGCATGTATGAAGAGATTGTTGAATGTGGATGAAGCGAAAGAGGTATGTCAGGATTGTAGCAAGTGGAACAAAGTAGTCTCTGCCTACCCCTGTGGGAAAGAGGCGTGACGATATGTATGTATGTGTATGTAAAAAAAAATTAACTCGCGTCTGGCGTTAGACGGAGGGAGAGTTTAAGTAGGATATCTTGAAATACAAATGAATCGCGTTCGATTTTTGAAGTGATTTTTTGTTGAATCGTGGAGCAAAAGTACTAGGGCATCAAGACAATGTTAGAGGTCTGTCAATATAGATAATACGTACGTTTGTTTTGTAAATGGTCAATACGGTACGAGTCTTGACCGTCATGGAGGTTACAACATTAAAATCTAATCTAAGCTGCTGTTATCACTTCTGCTGGCACTCTCGGAGTGGCTACCCGTCGCTTTTTTTATACTTTTGTAACACGTTGATGAGCTGAAATTTTGCATACTTGTGTAAGTCAAATAACAACATAATAATCCAGAAGTAGAACTCTAGTGACCCGGCCACGATCGTATCCGCAGAAGGGAACTCCTGAAATATGGTACACATTATGTAGGTCGGATGAAAATGCAAGTATAGTCAGCAAGAAGTTTAGTATAGTCAGTAAAAAATGTATTCAAAATCAAAATCAAAAGTTTATTTTGCAAATAGGCCGCCAAGGGCTCTTTTGCATATCTTTTTATTAAACTACCAGCGCATTCGGAAAGACAAATCATTGCGAAGAAGAATGCGCCGCAAGAAACTTGGCAGAAAGTCATTCGAAATGGAATTTAAAAAAAATGGGTGTCGGCTTATAGAGTCTAGAGAAGCGGCAATACTAAAGTCACAATGCTGATCACCAATGCGTAGTAAAAACGCCTGCGCTGTGAACCGACGCGGCGCGATCGGCGTGACGATTTCACTTCGGTCTCTGGGTCACAGGGAAATCTAGGAGATAGTTTACTAGCTCCAGATAACCAAGCCTACTCTCAAGGAAAGAGGAACTCGGGAGGCCAACGGGGAGCCGTTTCTCTATACAAAAGTAATCCCCATTTATCCCTGGATAATCACATTAGAACAGATATCTCTTGACGATTTCAATCAAAACTCTCCTAACATGACAATGTACAATTTATGATGTTATTTTTATTGAATGAATAAATAATCTAATCTAATCTATTAACTTCCATGATGGTCTGGAAGCAAATAAATAACATAAAATGTACCAGTTGCTTCTCTGCCCGCGCAGATAAATGCCCATATTAGAGGGAATGTCTTGAAGGGAGAAGTAAAATGATACTACGTACACATGTTTTAGAATATATTCAATTCCTTTGTATACATATTAAATCACATATCTTTTGAGGTAAAACGACAGTCTAGACCTGTCACAAAATCTCTCTCTTAACAATTTCCAACCTGCCTGTATTACACCTACGGCGCGTGATTATCAACCTCAAGCCTCAACAGAATGGGCAAAAATTAGTTATCAAGTTAAAGGCGACGCGGCTAGCGTATCATGACTATTTTGATTCCTCTTTCCACCTATTATATACGCCTACAAGCATGCTTGACGTGGCCTTTAGGTCTTGTTAGCTTAGGCTCTGTCTACCCTGTAAGGGATATACACGAGAGTTGTATATTACCATCAATCTCCATAGTACCTACTGTAAGGGTGTAGCGAGGTTGTAGCCAGCAGTATCACAACTAGAGCTACACTTTCTGGATTTTAGCGAGACGAGGACCGTGCGTTGTGTCGGCGTATTTATTAATTAAAAATGACTTGACATTAATAACTGTTTTTATTCTATACAATAACTTGAGACTTTACAATACTTATATCATATGACAGCGCTCATATGCGGCTGGTCAGGTATGCCCTAGAGAAACACTTGTTTCTTTTGATTCATATTAAATTCCAAAATCAACTTAATACTAGCAGCATTAGGTACCTGCCAGTTAGTTGGTTTGTATGGTACATACAAACTCACCTTCTTACAGTACTATCAATGGTACTATCTGATGGTACACCACGGTTAAGGAATGGTAGGACGGGGAAATAATAAAGTTCATCCCAATGACCAGGGAATCTGTACCAGACGGAGCAAGAGTCGTATTATCGTAAGTACTTCCATTGAATCGTTTTAAACACGATCTCGTTACAAAAACCATCGTCTGAGAAAGAATCTTTTAGTTATAATTATGAAATGGCATCCATTGTTATATTAATACCAGACCGTGCTTACAAAACATTATAATTTAATTTTCACACAATAATATTCTTGTTTCATCTCGAACTTTACAATTTGCATTAGTTTGAGCGGAGAGTTTGACTGCAAAATTAACGCGATAAGCCGAAATAGAATTGAATAAAAATTGATTGAATTTACCTCAAATGTTTTCTCAAACTTCTGTGCAGAAATAACTGTCTGTCTCTCTATTTATTACTTCTTCACTCACAAACCGCTACACACATTCATATGTATGGAGATAGAATCCTAAGAAATGATTAAGGATGTTTTTTATCCCGGAAAATTGCATGTTTCCCGCGGGATAGCGATAGCGAATTCATCGCACACGAAGTCGGTAGCAACAGTTACTTCCCCATAATTCCAATAGCACTCTGTTTCGTTCCAAAAATGTCCTGGGCCCTTTGAGATTAAATTTCAGAGTAAAGGACACATTACTGATGGATCGGAATTCAAACGAAATTAAAATGTAGGAGGCTCAGCCGAAATGTAAGAGTGGGTGTCAATTTGTATTTACTGTGCTATTATGGTGGCTATTAATCCATTAAGTACTGATCCCCTTATTCATAAACGCTCTATAGGTTTCTGCTAGCTTAGCAATAGTTTGTCCTTATCTGTGAAAGGTAAATGTCAAAGTGACACAAAAGGACAAACGATTGCTAAGTGAGCAGAAGCCTACAGAGCGTTTATGAATGAGGGGGTGAACCTCTGTAAATTTTGGCACAAAATGTCTACAGCGCGTTCACGTAAACGTCTTAATAACTATGGAAGTTACGCAGCGCCACTTGCAAATCGGAACGGCAACAAACAAAGCCTCTGCTGTAAGTTTTCGTTAAACTAAAACTAAATAGAACTACACTGAAACTAAACTTAAAATAAACAAATTAAAAAAATCCCCCGCGGCATGGTACCGCAAGAGTCTGGCAGCATTTTCCTTTTGGAAAGTAATGAAATACTAATGCGTTGTCCACGGAAGCTGCCAGCTCTGCCGTCACCCGAAGCCTCTATTAACATCTTCAAAATATCTTTGAAGAGGCCAATAGTCCTAGCACCCTGCGGACCAAAGGTCTCAACACCGAATTGGACAAAGTTATATTCGGCGCTGAGATCCTTACTTTTATCTTAGCTGATTCTGCCGCTTCTGCAGCCTTGCCTACTTTACCAGGGATTCTGCAAAAGTGAAACTAGTCTAGTATCTCTGGTAAATAAACGGTATCACTCACAGGTATCTGACTGTTAAGGTATTAGGAACTTAACAGACAGGTTCTTAAAAATAGCACTTTCCAACCCCTATGCTATGCGTTACCATCTATTTCCTACAAAATTAACCTCAATCACAATGGAGTTGACTTTTATTTTAACGGTACAGCACAAGTTAAAACAAAAACATTGAACCCAATTAGATTTCCATCTTCAACTGAAGGTCTGATGTCACCTGGTCATCTAATTCGCACCTCCCCGACCTTGCTGTACCGAATGCAAATAGATACGTCAATAGTTCATCTTGTACAAACAAACCAAGCCGTAACTACCGATCCGTACACGATTTCCACACGATATCCGACCTTAGCCTGCCCTAATTAGGTAGAATTAATGGCTCTAGTTGCTACAAGTTAGGTTGGTATTAATTACGAAGGTATAAACCGAAACGATACATTGTTTTCAGTTTGCAGACGGAAAACGGTTTACGGACGCGAGCCCCAGTCAGGCCAGTCAGTGTTAACGCGTCGGTTCCGAGGCACGGACGTGTTGCTCTCTCCTCAAACGCGACGCGAGTGGATTCAATTTCAAAATTCGAATCGAGTGATTTTGTTTTTTTTTTCTTAAGTGCCAGTGCCAGGATTTGAATAAAAAACAGGTTGGTACACAAAACAGTGCGCACAATTAACATTACGTAAAATAGTTATAGCTAGTGTTGTGTAAGTAAAAGCGAAAAGAAAATTGTTAGTCGTTAGCACAAAAGGCTTTTTTTAATTCGCTGATCTGATACGCTTTCGGTTAGGATTTTAATTAACGTCCCTTTTTTAACGTCTTTTTTGTCGATACGAATAAAAATCACGTGCGTATTTTCATTTTGATGCCGGAAAATGATTAGACGGAGCGTAGTCTCGGGTTTAATTAATTGCAAAGGTTTGTTTGTCGTAAGTATAGCCAATAAAAAGATGTACCTAGGTAACTCGAGATGTTGTGAAAGCAGAAACAAATCAAATGTTTATTTACAAAGAGATTTGTTCTCGATGGGAAAAAAACATTGAACCCTGGAGAAATCTGTGGTATCGTATTGTTTACATGTTTGATCAAATGTTTGGCTGTGCTAGTTTACAAACATTGGGCCCAACAGTATTAGACAATATTGTCAATAGCATTGTCTTCTAATAGAGCATGACAATAATTTGTTTTCGCCTAGGCGATCTGAATGGCAATTAACCTATTGATATTTGATAAATTTCGGATGAAGTCATGGTTCCTCGGGAAGATAATGGAACCAAAATAATGTTATCACAATTGGCTTGAGAATTGGAGTCGTATATATTGTATCACCTATACCTATTTCTTTTCTTGAAAAAAATATTGATCTGTGTATTTCAACAGACAGGATTACCTAAATATTTTTGTCACAAATCTCTGTGGAACCTTGTCAGAATCAAGATCATAGTGACTTCCTCGGGGGGCTTCCTCGTTTTGTCAATTTTTAAAACTGAACGTGTTTTTTTTTTTTCTAAAACTAACGACCCAACTACAACAACTAAGGTGAGTAGGTACCTACTCGTACGTGAAAAAAAACACGTAACGTAACGTATAAAGAAGCAAAAAGTTTTTTTTTTTAGTACCTACCCGTTTAATAAAAATAGTCCGGTAGTCCCATATAAAAACAAGGTAAATTTTTAATATGTATTTAAGTAGGCACATTTTAGGTACCTATACTTCATTTAATTTAGAATGAGAACCCATAATAACGTTATATTGCGTATGGTCAACTATTTCTCACCTAGCAAATATAGTGCAATAGTTTGGCAGCCGCAAAATAAAATTGTTTTAATGCCACTTTATTTGCGTGGCGTCAATTGTGACTCTAGTACAAATCGTAAAGAGATTACAGTTCACGAGCCGCAATATAATTTTGTTGTGGTTTCTCATCCTAAATTAAATGAAGTATAGTGCCTTCCTACATAACTCCCATGCTTGTCTGGGAGCAAAAAAATAGCTTCTCTCGCGCAGATAACAACAAAATTAAATATAGTTACATTTCAACAAATTCACACAAAACCGTAATTAATATACCTACCTAAACGTTCCTCGTGAATCACGCTATCTGTTGGTGAAAACCGCATGAAAATCCGTTCAGTAGTTTTTGAGTTATTAGCGAACAAGCAGAAAGACGCGGAGGAGGATTTTGATTTAAGTATAATTATTATATACATAAGTACATAAATCATAAGTAATAGTAAGGTGCAGGCTGAAAACCAGCGCGGGGAAGCACAGCCCTCCCCGCACATGCTGAGCCTGAGCCTTTTGCCACACTTATGTACTGGTTTTTTTTTTTGTATGTGCATTGTAAAATGGGCAATAAATGCTTTTTTTTTTAAATCACGTCTTTTTTTAAGGGGTAGACAGAGCCTAAGGTAACACGACCTAAAGGTTACGCTTAGCGTGATTGTAAGCGTATAGGTGGAAAAAGGGAATAAAAATAAATGGGTTGCTAGCCACATCGCCTATAACATGATTCCTAAGATTTTCACCAATTCCCGATAGGCTATAATAAGTATGTAGTGATTTATGAGATTTGTGATTTACTAGCTGTTGCCAGCGACTTCGTCTGCAAAGAATTCGTTTATCGCTATCCCGCGGGAACTACGCAATTTTCCGGGATAAGAAGTAGCCTATGTGCTATTCCAGACTTTTCTCTATCAATGTGCCAAATTTCATCCAGATCCGTTGGGCCGTTCTGGCGTGATTGACTAACAAACAAACATCCACCCATCCATCCATCCATCCATCCACCCATACTTTCGCATTTATAATATTAGTTAGATTACGTCCAAAATTCCTCAGTGCCTTAAAACGAGATTCTTTAAACAATGTGTGTTGCCAGTGATGACATATGGATCCGAGAACTGGTGATTCACTATAGGACTTATAAATAGGCTCAGAGTGGTTCAGCGAGCTGCGGAGAGAGCTATGCTTGGGGTTTTACGGGATCGAATCAGAAATGAGGAGATAGAACAAGGGTTACCGTCATAGCCAAGCGAAAGCTCGTTGAAGTGGCAATGGGCAGGCCATATAGCACGGAGAACAGGTCGTTGGCGCCGCAAGGGTTCTCGAGTGGAGACCGTGGGGCAAGCGCAGCGTAGGACGTCCATCAACGAGGACGGATGACCTGTAGGCTTATTGTCTAACTCGCTCGCAATCGCCATCGTGTCCATTTTGACAGTTCATGTATGGGCTGACAATTGGCATCGGAATCAGCTAGCTGTCACATTCATACAAGAACTGTCAAAACGAACACGATGGCGATCGCGAGCGAGTTAGACAATAAGCCTACTGGTTAAAGTCGCGGGTTCATGGTGGATGCAAGCCGCTTCCAACCAAGGCAACTGGAGGTCTATGGGGGAGGCCTATGTCCAACAGTGGACGTCCTATGGCTAATATGATGATGACGATAAGATTTATGACAACGCGTGTGTAACGGTATTTTCTGACGAAACTATTTAACACTATTTGACGACCGGATGGCCTAGTGGTTAGAGAACCTGACTATGAAGCTTGAGGTTCCGGGTTCGATCCCCGGTCGGGGCAGATATTTGTATGAAAAATACGAATGTTTGTTCTCGAGTCTTGGATGTTTAATATGTACATTTAAGTATTTATATTTATCTATAAAGTATGTTTATCCGTTGTCTAGTGCCCATATCACAAGCTTTGCTTAGTTTGGGACTAGGTCAATTGGTGTCAATTGTCCCAACATTTTTTTTTTTTTTACACTGGCGGTTCTAATATATCAGCCTACTTATAATAATAATAATATCATTTATTTGCTTAAAAACTTATACGGAAGAGTTCCCGGTCCGTTTTACTTAATAACGTTGATCGTCTTAGCAGTACTAATGAAAATTGATCCACTCTTTTCCCAATAAACCCCCACCCAAGTCTGAGTGGCGACCGGGGCATTAGCGGATACTCTGCGGAAATAAATGACCACTTCGGTGAATTAAAGTATAACCAATGATAAGTGATACGATATTATCCTATAGGGTTGGAACTAGGTATACCGAGCATTTACTAGCTTTATATATCAATTTACTAGCTGTTGCCTGCGACTTCGTCTGCAAAGATTTCGTTTATCGCTATCCCGCGGGAATTTTCCGGGATATAAAGTAGCCTATGTGCTATTTCAGACTTTTCTGTATCTATGTGCCAAATTTCATCCAGATTCGTTGAGTTATAGGCTTATTGTCTAACTCGCTCGCAATCGCCATCGTGTTCAGTTTGACAGTTCATGTATGGGCTGACAATTGGCATCGGAATCAGCTAGATGTCACATTCATAGAAGAACTGTCATTTCAATCCGATGCCGAGTGTCAAAATAGTTACACAATAACCCTGCCGTTCTGCCGTGATTGAGTAACAAACAAACATCCATCCATCCATACTTTCGCATTTATAATATTAGTTAGATTGTATGTTATGTTTTGTCCCGATGAAATCTTGCGACTCCATTTTGAAGCAGATATCCTCATCCGATTGAGTTGAAATTTTGCGTACTAAACTTGTGTAAGTCAGTAGGGTTATTGTCTGACTCGCTCGCGATCGCCATCGTGTTCATTTTGACAGTTCTTGTATGAATGTGACAGCTAGCTGATTCCGATGCCAATTGTCAGCCCATACATGATCTGTCAAAATGAAAACGATGGCGATTGCGAGCGAGTTAGACAATAAGCATACAGATGACAATACAACAATCTGGTAGTAGAATTCTGGTGCTCCAGCCAGGACCGTCTCCGCAGGAGGGAACTCTTCAACGGTTGGTCCGATTTACCTTAAGGGTCCTTACAAGCTCAACGCACGTATTTCGCTAAATTCTTAATTTTTCTTCAAAGACTATGGCGTATGTGTTCATAATTTCAGTAATATTATTAATGTACAAGATAGTTCACTTCTTAAACTAAGATACTGCTGTGCTAAATTATTGATTTTTTGGCGTGAAATCTAAAAAAAGGTGTTTCCTTGGGAGGGCTTTTAAAATTTTGCTCTAAAAGGTGAAGTTTCATTCTCAATTTCGAAGTGAAACGGAATCTCATTCGCGCCTAAAGTGAACTCAATTCAATTCAGTATATCTTGAACTAAAAAGTCATCGTGAAAAACTTGAAGATTCATCTTAATTAATAGATAGAATAGCTACTCAATGTTAGCTAGTTTTTTGATGAAAAAGAGGGTTACATTTTATTTGATTCTCGAAAACAGTGTTGATATTCTGCTCTAAAAATAATTATTTAGCAATGCTCAACTCTATTTTGACTCAGAAAAAAAAAACATTAGTATCGGTCTTGAATTAAATTCAGTATAAATTTTTAAATATCACCTATATATCACGGCGGACTGACGCCGCACCCTCATTCAGCGCCGATTACAGCAGTATCGTAGTTTAAGAAGTGAACTATCTTGTACATTAATAATATTACTGACATTATGAACACATACGCCATAGTCTTTGAAGAAAAATTAAGAATTTAGCTAAATTCGCTCTTTGAGCTTGTAAGGAGCCTTAAGTTTGCTTCATATAAATCACATAATGGCAATGCAAGTACAGTCAACAAAACGTACTGTCAGCACAAAAAACTTAAAGGAAATACACGAACTTTTTCCCGTGTAAGTACCTTAGTACACGCCTACTTAAAACCTTTTCACACTAATAGGTCCGTGGAGTGACGGAGTACTAATATAGCCGCTGTAAGCTGAAAGTCGACTATTTAGGTTAATGAGTTGTGCACACGCGTCCTACTCTTATACGTGTTAGATTTTGTCCAAGTATTGTTTAAAGTTCTTTGAGAAATCCGTAGTTTTTTTAATGGAAGCTTTTGTTACGAAAAAAACGAGCGAAGTCACGAAGATGTCGAGTAACTACTATTTTCTATTTTCAGCCCAAGGTTTGCTTAAATTTTAAATTTAATTTGTACATACATATGAGTATATAAATCACGTATTTATCCCTTATGAGGCAGACAGGCCCTAAGGTAACAAGACCACGTTAATGCTAGCCGCATCGCTCATAACATGATGCCTAAGATTTTCGCTCATTCCCTCGATGGGCTTTTACCATCATGTATTATAAAAGAATCAACTATAATAAAAGAAAAGAAAAGAAGGACTATAATAAAAATGACGATAAAAATGAGGGTAGTTGTGCGCCGATGTCAGCTGCGCCGAGTAGCCGCGCGAGCAGAGCGTTGGCGCGCAGTGTTCGTTTCGCTGCCGCCGGGGCGAGCGCTCTCTGATGAAGGACTACGGAATAGTCCGAAACAATTGTCAGAGCATTCCTTCGGCTTTTATACGTGAGTTATCCGGTTTGTTGTAATTAAATGGTACATTCTATGCTTATTCTTTACTCCCACACCCGCAAGGAAGGCAAAAATTAAATCCAAAAGTAGGTACCAAATTTGTAGACAAATCGATCAACACGTGTATCAAATTTCCTTGGAAAATTTTTAACTAATATAAGTAATTATTCCGTAAATTCAAAACAGGGTGTCCACCGTACACATCTTCAAGACTATACTTCATTTTATTTAGAACTAGCTGTTGCCAGCGACTTCGTCTGCAAAGAATTCGGTTATCGCTATCCCGCGGGAACTACGCAATTTTCAGGGTTAAAAAGTAGCCTATGTGCTATTCCAGACTTTTCTCTATCTATGTGCCAAATTTCATCCAGATCCGTTGGGCCGTTCTGGCGTGATTGAGTAACAAACAAACAAACATCCATCCATCCATCCATCCATACTTTCGCATTTATAATATTAGTTAGATGAGAAACCACAATAACATTATGCGGCTGGTCAACTATTTCTTACCTAGCAAACAGTACAGTGCAATAGTTTGGCAGCCGCAAAATAATTTATTTTTAATGCCACTTTATTTGCGTGGCGTCAATTGTTACTCTAGTACAAATCGTAAAGAGATTACAGTTCACGAGCCGCAATATAACATTGTTGTGTTTTCTCATCCTAAATTCAATGAAGTATAATAATAATAATAATAATAATAATAATAATAATTTTTATTCACAATGAACATATGGTTACATAAGATCTTATAAATAGTATTGCTGCCCATAACATGTTCAGCCAAGTGAGGCATGTGAAAATTTAAGGTCAGTGATTGAGTCACTCGGTCGATAAGAATAACATTATCTTTGATACCCATAAAATTTATATAATGTCATTGTGAATTTATTAAGATAAAACTATTAATGTCATTGAATATAATGTCAAATAAATTTTCTTAAAATAAACTAAACTAAACAATCTTTTGTCATGCAATGCAAATCTTCAAATTTGTGGTTTAAAAATTCGAGAAAAGAGAGTTTAAAAATAGATAAACTCAAGCCTATTACGCATTAAAAAAAACTTTATTGTCTTTGGTTTGAGGTCACAATCAACGCAGCATAGAGTAAACATAAACAGTGCTATGCCAGCGACCCCGGGCCAAGGTTAAACCTATACCTTGCATGTTCCTGCGCATCGTTTCACACACGTTTCGCAAATTATTGCAAAAAATGACCAACGGACGAGCCCATGGCACCAGTTAGGATATCGACTTGATGTGGGACATTACGTCGTTCATTGCGAATATAAGTTTAGTTTACCTGCTATGGGTGGTGTAGGGGTATAGCACGCGTCACGGAATGACGAGGACCCGGGTTCGATTCCCGGCCATAGTTTTACTTTTTGGATTTTTTTAAGTGTTCTAATTTTCAGTGTCGTTTAGAAATTACAAGTTTAAGGTATTATTTGTAACATGCAGTTTTTGCTTCCATGCTGGTCAAGAAAATGAAAAAAAAACCGGCCAAGTGCGAGTCGGACTCGCGCACCGAGGGTTCCGTACCATTATCTAGAAATATCTATAAACCAGTGTAAGCAGAGCCCTATTAGCAAAATGTACGCAATGTGGGGTCACGTTATATTGGTCACTAATATATACAGACATACATACATATTTACGGTTTTCGCAATTATTCCTTAATATGTGCTATAAGACCTACCTTCATACCAAATTTCAAGATTCTGCGTTCACGGGAAGTACCCTGTAGGTTTTGATTCCCTTGAGAGTCGAAAATTTGCAGAAATTTGCGGCATAAACCCTAAAAACAGAATGTACAGTCGAGAGCATAAATGAAGATATAGAAAGAAAGAAAGAAGACATATTTTATTCATTTTGAAAGACGCACTAATATAAAGAGCAACACACAATTTTATAGAAAAGAAACATAAAAAAACACAGACATGAAAATTAGATCATCTGCGTTGTGTCTTTGCAAAAGTGAAACGGTCGCTGGCTCAGCATTACGCTGAAGTGTTAGACACCTGGAGCACTGACTTTCAGCCGGAACCGTCTGTGACTCAAGAAACGATACACAGATAAAATATAGTTATTAGGTGAAAAACTTAAGCAAAATACTTGTTGTATGTATGTAGTAGTGTAAAGAACTGATATGGGACTTACGTCATTTTTCTAATTTGGAACGTCAATTTGCATCAAATTTGGAACCATGATAGCATATCACCCTACGTACCCTAGATTATAAAACAAAGGAAAGAAAGAAAGAAAAAGAAAGAAGACATTTATTCATTTTGCAAGACACACAAATATAAGACAAAGGCTACCTTTTATCCCGGTAAACTGCACAGTTCCCGCGGGATAGCAATAAACATGTAAGGTTTTAGCTGCCCGGAGACGCAACATAAATCTTACTAATATTATAAATGCGAAAGTATGGATGGATGGATGCATGGATGGATGAATGTTTGTTTGTTTCTCAATCACGCCAGAACGGCCCAACAGATCTGGATGAAATTCGGCACATAGATAGAGAAAAGTCTGTAATAGCACATAGGCTATTTTTTATCCCGGAAAATTGCATAGTTCCCGCGGGATAGCGATAAACGAATTCTTTGCAGACGAAGTCGCTGGCAGCAGCTAGTATGTAACTATTGCAGAGTGTACTAACAACGCGATTCAATTCCGACTCAGTCCAGGTTTTAGCTGTAGTGGTAGTCGTTATACAACAGCAGATAACGTAATGCATTATTTGCACGCAACGAACAACACATTATCGAATCGTCAACTATCCTGTTATCATTATTCGTTGTCTGTTGTCAACGTTGTTCATACGCGCACTGTTGCCGCACTTGGCATAGAAGCGCAAGCGAGTGCGCAACAAATCAAGTAAGTGTGTGCGAGAGATAGCGCTATACGCGCGAGCTCGCATCGCAAACGCAATTCAAATAACTGACTTATGGTATCATTATTAGCTGTTGCTGTTTGTTGTCAGTCAGTACAATAACAAACAAGGTAACAGAGCGTTGTTTTGCTTTTGTTCCCGTACGTTTTTATTACGCTGCGATCGCGACGAAATAAATATAACAATTATTTAATAATAAGTTCATCATCGTTTTGTAAAACAGCAATATAACAGGATAACACAACACTGTTATTCATTATTGCAAAACAGCCGTTATTGCCACCACTACTTAGCTGTCATTTTTAGTATGGATCTGACAGCGAGCGAACCTAAACTGAATCGGAATTGAATCACATTAAGACGTCATGGTAAGGCCCCAGTTAAGTCTAATTTTACGCGGACAAAGTCACGGGCAGAAGTTAGTCGTATAGTCTAACTAGAATATTATAAATGCGAAGGCATGGATGGATGTTTGTTTGTTACTCAATCACGCCAGAACGGCCCAACGAATCTCGATGAAATTCGGCACATAGATAGAAAAAAGTCTGGAATAGCACATAGGCTACTTTTTGTCCCGGAAAATTCCTGCGGGATAGCGACAAACGAATTCTTCGCAGACGAAGTCGCAGGCAACAGCTAGTCGTACATAAAACAAAGATTAAGCAAATGCAGTTTATACAGCATGCTTCATTAATTTTGCGGACGGTCCGTGCGCACTGCGTAACAGCTGCGAAAGAATCGAATGTTACGATACCATTGGTGAACATACTGTATCATGCAATCCCTTATTACAGCTAATTACGAAGTTAAAAGACTCTGATCGGACGAAGTACATCCGTTTCAAATTAAAACTGTATCTTTGACGCTTCATATCCAATTTTAAAAATGTCAGATTCTCAAAATGTCTGATTATGAAAATGCCAGGTTGTTTTTCGTGTACGATCGGATAGCCTAATGGTTAGACAGGAGTACCTACCTATTTATTTAATCGTATGTCGCAAAACATTAAACAATTACACCTATAAATCTTGAGGTCCCGAGTTGAATCCCCGGTCAGAGCAGATAATTAAGTATTTATTTATTTACTAGCTGTTGCCAGCGACTTCGTCTGCAAAGAATTCGTTTATCGCTATCCCGCGGGAACTACGCAATTTTCCGGGATAAAAAGTAGCCTATGTGCTATTCCAGACTTTTCTCTATCTATGTGCCGAATTTCATCCAGATCCGTTGGGCCGTTCTGGCGTGATTGAGTAACAAACAAACATACATCCATCCATCCATCCATCCATCCATACTTTCGCATTTATAATATTAGTTAGATTCAAGGAGAAGCAATGAAAGTTGTAACACAGTAACCAATTACAGGAACTCGCAGTTAGTGACAGGAGTACAAGTAAAGCATATCTTAACTTAAAAATGAGGTGACGCGCACAGTATCAAACGACACACTATGCAAAGAAAACAATATACATACATTGCCAAGTAAGATTCTAACACCAAGGGACTCACACATTAACCAAGAAAAAATTATTTTCTATGATAAATATGAATGTTGAATGAATGTATTCAAGCATAAGAGTTTTTAATGATTCACGGTTTTTTATTTATTTATAAGCCCTTTTATTCCGAATTCGCTACAATTTCAGTAATTACATGTTGTTGTTGTTGTTATTGTCGTTTATTTATTAAATTAACGCTTAATTCGGCGTGCCTCATGGCATAGGCCTCCTCCGTGTATTGGAGGGTTTGGGCT
Source organism: Pandemis heparana (assembly GCA_963854515.1). Lineage (NCBI taxonomy): Eukaryota > Metazoa > Arthropoda > Insecta > Lepidoptera > Tortricidae > Pandemis > Pandemis heparana. The sequence goes on along the minus strand of OY978021.1, from coordinate 1,710,642 downwards.
ATAGTTCCCACGCGCGCCCAGTGCGTATTGGGAACTTAACACACACCATTGAATTTCTTCGCAGATGTGTGCAGGTTTCCTCACGATGTTTTCCTTCACCGAAAAGCTCATGGCATGATTCACGGTTAAATTCATCGAAATATCGGGTGCTCAATAAAGGTAATCGCGGTTCACATCCCGTTTATAATTTCGAATGTATTCAAGCATTTTCATTACAAGTATGTTTCTTCCTTGTTTAGTACCTGTATTGTTTGTGATTAGGTCAATTGGTGTATTTTGTCCCAAGATTTATGTTATTTAATTTAACTCTTGACTTACTGGATAAATTTAGATTTGTAGCAGCCTAGAGGTTTTCTCTATGACCTCTCAAGCAGGAGTGGCAAATCCCAGCTCACCCCGTAGTGGGGTCAGAAGGGATAAGAACAAATATAAAAATGACTATAAAACTTACCAGAAAAAGGAGGGAACATAATATGTCTAAAAATATAACTTGGTTTTTTTTTGAGCTAGCTGAGCCAGAAATTTTAAGTAACAAGTGAAAACACAAAATGTTAGTTCTAACCCTTCTCCTCCCGCAATCCCTTCTCACCCCGTATGGTACACTTTTTTTAAATGCCCATTTATTACAATGCCATAATTTTAATATGCCAAAATTTTCCCGTTCGTTTTCTATTCCAACCAGATTTTCCTTATTCGTCATAATTCTGGGACGTCACAATATCTCTATACAGAACAGATAGTATTGTCAAATGACCGCGAGCAAGTCAGTAATTGTGAAGATGCCGCCCAACTCAAAGAAGATTCACTAAATATATGGATAACTTTACTTTGCTACTCTGCTATACAGTGTGTGAGGCTAGGATCTACGAGTACTCATACACTTAGGGCCACTTGCGCGGACCAGGGTTAACGACTTAACCCCGTGTTAAATGCTAACCCGGATCTAAGTAGTGTCAAAATGTATGGAACTGTCAAACCTAACCCCGAGTTAGCGATTTAATTTTTTAAATCTGGACTGTGCAAGTGAGCCTTAATGTTCTTAAAAAAACAACAACAACACAAAATAATAATCGACGTAAAGTACCCGAAATGACAATCAAAACCACCACCACCATATAAAATATTACGGATACGTGTTTCACCTCTCCCCGATACATCTTTAGCGAATATTGACACTCCGACGATCGGTTGAAGATTGACGAAAAATAATTTTCAGTGCAGAAAACTTACAAAAAGATTGTAAATACAATCACAATTGGCGCTTAGTAAGAAAACCGGCAAAATCCGATTGCTATAATTAAGAGCGAAGGAAAAACCGTCAATTTTTTTTTATCGGCGTACTATTTTATTTACTTACATACATTTTTATTTACCTAGTTCTTCTTATTATTAGTATAATCCAGCGGTTAAAGAACCTGACTTTAAAACGACTTCTACGTCGATGATAGCTTAATTTACTTCAAATGCAAAAAGCACTTGATAAGCGTTAATCGTTGACTATTAGATAATCATTTTTATTATCCTTAGGAAATGAAAAAAATACACGCTTTTGTATAACATCTCTAATAATCATATTATTTGGTCTTCACCCGTGTTCATACTGACTTGGAATTTTATTGTAAAATGCAACAATTGCACTTATTTACACGTGCTGGTGTGAAAGAAGATATAGTGACTAGGATAGAAAAAGTATGCTTAGTTGGTTTGGTCACGTAGAGAGGATGGATGAAAGAAGATTAACTAAACAGATTTATATGGGGAGTGTGAACGGGTGCGTTGGGAGGGGAAGGCCTAGGTGGACATTCCGTGATCAAATTGGGGACGTTTTGGAGAAAGGCCAGGTCAAGAGTACCCGAAACCGACGAGCATGTATGAAGAGATTGATGAATGTGGATGAAGCGAAAGAGGTATGTCAGGATCGTAGCAAGTGGAACAAAGTAGTCTCTGCCAACCCCTGTGGGAAAGAGGCGTGACGATATGTATGTATGTATGTATGCACTTATTTGGAAGAAAATACTGCGTTACGTAATAGCAAAAACTCTAGACATTGTGAATATAAGAAAGACAAATCTACAAAAATTGCCCAAAAACGCTTCCGTTCATTAATTGCGCCAGAACCAACTTAAGGGAAAAAAGTCGTATTCATTTTAATTTGTCGTGAGGATTTGTGTCCTTTTTAATGTTAAGGGTGATTTATAACCTCGTTTTGTCGACGCTATGTCAACTCGGTTTTGTGCAAGATAACAAAATGGAGAAATGTTTTCATTCCACTTGACGCCAATCAGCTTATTTCTGATGTTAATTGGAAATGTCAAGCGAATTGTTTAAGAGCGACCTGCTTTTTAATAAAGTTCTTATTTAACTTGAGCTGTTTGTTTTTAAAAGCTTCCCATTAACTTGCAATGTATGTATGTAAGTATGATTGTCCGGGTGGAAACTTGCGACTCGATTTTGAAGCAACCTCAGAAAAAACTAAAGAGATTTTTTTTATTTGTATTAGGTTTTCTAAAACGGTACAATACTGTCCCATAAGCAGACATGTAGGAGTTTAGAATAAGGTACGATGGGGCTGGCATAATCATGTAATTAATTTAAGCCTCTAATTATAAATCGATTAAAAAATAGTAGATTGTACAACAAGAGCATAAAACAAGCCATTTTACCCGAGACGTTCATATAGCCACCCGAGCCGGTACGGCGAGGGTGGATAGACACGTCGAGGGGAAAATGGGTTTTATGAACGAGTTATACACTCTGCTTTTCACTTAGATTGCGAAAAAACAAAACAAAAACATAGCAAAAAAAAAAAAAAATTAAATGTGACATTGTAACAATTCGATATAGGTACTTAATGGTTTTTCCTGGCAAATTGACTGTGTTAGGAGTCAGTGTTATTTCCTCTTCACTTGACGAGATTATTGAATATTAATCGTAAAACAGTAACAAATTGCAACACAAATCCTACTACTAGAAAATAGGACGTTTCTGCCTGAGTTCCCGCCAATTAACTTTTTTTTTCTTTTTTTTTAAACGTGATACTGCGGTAAGGTTCGAGTAGGCAGGTGTTGATTTATATTTTAAAAAGTTTTATTTTTCGTGTACTTATTTGTTTCAATAATAACTTGTCAAATTATTGTTACCTAGTTTTAGGTACTAATTAAACAGTTTAATAGACCGCAGATTATAATTAAAAAAAACTTAAAAAAATAAACAAAATATGTTGTCGTAAAGTTTTAGTGATTGTTTGTGGCTGTTGGCACCCGATTGACTTGGTCTTAGACGAAGATTTTACTTTATCCACAAGAGCATAAAATGCCATTTTATGCAGCCTACATCCAGCATAAAGTCGAACTTTTTGAGCATGAGACGTGAAAAAATTTTTTTTTTGTAGCAGAGGAAGCAGATAACTTCAACCGATCGAACTGAAATTTTGCATACTTTTTAATAAATCGGATGACAATACAATCTGGCAGTGGAGTGGTGACCCAGCCAGGATTGCCTCCGCAGAAGGGAACTCTTCAACGGTTGGTCCGATTGACTTGAAATTTGGTACACATAATGTAAGATGACAATGCAAGTAAAAACAGCAAAAGAACTTTTTTTTTATGTGAATAGGAAGGCAAACGAGCAAGTGGGTCACCTGATGGTAAGCGATCACCACTGCCCATAGACACCCGCAACCCCGGAGGGATTGCAGATGCGTTGCCAACCTAGAGGACTTAGATGAAATGCCTCTTGTGCCCGTAATTTCCCCGGCAGTCTTACTCTCCACACCGGAACATAGCAGTGCAAGCACTGCTGCTTTGCGGCAGGATTAGCGAGTAAGATGGTGGTAGCGATCCGGACGGACCTTGCACAAGGCCCTACCACCCACTTTATATAGATTTTTGACAGATTTATTTACATACACGTTTTATACATAAATCACGTCTGTATCTCTTACGGAGTAGACATAGCCTATAACAAGACTTAGGCCGCGTTTTGCATGTATTTTTAACTTTTTTTTTTTGTTTTGGTCTAATCTTCAAGACTCAATGACCACGTCAAAGTCAAGTCAAAGAGCCACTTCTCGCGGTCAGATGGCTTCGATATATTGTACGCCCATGTAGAGTGGAATAAAAATGTCGGTAGAGTCAACTAAAAGTACAGTCAGCAAAAAACTTGCAATTTTTTTACAAAAAAATATTATTTCTATTGCGTTTTTAAAATATTTTGCTTACAATTGGATCTATTTTTGTTTGGATCATAATCCTGCTGGTTGAATCATACTTACCCACTTCGACCCACACGATTACAGTCGAATCGGTTTAAAATTTTATATGGATTTAGATTGCAAGGCAATGCTACAGTCAACAGCTTGCAGTTAGTAAAATTGATTTAATTTTTTAACAAAAAACTGCTATTTATTGACGCCCTTATATTATCTAAATTTGAGGAATATTTGAAAAATAAATTAAAACAAAATAAAAAAGAAAATATTTGAAAGCTTTTCGTCCGGCAAATTAAAAAAATTCCAAACCTTCTCGAAACAAAACATTGTAATACTTAACATTGCTAAACAGTGGGCCCATAACCCAAACATTCCACCGACCCAATAATTAGGTTAAATATTTCAAAAGGTTCATCAGGAATTTCATTCTATCGAGAAATAACAGGTCATTAATGACCTGTTAGCCTTCCTACCCAAAGAGACAAATAAATCATCCATTTTATTTTGGCCCTTTTAATAATACGGAAAAGAAAATATCGCCAGAAAGGCCACGAGTGGAAGTCGATGGGAAATTGGAAAAAAAAATGGGAAAAGAACTCCCCTAATACTTGTAAAAGCACTTCATTATGGGGCAGTAAATTATTATGTTAAGCTTGTCGAGTTAAGGCTGTGGCCTTTCACAGGCGGCGCTTTTGACGTCCAACGAATATCCCAAAATCACCGACCCGCCTACATTGTAGTCGCTGATTCACGTAGGTACTTAAATCAGCTCACTATGGAGTATATGGGCTTATGTCATGTGTTAACAGAGATGAGAATGATAAACATAATGAGATAGAGAGTAAAAAAATACGCAACTATGCAACAGATTATACAATTCTCTTTTGAACAACCTTTACATTTTGACGGATTTGTACGGATCCATGGGTGTGCGAGTCCGACTTGCACTTGGCTGGTTTTTTCCCACTTTCGATGGGTACTTTCGAGTAATACATTATACATAATATAAATCACGTCTTTATATCTTACGGGGTAGACAGAACTTAAGGTAACAAGACCTATTTACTGCTACGCTTTGCTGCTACGTTTAGCATATTTAGGTATAGTGGGCGTTTAGGTGAAAAGGGGCATCAAAATAGTGACGAGTTTCTAGCCGCATCGCCTAAGATTTTTTCGAGTTATTTACGAAAATAGGGAATCGCTTGCGCTTCGCTCGTCGCTTCCCGCTGCTATCAAGGCGTGCCCTTCCTAGCAAAGGTTCATAGCTGTGAGCATCCTTCACCTTATCCACAGGGCCGGCTTTGTGTAGACAGTTTCCGCATAAATTTACAAAATGATCGATTGAAGACAGCATTTTTTCCTCTGCCCAAGGGACTCCAAGATTAAAATGTGTTTTACCTTTAGTATGAGTGATTTGGAGCCTTATTTCGGAGACAATAAAGCGTCATTACCAATGAGCATTGTTATGAGCGTATTTTAAAATGGAAAAGGCGGTATTTGTGTTTAAAAAAGAATCAAGTGTTTGTGAAAAGGTGTTGTAAGCTTTTTTTCATAAATTTATCTAATTTTTTCTATTGGGTATCAAAAATCAAATAGACATCAAAAGGTCTAGTTTTCGAGTTTTTATGTGATATCAAAGTATTGGAAGTCAATCACCGCCGCCCATGAACACCCATAGCATAGGAGGGTTACGAGTGCGTTGCCGGCCTTTTAAGAAAAGTGTAGACTCTTGCAGATCCCTAAGTTGTATTGATCTAAAAATTGGTGACTAGCTGATTCCAGAGACTTATCTTACTAATATTATAAACTAGCTTCTGCCCGCGACTTCGTCCGCGTAAAATTAGCAATTGACGTGTCTATCGCTATCCCGTGGGAGCTATGCAATTTTCCGGGATAAAAGGTTGCCTATGCTTCAATCTAAGGTACCAGCTATCTCCGTTCCAAATTTTATCCAAATCCGTCCATCCGTTGAAGCGTGAAGAAGGAACAAACATACACACTAACTCACATCGTCACTCACATCGTCTTGTCGTCTTATCACTCACAAAGTTTGTGAGTATAGATGTATGGATATTTGTTACTCTTTCACGCTAGAACGGCTCCATAGATCTGGATGAAATTTGAAACATAGATGGATTATAGTCTGGAATAACATATAGGCTATACTAGACGTAGTCGCGGGCAACAGCTAGTAATAAAATAATTAATTAGTTTATTATACTTTACTATAGGTACTTGACTAATGTCACGTAGACACAAGTACTCTGTGTATTGTCTTCACATAATAAGGCATTCATTGGATATCAAACACATTACTTGACGACCGGATAGCCTAGTGGTTAGAGAACCTGACTACGAGCCTTGAGGTCCTAGGTTTGATACCCGGTCGCGGCAGATATATATAATCATCTTCCTAGCGTTTTTTCCCGGCATTTGCCACGGCTCAGTGAGCCTGGGGTCCGCTTTGACAACCTAATCCCAAGATTTGGCGAAGGCACTAGTTTTTAGAGAAGCAGATATCTATAACATAAATAAAAATTTATATTGCTAAGCGCAAAACTCAAGAACGGCAGAATGGCTAATGTTTATTTTTCATATGTTCTTTAAGACTCACAAAATATTTTTATGGAGAGAAAAAAATATAAAATGAAACGGGGGCGAAGGAAGCTAGTTATGTATAAAAATACAAACGTTTGTTCTCGATTCTTGGATGTTTAATATGTATTTATCCGTATAAGTAGGTTCATCCGTTACCTAAAATAGGACCCAAAGTACAGCTTTGCTTAGTTTAGGACTAGGTCAAGTTGGTGTCATTGTCCCAAGATATTCATTACTTTTTTTTTATTAAAATGTTTCGTGCCCCAAACCCAAGCATTAACTAAATTGACAAGCAAAAAATTTTATTTCATTCCAATTTTAATTCGCACAAAAACTTTCTGTTCAACTTTAAATTAAACGAGAAAAAAAGACTTATGATTTTCGTTTCCGTTGGCCTTACACAAAATGTGTTTACAAAATTCGCCTGTGTCCAACAGGTAAAACTTTACCTGTCCCAGGCACTTCATTTAACTTCAATTGCGTCCCATTTTTGTTTTACTGGGGCACGGCAGTGCTTTCGCCAAGTCTAGCCACAAGTTCGCATTCAGAAGTTTATATAATACTAGCTCCTGCCCGCGACTTCGTCCACGTATGATGTCCGCTGATGCTGATAGTATATTCTGAAATAATTATTTACGATGCGACTCTAGGCAGCTACCACCTTTGACATGTTTATCGCTATCCTGTGGGAACTATGCAATTTTCCGGGATAAAAAGTAGCCTATGTTTTAATCTAGGGTACCAGCTACCTTCGTTCTAAATTTGATCCAAATCCGTCCAGTCTTTTCAGCGTGAAGAAGGAAAAAACAGACTCACTCACTCACATTATCGTCACATCGTCATAAACTTTCGCATTTATAATATTAGTAGGATATACTTTATAGACTGTTTATAAGTATTCTGATCAGTTGTCCGGTAATTAAGAGCTGTCGTGTCGTATAAAATGGGTAACCAGTGGTAGGCACGATATTGCAAAGCCGTGACATTTGCCTTCTTTCTTCTGCATCCCTGTTTTCTTTTTAACTTCTATTAATTAAGGGTAACTAAAACTGTCAACTCCCATCGCTTTACCCATAGGTAATAAATACTTTGGTTTGTTTCAATAAAATCCGACAGATACAAATCTTTTACATTTTTTAATGTAATACGAGTTTTTTTTTTACACATGCGTTGGAAAGTGATTGGAACTAGAGGTAAGTATTTTGAATTATGAATATAGCAGGTTTAAACGGTGTTACGGTGTAAGTTAAACGTTATAAACAAAGACTTGGCACATTTTTTACACCAATCGTTTTTGTTGACTTTCAATTATCTTATTCCAATCTCGATGGGCTTGCAAACAATTTGTTAGGAGTTTAATTGTTGTCTTTGTTTCCAATATGATTAATAGATGGAGTTAGCTTGAAGAATAGAGCGTTTGAATTGGCTTTATTGTCGAACAACAGATGGGGCTCATTTATAATTAGATGATAGCAATCCTTATTTATACAGCACACTCAATCACGTTGACTTCCGTAAGCGTATTTTTCTATCTGTTACCAACTGTCACGTGACCTTGTTACTATGCGAATGTATGTCGCTAAGCGTCCTCTGTTTGAATGTTGTGTCTGTACAACACAATTACCAACTCCCGTGGAACATGTACTGCTCACCAAATTTTAATTTTAATTTTCAGTGTCGTTTAGAAATTAAATTTCTAACGGTAAAACGTAAAAAGTAAACATTAAAAATCAAGAAGTAAAATTTCTTGATTCATTTGATATTTACTAACAATTTTTTTTCGAGATTGTTTTTTCTTTATCTCTTACATAGAACGAAGCCACTTAAGTATCTACACAGAATTTTGATTATATATTTAGGCACTTTTCCTTTTTTAAAGATAGCAAAAATGAATGATATTTTAAATCTTTGAATACCTACCATTTCATCAGACACTAACAATTATTATCATTGCGATCAAGAATATATATTTATGTACAAAATACCTAAGTATACAATGTACTCATTACAGTGAACCCAACTCCTGTCGCAGAGGACTTAAAACCGCTTTCCACTAAGTCCCTTGTCGCATTCACGCCGCGAACGTGTCGTCCAACAAAATTGTCTAAGCATTACAGCGACAAGGTTTTAAGAGAAGCTAGTTTCAGAATTCCAAACCTAATGTTACTTGAATATTTCAACTCTTCTATTTAGCATGATGTGTATTCGATTTGTTCTGTTTATGTGTATATTATGTGACACACATGGTAGTTTGCCATTCTCTTTGACAGCTAAACTAGCCAAGTGCGTGTCGGATTCGAGCAATGAGGGTTCCGTACAATAAAAAAACAATATAGGCAATTACACTTATTAATTTATTTGTTTTACCACGCTATAATATTATACAATTTAGCAATCGTGTCATAATAGAGAGCTTTTTAGTCAAGTGCAACGTCACTATTTTCATCGTGGAATAGTCTATGTTACTTCCGAAACAACCGAAATAACTTTTTCGATACGCTAGACAACCGAAAAAGTTATTTCACGTTTGTTATATACGTATATATTATGAAATATCAACGTGACATTTTATGACAGACAGATGCCAATCAAAGTGATCCTATAAAGCTTTCTATTTCCCTTTTGAGGTACTATTTCTATGATTAGGTATAGCTGTATATACATAACCATTAGTTATACTAATTCTTTGGGTCAAATAGACACAAATAATGGCGGATTTTCGCGTGATCCTCGGGTTTAAACGTGCTTAATGTTCCTAATTAGTTATTCCGATTAAAATTCAACGAACCGAGCCTAAATTTAGTTTATTTTCTTGAGTCCACAATAACAACGTCCGTCCGAATCGCTACCACCATCTTAGATAGTAAAAGGTTCAGTCTAAAATAAAATATCGAATAAATACTTTCACCCCACTTTTACCCTTTATTTACCTTATCCGCTTATCCTTTTATAACAGTGTATTATCTATGTACCCATTGTTGTAATTGCCTTATATCTAACTAATATTATAAATGCGAAAGTATGGATGGATTGATGTTTGTTTTTTACGCAATCACGCTAGAACGGCCCAACGGATCTGGATGAAATTCGGCACATAGATAGAGAAAAGTCTGGAATAGCACATAGGCTACTTTTTATCCCGGGAAATTGCGTAGTTCCTGCGGGATAGCGATAAACGAATTCTTTGCAGACGAAGTCGCTGGCAACAGCTAGTTTTAAAATAAATAACAACCCCTATCAACCACCTCCTGGGTTTCCTTCCTTCTCTCATCGCAAAATGATAACTCTACCACTTATATATTTCTTTAGGTTAATACATTTACCCCCTTATTAATAAACGCTCTATACAATACAATACAATAACTCTTTAACAGTTAACAGTTTGTTGCCGAGTAAGACGTCGTAGTAAGACTCCTAGGGTATTACCATGCATGACGTCTTAATGCAATTCAATTCCGATTCAAATCAGGTGCGCCCGTTGTCAGATTCATACCAAAAATGACAGCTAAAACCTGAACTGAGTGGTATACAAAACAAGCCTAAAACGGGCTGCGTATTAACAAACCCGGCTAAGCCCTTAAGTGGGGATGGAATCAAAACACGGGCGATTAGAAATACGCCGCATACATTACTGTAGTTTACAATGCCAGTAGGCTTTAGTGGTGGAATTATTTATGTATAGTGTGGGAACTATAGCTCAAGCCCGCATATTTTATTAACTAGTGAGATGTAAACTGCGGATCGGAATATTTATAACGCGGTTGCCCGTGACGCCGTCTCTACAGAATTCGCTTACCATCCCGCGGGAAATATGCAATTTTTAAAGATAAAAGCTATCCTATGCCCTTCCCCGGGATTGAAACAATTTCTGTAACAAATTTCATTGGAATCGGTTCCGTGGTTTAGGCGTGATAGCGTAACAGACAGAGTTATATTTGCATATATACAATTAGTAGGTATGACAGTTCAGTATGTATATTAGCACAAATGAGATGGAAAGACGACATTAAAAGAGAAGCGGGCAGCAACTGGACTCTCACTGCACAAAATAGATCAGAATCGAAGCGGTTGAAGGAGGCCTACACCAAGAACTTGGTAGAGAAAGGCTAAGAAGAAGAAGAAGAAGAAGAATACGTAGGTATATAGCATGAAACTGAAAGAAAGAAAAGAAAGAAAGAAAGAAGACATTTACTCATTTTGCAACATCCAAGGTCCAAAAAAAGTCGGCACTGCAAGCTATGATGTTTTCTATTTGCCCTTGACGCTTCACTTTGAACTTCGCTCAATGTACCTACGGAAAAAAATGTCAACTATGATTTCTATGTCCTAAAAAACATTTACCTACAGGGCTATTAAGGCAAACAGTTTTTCGCCGCCATGCTGCTCTGTCGTCACCCGCAACTGTCAACTTTAACTTGAGGGTGCGAGTCGGGTTACCTCCGCGCGTGGTCTATACTTAAAAAGAAAGAAAGAAAGAAAGAAGACATTTATTCATTTTGCAAGACACACAAACACTTCATTTAATTTAGAATGAGAAACCACAATAGCATTATATTGCGTCTGGTCAACTATTTCTTACCTAGCGAATAGTACAGTGCAATAGTTTGGCAGCCGCAAAATAAAATTGTTTTAATGTCACTTTATTTGCGTGACGTCAATTGTTACTCTAGTACAAATTGTTAAGAGATTACAGTTCACGAACCGCAATATAATGTTGTTGTGGTTTCTCATCCTAAATTAAATGAAGTTATAGAGCTGCGGTTCGTTTTCGGATCCATCCGGGGGGAAGAGCAGTGCTTGGTCCGGTGCACCCTGGGCATCGGCTAATGATTTCCTGGCAGTTTCTGAGGGCTTGACCGTTGGCTAAGAGCCCGATAGGGGGGAGGGGGCATTTTGACCTTATTAGTATTATTGTTGGTACGGGTTTCCGATCACGGGCCCATGGGGACCCGGTCATTTGAAAGGCATTCATGGGGCCGAGGCCAACATGAAGAGGCCTTTGGTACCATATAATATAAACATGATAGTATTATTATTATTATTATTATTTACTTGTTTATTTAACTTAATCTCTCCCTAGGAGGTAATACTTTGCACGGGCCTAAGCCAAGTGCTTTTTTTTTTTTTTTTTTTTTTTTTTTTTTTTTTTTTTTTTTTTTTTTTTTTTGTGCTATTTTATGACATGGACAAGAATTTTCTAACTATACGGCATGTGTTGAGAATGACGGCTTTTTGTAGGAGTGTGTATGCGGATGGAGGTATATCGAGAGCCCGGAGGCTTGCGTGGAGTGTTTTGGGGATAACGCCAGTTGTGGAGAGAATTATTGGTACAGTCTTTACGTTACTGACCTGCCATTGTGTTTTTAATTCAATTGAAAGATCTGTGTATTTGGTTGTTTTGTCAGTGTGGGTAGCGAGTAAATTATGTGTGTTACAGATGGCGATGTCTATGAGGGTTACGGATTTGTTATTTTTATCAAGTATTGTAATATCTGGTCTATTGAAGTGGATTGTTTTGTCTGTTATTATAGTTCTATCCCAGTATATCCTGTAGCTATTATTTTCTAATACTGATTGAGGTTTGTATTTGTAATATGGTAGTTTCTCTGTTATAAATTTCTGTTTGAAGGCTATGTATTGGTGAATTATGGCAGCTACCTGGTCATGTCGATGTTTATAATCGGACTGAGCTATGGACTTGCAGGCGCCGGTTATATGCTGTATTGTTTCAGAGCTACTATGGCAGTGTCTGCAGTAATCTGTTGTGAGGTTTGGTCTGCGGATGATATGTTTTTGATAGTTTTTAGTATCAATAACTTGGTCCTGGATTGCAATCATGAAGGCTTCAGTCTCAGGGAACAGCTCACCACGCCGCAGCCACGCGTTCGACGCCTCTTTGTCGACATGAGGTAGCTGTAGGTCGTGGCGATGCCTTCCGTGCAGAGACTTTTGCTGCCATGCTGCTATTTTATCTTTATTGTCGGTAATGTGTTCGTTGCGTTGCGGATTTTTATCTTGTAGGTTGAGTGGGGTGAGGCGAATGTCAGACTGAGTGATTATTGAATGTAATGAGGAATGTTGTGCACGATCGTAAAAGAAGTTTCTGAGACTAGTTATCTGCTTACTGTGTAGGTTAGAAATGTCTATGATACCTTTACCACCTTCTTCTCTTTGTAGTGTGACTCTTTGGCTGCATGATCGTGGGTGGTGTTTACGGTGAGCCGTCATGGTCGTGTTGATTTTGCGCTGCAGTTTCTGTAGGTCACCTTGCGTCCAGTTGATGACTCCAAAGGAGTAGGTGAGTAAAGGTATTGCATAGGTGTTAAGTGCTTTCGTGATGTTACGTGAGTTGAGTTGTGATCGAAGTAATGTGTTTAGTCTATGAGTAAACTTTCTTATAATTTCAGCTTTAGTCCGGTTTTGATGAATCTCTCGTAATTGTTGAAACCCTAAATATCTATACGAATTATGTTGATCCAATGCCTCTACGGTTGCGCCTGTGTGTAGTGTGTAATTATTCTGTTCGACAATCCCACCGCGAACTGAAAAGGTCTTACATTTATCTATGCCGAATTCCATGTGTATGTCGTTTGAAAATGTTTGTGTGATATCTGCTAGTTTGTGAAGTGAGTCTATATTGTCGCTATAAAGTTTAATATCATCCATATACATGAGGTGTGTAAAAGAGGAGTTGTGTGCAATTGTATACCCGGAGTTTGATCGGTTCAGCATGTTAGATAGTGGATTTAGAGCAAGGCAAAACCAGAGAGGACTCAAAGCGTCCCCCTGAAATATACCTCGTCTAATTGATATTTCTTGTGTTTCTATTGTTAAAGAGTTATTATTTAATTTAAGTTTAGTTTTCCAGCCTGGCATCGTGTTTTGTAGGAATGCAATAAGTGTAGGGTGTATTTTGTAATGGTGTAAGACTTGGAGCAACCAACTATGTGGGACGGAATCAAAAGCTTTTCTGTAATCTATGTACATAGTGTTAATGTCGTGTTTATTTTTTATGGCTAGTTTCATTGCAACTGAGTCAATAATTAGCTGCTCTTTGCAGCCTTGGCTATGTTTTCGGCATCCTTTCTGTTCTTCTGCCATAATCTTGTTTTGGGAGATGTGATTGTATATTAGTTCAGAAATACATGAGGTCAAGATTTTGTATATAGTTTGTAAACAAGTGATAGGTCGATAGTTCGCAGGGTTGTTGTGATCTGCGCCTTTAGGAATCATAAAGGTTATCCCTTCAGTAATATACGACGGCATTAAGTGTGGTGATTCTATAAAAATATTTAAGTGATTATGCAACTGGGGGTGGATAGTAGTCAGTTTTTTGTACCAAAAATTGTGTATTTTATCTGTTCCTGGTGATTTCCAATTGTGTGTTTTTTTAATAACCTGAATAAATGTATGTATGGGGATATGTTGAAACTGCATTTGAGGAGTGTCGGTGAGTGTTTGCAAATCTTCTTGAATCCATTCTGCGTTTTGTCTGTGTTCTACGGTATGCTCCCAAATGTTTGACCAGTATTGATGTAAATCTTCAGATGACAGAGTGCAAGTTGATGTATTGTTATGTGTGTTTTGTGTATTTGATGTGAGATTTCTATAAAACTGTTTTTCGCTATTAATGAACTGGCTATTTTGTTGCTTGCGTTTTGTACAGTTAATGTATCGTTTGAGTCGGCTGGAAGCCGCATTAAGTTTCTGTTTAAGTGTGTCTATAAACTGTTCATCGGTAATGTTTTCTTCTTCGTGTCGTGAGTGAACTTTATGTGTCTCTTTTATGTTCTGAATGTAACGCGTCAATCTTTCGCTCCTGTTTCCCTGCATGTATTGTGTCATTCTACCTATATCCTTTCTGAGTTGCTTAATTTTGTTCTCTAATCTTTTTTGCCAGTGTGGTGTACTTTGTTTACGTGACACGGTCTGCTCTGTTTCCTTTATTTTAGATCCATTGCATACACTTGCAGTGTATGCAGAACAGTAAACTAAAGTTTGTGTTCTACAGAAATCGTCGTTTGGTGTTATATAATCCGGAAGTATGTTATTATTCAAATAACCTACTATTTGTTGCAATCGCTTTGAGGTTTTTTGTTTAGGTATGTAAGGGCGGGTTGTGGGATTGCTATCTCGATATTTTTCGTAAACTACTTTGAATGTTTCCAATAATTTTGTTTCCATTGTGGGATTTTGCTGTACTTTTGCAGATGAGGTTGCTGTTGTATTATCGCGAGTTAAAGTTTCGGTATCAATGAGGTGCAGTTGGGGTTCTGTATTGCGTTGTGTAACTGTAATCCGTACATCATGGGTGTGGTCTATTGTGTTTTGGGAGTTTTGGCAAGCTAGTGTTTGTTGTACCTCATTTCTGATTTCTTGCAGTCTTTGTTCCGAAATATATCTATTTTTAACAATTGCTCGCCTTTGATCGGCAATGCGCTGTTCAGAGACATTTGATAAGTCTGGGAATTCCTGTATAATACTTTGGTGTAGCTGTGGGCGGTAGGCTGATGTGTTAGACTCAAGATTAGTTATTTTGTAATATGTTCTCATTATGGCCTCATTAATGTCATCGGTCCATCTTCTTCTTGTTGTCTGAGTTCTTTGTGTGAGTGTTTGTGTAGTGTTATTGTGTATTTGAGGTGTTATTATTGAGTGATTATCCTGTATGTTTGTCAAAAGTTCAACTTTAATAGTTTCTCTTTCGTCATCGGTCAGTAGTTTATTGCTAACGATGGCTCTGCGTTGTGCTCCTACATTAGATTTCGTGACATTCATTTCTGGGAATTCTTGCATAAATTGGGTATACAGTGAGTCTAAGTACACTCTTGTTTTTCTTTCCATGTCAGTGATGATCAAATACGTGCGCCAAATGAACTTATTCATCTCTGGTGTCCACTTATTTCTCGCGCTTTTTTTGCCTGTGGTGGGTGCGGGCTTTGTGGCTAATGCCCCCCGCGCAACATCCACTGGCATTGAAGAACTTGATGAAAATGATTGGTTCTCGAAAGAGTGCGGTGATGAATTGGGTGACGGAAATAAACTATAAGTAGATGAAATTGGTGATGATGGGTGTGGGGTGATGGGTGTAGCCTGGGCTATAGCCTCAGGCATTGAGGTCGCGCTCGTCGGTCGCGTTGCGTCGGTTCGCGGTACGTTGCTCCCCCCAGAATACGCGGAGCGGCCCGAGCTGCGTGTGACGCGGCGCTCGGGGCGGGATTCTCCAGCATCGTCTCCTCTGCTAGTACCCGCCTGGGGTACTCTTTTTCTATTTCGTCCCGCTTCCATACTTACTACGGCACTATTGCTCCGTTAGCCATTGGTTGGTTATAAGCTAAATAAATAGCTGCCAATGTCCGCCCCTCACGTGATCACAGGTGTTCGGATCGGACGTGGAGTTAGATTTGTGGGGGGCTTATTATTATTATTATTACCGTACAACGTTGCCGACATTTTGTCACAAGATTTTTGAAATTTTTTATTACACTGACATTGGCCCAAGCCTAACGGCCGCCATTAAAGGGGAAGAAGAAGAACTTTAACTTGTCAAAGTGAAGGCTACCCATACACTGGCCATCATCAGCCAATGGCGACAAAAAGGTTAAGACCATGCAAATGTATGGCTAAATTTGCTGTTGACTAATACAATATTCAAACACTATAATTTGTTTACCATAACAAGTGACACTAATCTGTGAACATGAGTGTCATTGCCAACTGGTTGGCACTGGCATTTCGTGGAACACGTAATATACACTATAATAGACTTACTGCGGGTCTAAATATATCGAACTAGCTTCTGCCCGCGACTTCGTCCGCGTAGAATTAGATTTAAAAGCTGATGATTTTGATGCGGTTTTTTTGAATAGATAGAGTGAATCAAGATGAAGGTTTATATGTATAATACATGCATTAAGAGGGTGCATCCGTGCCGAGCTCGCAACGTCGCATTTTTGGTGATTTTTTGCGATTATTTCACAGAAATTGAATGAAAGTATCAAATATCCGTCTGTAGTGCACTTCGTTTATAGTGTATTAATATGTCTAATGCAATAATTCATCGTGATGGACTTTTATTTTCTTATTAAACGAGATATAGTATTTTATCCCTTTAATACGAAAATAAAAGTCCATCACCATTAATCACTGCCTTGGACACATTAATACACTAAAAACGAAGTGCACTACAGACGGATATTTAAAACTTTCATTCAATTTCTGTAAAATAATCGCAAAAAATCACCAAAAATGCGACGTTGCGAGCTCACGTGTTGCACCCTCTTAATATACCGTGCAAAGCCGGAGCGGGTCGCTAGTTAAAAATATAGAGTGGCTCCTTCTTTAAAATCACTTAAAACAATCCTTCTTTTTCGTACGTCGGCGATTGATATTTCGAGTTAAAATAATTGTAGATAATAAGTTTGAACGAAATACGAGAGTCACGAATCGCGTGCTCGAAATGAGCAGCGCATTATCCATGAATATTCATCGTACTAGGTATATAAATTAACTATTTTATGTAGTACATTCGTTGCAATGCGAATTTATACGTGTTTCGGAGCTGCGATTTAAATACCAAGTATTTTTTTAGCAAGTAAAAATACTCGTCAATATTGGAAATTTCAAGTCTAGTGAAAGATGTGGAATGCTAGAGTGATAAAGAATAACATAATAGTATTTAAAGAATTAGTATTAGTCTTTTTTCGATTGTATTTTAAGTTGTATTTTATTGTTATTTAGTTCTTAATAGTTTGTGTTTCATAATTACTACATAGCAGGTGCATTTAAAGCGCTAATAAAGTTCTCATTTAAAGAAAGTAATAATTAGTAATTGTATCTATCTGTAAATACAGACGATGGATATTTATTTATGTAATTATACGCCTAGGAATTGTTCCAACAAAAGCTTTACTTTAAAAAAAGAATTAATGAACAGATCGGATTCTTTTGACAGAAATACCAATTCATTCAGCAAGAGCTCTCAATTTTCAAGTGAGTGTCCACGAGTACACTCGACCCTACTTGTAGCCATTTGTTAGGGATCCGTATTGTAAGCACGGAACCTTATTGTTGGGGCGACGCTTTTTGTCATAACTGTGACGGGTTCTATCATTTCAATGGGTATAAGTTGTAATTAAAATTCACACGGAAATGTCCAATTTTATGTAAATTCTTTTTTCGTAAAAATACAACCGAATTGAGAACCATTTTCTAAATCATTATTTTTTTCAATGTTTTGATGTTTATCGTTCTCAAAACCTACTTCAATCGAATTATATGTATTTTAATACATTACCTACTAATACAAGCTAACACAAACTATTCAAAATTAAAAAAACACGTCATACTATTCAAATATAATGAAAAAAAATAAACAATTTGACACGACATGGCTAGCGACCCATAACTAGTTTGATTCCCCTCACAATTTTATTTATTCCCTCGAATTCGTTTTAAGAACATTATTCTTAAAGACAAAACATTATTTGTATTTTTGTTTGTTAAATTCATTTACCTTAAGAATGCTACGCCATTCCTGTGTAACATTTTTCTTATAATAATGTGTAAAAATCATCAATTAAATCAAATTATAGCGTATACGCTATAATTTGATTAATTTTAAAAATAAATCGGTTAAACTTTCGCGATTCTTACACATTATTATAAGAAAAACGCAAACTCGAATACCCGTGCAGCTAGATGTTGATACCCGCCTCTTTCAGTCCTCTCGAGACCATGGATGCAAAGTCGCGTCCGAAACGTCGAGGTATTTACAAAAATACATTTTATTTACGTGATTAAGTCCCGTTTTTCTTACAATAATTTTAAAAATGTTTCTTTTTACTAAAACTTATTCCTAGTTTACAAATTTGCCGCGTAGTGTGAGTCAAATCTTACATGGCAAAGACTTGCTTCTGATGTTCGGCTTTGCTTGCAATATTTTACACATAATGAAAAATAAATGACACTTACAAAATATACAATCAGGAAGATATATTTTTAAAATAAACTTTTACGGCACCGGCACAATCCAAAATCTTGCGTGTATGACAATCCATTACAACAACTCCATCCATGAACCTGGCTGCTTTTTATTTTAATTGCTAATCGCAAATCGTGAAAGTTGTTCAATCTACGTTTATGAAGCATTAAGTTATACCTACTAGGTATAATCCACTCCACTTCTAACGGGACTCGCCTTAAATAATCTTCGCTATCTAAGTACCTACTCATATTTTCTACTTTCTTTCAGTTTTCGGGGTGAGGGGTGAGGTATTACAACACGCGTCTGCAACCATGTTAAAATTTGTACGTTCGCTCCAATAAATTCGTACTAAATCAAAGACGCGGATTAAAAGGAAAAAAAAAAAAAAAATAGTAGATTTTTACAAAGTTGAATTTATTGTGTCACTATATCAAATTTCAAATAAATTTCATACGGAGTATTAAAAACAAAAGTCTCTATCTAACACAGGGTCAAAAAGAGACTTCCGCTTGTAAATTGTGACTTGTAGCTTTATGAAATAGGGCCCAGGCCCGGTTTTTGTGAGCAAATATGTGAAAATACCACTCGAAAGTGGAGAACAAAAATGAATTTGAAATACGTGTCGTAGGAGAATATTACAGCTCTTATTAATCGTGTAAACTAGTTAAAAATTTTATTCAAGCTGTAGTTTTGAAGATACATACATACCGTCACGCTTCTTTTCCATAGGGGTAGGCAGAGACTACATTGTTCCACTTGCTACGATCCTGACATACTTCATCCACATTCATCAACCTACCTCTTCATACATGCTCGCCGGTTTCGGGTACTTCTGACCTGACCTTTTTTCAAAACGTCTCCTATTTGGTCCCGGAACGTCCGTCTAGGCCTTCCCCTCCCAACGCTACCATTTACACTCCACATATAGATCTGTTTAAACCAACTAAACATACTTTTTTCTGTCCTAGTCACTATAATTATCTTCACCAACCAGCACGCTCTCTTATCACATTATTCCTTATTCTGTCTTTCAGTTTCACCCCTTCCATAATTCTTAACGCTCTCATTTCTACTGTATT
The DNA here is from genome assembly GCA_963854515.1 of Pandemis heparana. Classification (NCBI taxonomy): domain Eukaryota; kingdom Metazoa; phylum Arthropoda; class Insecta; order Lepidoptera; family Tortricidae; genus Pandemis; species Pandemis heparana. The sequence continues at coordinate 1,690,769 of OY978021.1, read as the reverse complement.
TATTTTGAAGATACCTAACAGATTTTAACCACATTCGAGTGATATCCTTTCAAAAATCTGGGGCCTGCCACGAGTACCACACATTCAGAGGTTTTGATAGAAGCGTGGGCGAAGGACTTGTACTGAGACACCGTCTTTAAGCAGATCAGTAGGTAGCCGCACACCGAAATATATTTTGATTTGAAAACTATGCCATCTCCTGTGAAATGCGTCTTTTATAATGACGTTAGCGTTGCGTGTCGTTTAAATTCGTGTTTAACACCAGCTAGTTATTTCATGGTTCAGAGATTTAAGTGTAATAATAAAATAAATAAAGAGTGCAATAAAAAGTTTACATACATATATACAATACATAAATATATTCGGACAATTTGACACCTATCAACCTAGTCCCAAACTAAGCAAAGTTTAGGCTATGGGTTTTAGGCACGGATAATTTCATTTGTTGAACTATTTACTATAATTTGCACGGGGCCCTCAGTGCGCGAGTGTGACTTGCATTGGCTGACTTTTAAATTTATAAATGCGTGAAAAGAACAGGAGTATCGTCAACAAAAAGGTTTTAAAATGTATTTATGTTGAAGCGACATACCAACAAACAATACTAACTGTGTAAACAAACAAAGGACTACGATGTCCCATCTAAAGTTCACTCACTCTATTTACTACCAATTATGTTTGAAATATGATAAAAAGTATTTTTACTCGTCATCAGATACTAGATAAATTTACCAAGTACGCGTGGGTGATCAGTCAAGCGGCAGTATCACAACTGGTATATAGGTACTCGTAGAGTGCATCGACACGTTTTAAACGCTGTATGGTGCTTCGATAACCGGGTGAGAGCATAGCGACTCTAGAGCAGCGGGTTTATTGATTTTAAGGCGACTAGTGCCTTCAAATCCAAATTCAAATTTAACGACGCGGTTGGCCTAGTTGGTAGTGCCCTGCCTACGAAGCAATCGTCCTGGGTTCAAATCCTTGTAAGGGCATATATTTGTGTGATGAGCACGAATATTTGTTCCTGAGTTATGGATGCTTTCTATCTATATCAGTATGTATTTCTCTATATAAGTATGTATAACGTTGCCTAGTACCATAACACAAGCCTTACTAGCGCTTACTTTGGGACTAGGTCAATTTGTGTGAATTTGTTCCCTAATATATTTTTTTTTATTATTCATTTATTTTATTTTAAATGCTGTAAATCAGTTACTTTCTAAAGCCTACTCCTCTTAAATGGCTGAGTCAAAAACATTGAAAAAAATATATATGAATTATTAACTCTTATACAACATTTGCAACGTAGGTCGTTAAGGTATCAACAAAAGTTCGGTATTTAAATAAAGACAAACTGACTACGACTAAGACTGTTTTGATTGTTATATGTGGTGTTCAATAAAGAGTTATTGTATTGTATTGTAAAGTTCCAGCGAATGGTGTTTTTTGGCTTGCATTCTCTACTGCTCCTAATTATGATGTAACTAAAAATTTACGTTGCTTCGTACCAAATATCAAGATTCTCAATTTATGGGAAGTACCCCGTAGGTTTTGATTCCCTTGTGTTTCGAAAATTTGCGGAAATTTACTGTATAAACGGCTGTATCTTTTGATTATGTTGGCTTAGAAGTTTGATTTTTTCACAGCTCCAAGGGACAGTAGACCTCAGTATTTGTATAAATTTCAGCTTGATACCTCCACGCGTTCCTGAGAAAAAGGGTTTTGACAGATGGACGGACGGACGTACGGACAACAAAGTGATCAAAGGGTTCCGCCGAGAGAGGTGCGCGTTTTTTTTATATGAATAGGAAGGCAAACGAGCAAGTGGGTCACCTGATGGTAAGCGATCACCACTGCCCATAGACACCCGCAACCCCGGAGAGATTGCAGATGCGTTGCCAACCTAGAGGACTTAGATGAAATGCCTCTTGTGCCCGTAATTTCCCCGGCTGTCTTACTCTCCACACCGGAACACAGCAGTGCAAGCACTGCTGCTTAGCGCAGGCGCACTACCCGCCCGCACCTCTCTCCGTCCCCTGTGTCGTCCTACCCCGCGCCCCTGTACCGCGCGGGCGAGGACTGATTTAAGCGGTTGGGTATAGATCAAAAGCTGATTTTAAGAAGAAACTTACCTACCTGTAGTTGGAATAACCCCTAAAGAGTGTAGAGAGTTGGTAGAGTCAATGCCACTTAGGATCAAATACATTTTGGATGTGACAAGTGACACCACCAAGTGGTAGAAGTTCTTCAGCGTCGTCGGCTACCGCTGAAGAAGTCTTTTTTTGCGAATTACATTTGCCGAAATGATGTTTTTCTTTATCACTGAGGAAAGTTTTTATTTTTTTTTAGGGTTCCGTACCTCAAAAGGAAAAAACGGAACCCTTATAGGATCACTTTGTTGTCCGTCCGTCCGTCCGTCCGTCTGTCAAGACCCTTTTTCTCAAAAACGCGTGGAGGTATCAAGCTGAAATTTATATCAAATACTAAGGTCTACTGCCCCTTGGAGCTGTGAAAAAATCAAACTTCTAAGCTTACGCAATCAAAAGATACAGCCGTTTATGCCGCAAATTTTCGAAACTCGTAAAGGAATCAAAACCTACAGGGTACTTTCCGTGAACGCAGAATCTTGAAATTTGGTATGGTGGTAGGTCTTATAGCACAGATTAAGGAATAATTGCGAAAACCGTAAATATGTATGTATGTCTGTATATAGCAGTGACCAATATATAAAGTGACCACACACTGCGTACATTTTGCTTTGGAGCAGGGCTCTGCTTACACTGGTTTATAGATATTTATAGATAATGGTACGGAACCCTCGGTGCGCGACTCCGACTTGCACTTGGCCGGTTTTTTCGTTTGGTAAATCCTACTAATCTAACTATATCTATCTAACTAATATTATAAATGCGAAAGTATGGATGGATGGATGGATGGATGGATATTTGTTTGTTACTCAATCACGCCAGAACGGCCCAGCGAATCTGGATGAAATTCGGCACATAGATAGAGAAAAGTCTACAATAGCACATAGGCTACTTTTTATCCCGGAAAATTCCCGCGGGATAGCGATAAACGAATTCTTTGCAGACGAAGTCGCTGGCAACAGCTAGTATTATATATGCGAAAGTTTGTGACGATGTGACGATGTAACGATGTGACGATGTGAGTGAGTGTGTATGTTTGTTCCTTCTTCACGCTAAAACGACTAGACGGATTTGGATAAAATTTGGTACGAAGATAGCTGTGACCCTAGATTAAAACATAGCCTACTTTTTATCCCGAAAAATTGTATAGTTCCCGCGGGATAGCGATAAACATATCGATTGCTAATTCTACGCGGACGAAGTCGCGGGCAGAAGCTAGTAAAATAATATTTATAATAAATATATATATTTTTATTATGTTACTTTACATCTAAGGCATGCCATACAAAATTTATTTCCTACTAGACGAACTCATTTACATCGGTGCTCGTAAGTAGTACGTCAATTCCAAATAGAATAGCCAATCGTAGTCCAGGGTAATGTCTAGGATCAGGGGTTGCTGCCTAGCGCTAGCGATAGCACTCCATCTGGCCGTAATAGCAGTTGTCGTGTCCGATATAGCCGTGGGCGCGGCAGCATTCGTCCTTCTCGGGGTCGATGCGAGAACAGACCTGAGACAAAAGATACTCCGTTAACTCATCTCCAAATGTGTGTCCAAATACTTCTGAGCCTCTAGTGTAAGTTTCTGACACGAAAAACGTCTCGAACGCGTTCACGTAAACGTCTCAATTACTATGGAAAAATTGGCAGCGCCACTTGCGGATCGAAACGGCAACAAACTGTACCTATATTATTTGACATTTTAACACAAACACGGTCGAGACGTGTTCTGTGACCGAAAACTTACACTAAGCATACTGAAAGATTTCACCAGGTGATTAGAAGGTGGTTATCCTACTAATATTATAAATGCGAAAGTTTGTGACGATGTGACGATGTGAGTGAGTGAGTGTGTATTGTTCCTTCTTCACGCTAAAACGACTGGACGGATTTGGATAAAATTTGGAATGAAGATAGATGGTACCCTAGATTAAAACATAGGCTATTTTTTTATCCCGTAAAATAGCATAGTTCCCAGGGGATAGCTGTAAACATGTCAATAGCTAAATCTACGCAGACGAAGTCGGGGGCAGAAGCTAGTATACATAAATCACGTCTTTATCCCTTACGGTGTAGACAGAGCCTTTATTAGGATTCCGTACCCAGAGGGTAAAAATGGGACCCTATTACTAAGACTTCGCTGTCCGTCCGTCTTGCAGCAGGCTGTATCTCATGAACAGTGATAGCTAGACAGTTGACATTTACACAGATAATTTACTTCTGTTGGCGGCAACAAAAATACTAAAAACCGAATATTTTTATGTCTTTTATTAAATCAGGCGTTACTTTGCGGAGGTCCATTTCAATGAACACAAAATATTTATCTTGCTTCTCCGCTACTTACGTGCAAGATAACCAAGCTTGTGCGAAATATACATATACATTTTGTATGCAAGCCCTCCCTCCACTACTGCCACACAAAACGCACACTAATCCCACAAACCTAATTAATCCTAACACCACACAAACACTGACGCGCGTTTCGATCCCTCTACGGGATCATTATCAAAGTCCGAGCACACCCGATGTACATGCGAACCAACGTCGTACTAATTTGTAAACCTATAAATAAACTAAATGTATGTATGTAATGTGTGTGCTGTGGGTACATTATCCCATGGTGTAAATTATCCCATGATATTTATGCGCGACAGAATCCGGAATACGATTAGGGAATACGGAGATTCGCCGAAGAACTAGAGTCACCGACATAGCTCGAAAAGCATGTAGGTACGTTGAAGTGACAATGGGCAGGCCACATCACTCGTAGAACAGACAACCGTTGGGGGAGAAAAGTTCTCGAATGGCGACCACGAACCGGAAGACGCAGTGGCAGGCCTCCCACTAGGTGGACCGACGACATCGTGAAAGTTGCAGGAAACCGGTGGATGCAGGTGGAGAGTTGTCGTTCATTATGGTGTGCTAAGGGGGAGGCCTTTGTTCAACAGTGGACGTCTTCAGACTGATGATGATGATGGTGGTGTAAATTATCCCATGATGTTTATATATTTACCTGATCACAGGGTTGAACGTGGTCGGCCACTGTGCTGGCCAGAATTATGGCCATCAGCACCAGCACAAACATGGTCTTTAGAGCCGCCATTTTGATTTACAAACGTCAACTTCAAGCAAAGATTTAGTTATGTCCAGCTGCTGGGAAATGCTCAACTTATATACAGGGACATACATGGGATAGTTTTTCCAGGTCATTTCGTTGGATTTTATCCGGTTTTAAACTTTAGTGACATATTTCTAAAGTCGCGTATACAATGCAGGCTGTCAGATAACATTGTTTTTACAATATGTTGTTTATGTTGATAAATCTGAAACTTATTCGAATGTAGTTAAAGTTGAAAACCGCATGGGATGCAAAGAAAGGTCATGGAAAATTATTTTGCACTACATCTGTTTAAACTTGTTTTTTTTTAGTTTTAGGCTGTTTTTTTCCTTATAGTTGCGTCAAAATAGCTCCAAATTCGGCAAAATATATGGAGAACATTTATCGATGGGGATGGGGGATGGGGGACCTTATGGGGTGAAGTCAAAATCTATCAACTCTCCACACTCCTCCGGGGATAATTAACTCTTAACTATATAAAACATATACCTAATCTTCGAGTAAAAAAAATCTTCATGGCAAATTAAATATTTAGGGCTTGTCTCACCACTACTTAACTGTCAGTTATCTGTGATGACGTCTTTGTCTGTACCGTAGTAATAAATAGAGACGGAATTATAGATAACTGGCAGGCCCTTAAACTATCATAAAAAGTTTCAATTTAGAGCCTGGCAAACGAAAGCGTGACCTGAGAAAACGCGGTAAATTCAAAAAAATTACATGTGGTATTGCTAACTGTTTTTCATTTCGCAGATTCCTTGAATATCTTCAAGATTATCAACGGTATCATTATCATCATAATTATGGTCAATAATAATATCGACCCTTCGAGTATCAAATGTCGTAAAAGCCATTTTGGCCAAAATGAGTTTTTACCACCTCCATAATCAGCTTCGCGAGCTCTATCGATCTGTATATTTAAAATGTTCAAATTCGCAAAAAAATGGCTTTTACGACGTGCTCTGAGACACGTCCAAAACCAAGTTTATTTTTATTTTTATGTCGTAATGATCAATTTGGGAAGCAAAATTCTAAAATTAATGTTGTAAAAGACATTTTTTTTCTTGACATGGCTTTTGCTACATATTGTGATAGAATCATAACAGAATATTTTTAAGTCGTTTTAGTCGTAAGATACACATTTTTTTTTAATTGGCCTTTACGACAATTTTTCAATTAAAGATTTTTAAAAGAACGATGTTAACTTTTGCTGTAAAAACCAAAACTATTAAAAATCTGTTTCTACGACCTATTGTCAATAAAAAAAGCTTAAGGCACAAAGTTTTTTAAATGGTTTTAATAACACTTGTAAACTTTAATTTTGACTTTTTACTGTATTAATCGACATCCAAAATATCAACCCTTCGAGTATGAAATGTAGTAAAAGCCAAAACCCCATTTTTCAGGAAAAGCAAAATAAAAAAATGGTAACATATATTTATTTTCTGCATATTCGTTTGAAATATTAAAGTTATAATGAATCACTAAAGCTCATTATTCTTAGGTTTTTGAGTACTTCATTACAGTGAAACCCAAAATAACGTAGTTTAAATAGTTCCAGAGATAGCATGGCTTTTACTACAAAAAAAATCAATGCAACTGGCTTCTACGACATTTTTTTCAAGCTTTGCATCAGTAAATTTTGTTGTAAAAGTGAACAACAATGGTTTTACCTGGATAATTTTGTATTAAAAGACAAATGTATTTAAAAAAAACTGTAATTAAGTGTAGTAAATGCAGTTAACATTTTAGAAATAAAACATGTTATTTAAAAGTCTTTCATCATTTATCCAGTATTAATGTACCTTTTTATAACAAAATAGTAGAATATCAAATTAAAATCAGCATAAACTTTAAACCATGCACAGTATATGCAGTTTAATCGAACTTGACTCCAAAACTTTTATGATTCTCTGTATTACTTAAAAATAAACCGGTCGCTATTTAAAAAAATGTGTTGGATGTTCCTAGTCATTAAGTAAGAAGACAATAACAGTCTGAAAAATGCTCAGTCTTTGATTATGTATATCTGAATAATTAGTCTTTTAGAGGAAAAACTCAATAATTACGATTTTTTCTGTTTAATAAAGAGATTCATTAGTATGTTTTAAGAATAGGTACATCAGGTATCAGCCATCAGTTGTTAAAAGACACAGTTAATTCTCTCATATTATTGTGGTGTAAATTAACAATAAGTAGATACCTGATGTACCTACCTATTCTTAAAACATACTAATGAATTTCTTTAGTAAAATGTAGAAAAAAAACGTAATTATTAACTATTTCCTCTAAAAGATTAATTATTAGATAAACATAATCAAAGACTGAGCATTTTTCAGACTGTAATAAAGGACCTCTGCGCGCGCTGACAGCTACTTAACACAAGTCAGGCCTTACTTTTCGCTTGCCACGGGGAGATCACCTATGACGTATCTACCTCAGATTTATAATATAGTGTATCATAGGCGAATACTCTTAGTTATCTCAAAAACTTCTACAAACCGCGTTTCGGGACACTTTGGGGGCGTGGGGGGGATGCACAGCCTGGAGGAGGGGGGAGAGTTGATAAATTTTGACTTCGCCCCATAAGGTATTCGTCCCCATAGATAAACATTCTCCATATATTTTGCCGAAATTCCCATACATTGGATTCCAATTTGACTGAGCTAACTTTGTTATTGTTCGCAGTTTAAGATTACGCACACATGCCTAATGTTATGCGTGCGCATACGTGATACGATAATAAGTAAAAATATACAGGATGTAACAAACACCCCGTATACGATAAAATATAATAAAATGGAGTTATGAAAAATAACCTTTATAAAAAAATATTAATAACTAGCTTCTGCCCGCGAATTCGTCCGCGTAGAATTAGCAATTGACATGTTTATCGCTATCCCGCGGGAACTATACAATTTTCCGGGATAAAAAGTATTCTATGTTTTAATCTAGGGTACCAGCTATCTTGGTACCAAATTTTGTCCAAATCCCTCCAGTCGTTTTAGCGTGAAGAAAGAACAAACACACACTCACTCACTCACATCGTCACATCGTCACAAACTTTCGCATTTATAATATTAGTAGGATTTCTATTTCTCAAAAGGTTGTGCGTGTCAAGTAGTCAAATATATATACATACACATATTCATGAATAAATCACGTCTTTATCCCTTACGGGGTAGACACGACCTAAGGTAACAAAACCTAAAGGCCACGTGTAGCATGATTGTGGGCGTATAGGTCGAAAGGGAAATCAAAATACTTAGTGATGGGGTGCTAGCCGCATCGCCTATGAAATGATTCCTAAGATTTCCGCCCAGTCCCTCGATGAGCTTTTATCATCTGCGCGGGAAGAGAAGTAACTGGTACATTCTATGTTTTTTCTTTATTCCCAGGCCAGCATGAAACTGTCTACATACCAATTTCCATGCAAACTCATTCAGCCGTTTTAGTGTGAATGATTAAAATACACAGACATACTCACAAACTTTTAAACTCACTCTGTCGGTCCCTCGTTTAATGCTCGTCTCATTTACTCAAAGGTTAACTGGTAGAGATCCATTATAGGGATAAGTTCGCCTTTGTGCATATATTATTGTTCTTGTATCTGTTTCTTTATATTTGTACAATAATAGCTCAATCAAATTAGAATCCAATGTATGGGAAATTTGGCAAAATATATGGAGAACATTTATCTATGGGGATGGATACCTTATGGGGTGAAGTCAAAATTTATCAACTCTCCCCCCTCCTCCGGGGTGCGCGTCCCCCCCTCACGCCCCCCAAAGTGTCCCGAAACGAGGTTTTTTGAACTTTTTGAGAAAACTGTTCGAGATACAGAAAAAGTGTGTAGGAATGAAATAATGTACAATAAATTTACTATAAATCTACTATACACATGAAAGCGATATCTCTTATGGTTTTGATGCAAGAAGACGCTGAAAATCATAAATTTTTGTTTTTTTACGATACATTTTATTAAAACTTCACTTTTCTCAGAAAATACTCGTTTTACATCTAAAAAATGTATGACTAAAATAAACAATGGAATATTCCCTTTAAAAAGAGGTATTAGAAAGAAAGAAAGAAAGAAAGAAGACATTTATTCATTTTGCAAGACACACAAATATAAGAGCATGTACACACAATTTTATAAAAAAAAACAACAATAAAAAAACCAGACATGAAAATTTGATCATCAGCGTTGTGTGTGTCTTCGCAAAAGTGAAACGGTCGCTGGCTCACTACATTACATTACTATTACATTACATTATTATTATATTACTTATTTATATATTAGTTAAATTGACCATTTTATGATAGTTTAAATATTGAATTTGTCATGAACAAAATTTTTTTTGAAGATTAAGTATGTTTAAATTTGTTTTATATAGTTTAGAGCTAATTATAAACCATGCTAGTATAATTTTGTTTATTTATTCTTAGTTATCCGCAAATAATTAGTGTGAATAAATTCATTCATTTCAAAAAAGGTAATATTTATGTACTACGGTGTTTATTTAATATAATCAACTATTTATTTAAGTATACACTTTTATTTAACTAACATACATACACATACATACATACATATCGTCACGCCTCTTTCCCACAGGGATAGGCAGAGACTACTTTGTTCCACTTGCTACGATCCTGACATACCTCTTTCGCTTCATCCACATTCATCAATCTCGTCATACATGCTCGTCGGTTTCGGGTACTCTTGACCTGGCCTTTCTCCAAAACGTCCCCAATTTGATCACGGAACGTCCGCCTAGGCCTTCTTCCTTCTTTATTTAACTAACTTACATTGAAATAAACAATGTTAACACTTTTATTATCTGGGGGCACGGTAGTGCCCCGGCTAAGATAGCCAAGTGAAGCGCAAGAAGGGCACTAGTTACCTTTTCTCGAGCCGCCTTTGTCGTTATTTTGTACCCTCATAATTTGGATTTGGATTGTACCAGGTAACTAACATTCTCGGGATATGATGTGAATAGTAGACTTATTACAAGTGTAAAGTTTCAATTGCATAGCTCTTATATTTTAAATTTTATTGATATCTAAAAAACTCTGATGTCGTCACTGACTCACTCACTGGTGATCAACAAATTTACGTCCTAGAAACTTTAAATTCGTTACTATACGAACTATTGTAATGATAATTACAATTATAATTACACAAACGAATAACTCACGAATAAAAGTCGAGTAATGCTCGACATTATACCAGACTAGTTCGTAGTCCTTATTCCTGGACCGCTCGCCCCGGCGGCAGCGAAACGATCACATATTATTTGTTGTCACATTATTGACTGAGTCTCACGGTAATTTCATGTTTAAAAAAAAAACTAGGTATTGTAATGAACAGGAAAGTAATGAACAGTGATTTTTTTACCTTACGTCTATATGACGGTAGCAAAACGGCCAAGCCACATTATTTTTACTAAGTTGTAGACTTCACAAACTCTAGTGTGTGGGGCTTGTAGAGTTAGAGCGTAAAAAGTTTGTAAGTTGTTGCTTTTGACAAGCGCCTTCAGAAAACACCACATTTGCACATGCTTAATTCCATCCCCTAATTCAGTTTAATTTACTCAAAATCCTGAAATATATAGTCTATTATTTATAATAACTCTCTTTATCAATTTTTAGACCACTGGCATCAAAATTTGCGAAGTTTCGTACAAATATCCATTCGCTAGTTTGACCGATTGAAGAGTTAAAGTTCCAAATTTTAGATTTTTGCTGTTGATTGTATACTAATCTAGCTTACAAAGCAAATTTGAGCTTTCTAGGACTTTAATATGATGATCACTAGTGACGATCACTAGTTTTTTAGATACATATAAGAGCTATGCAATTGAAAGTTTACACTTGTAATAAGTCCACATCATATCCCGAGAATATTAGTTATCTGATACAATCCAAAACCAAGTTATGAGGGTACAAAATAACGACAAAGCGATTCGAGAAAAGGTAACTAGTGCCCTTCTTGCGCTTCACTTTGCTATCTTAGCTGGGGCACTGCCGTGCCCCCAGATAATAAGAATGTTAACATTGTTTATTTCAGTGTAAGCTACTTAAATAAAAGTGTATACTTAAATAAATAGTTGATTATTTAAAAAAAAACATAAATATTGCCTTTTTTGAAATGAATGAATATACTTATTATTTTCGGATAACTGAAAAAAAATAATAATCAAAATTACACTAGCATTGTTTATAATTAACTCTAAACTACATAAAAAAAATTAAACATACCTAATCTTCAAGTAAAAAAATTTTGTTCATGACAAATTAAATATTTAAACTATCATAAAATGGTCAATTTAACTAATATATAAATCAATAATACCTCTTTTTAAAGGGAATATTCCACTGTTTATTTTAGTTATACCATTTTTTAAATGTAAAATGAGTATTTTCTGAGAAAACTGAAGTTTTAGTAAAATATATTGTAAAAAAACAAAAATTTATGATTTTCAGCGTCTTCTTGCGTCAAAACCTTGAAAAATATCGCTTTCATGTGTATAGTAGATTTATAGTAAATTTATTGAACATTATTTCATTTTTTTTTTTTTTTTTTTTATCATAAACTGACCAGTGATTTCTACACACTTTTTCTGTATCACGAACAGTTTTCTCAAAAATTTCAAAAAACCGCGTTTCGGGACACTTTGGGGGGCGTGAGGGGGGGACGCGCACCCCGGAGGAGGGGGGAGAGTTGATAAATTTTGACTTCACCCCATAAGGTATCCATCCCCATAGATAAATGTTCTCCATATATTTTGCCACGTTTTGAGCTATTTTTACTGAATTATAAAGCATTACTTATTTACTTACTTACTATCGCACTTAAAGTACCTATGTATTATATTAGTTCTAATTTCCGCTCTCACACCAACTACATAGCCTTACGAGAGACGGCAGTTTCAATTTCATTCATTGACACACACGATCTGCTTCGAGCCGGACAGATTCCCCGCGTCCACTGATTGACTCATCATTTTCATATGGACTGAGCGGATCCAAATCAAAATCATTGAATAGAGATTGATCACATGATATGTAATCTTTTAGGTGATTTTGTGGCGTGATGTGAATGAATCAAAGACTATCCCCGTCATTCATAAACGCTCTGTAGGCTTCTGCTAAGTTAGCAATCGGCCTTATCTGTCACTTTGACATTTACATTTCACAGATAAGGACAAACGACTGCTAAGTTAGCAGAAACCTATTGAGCGTTTATAAGGGGGTATGTCGTGTTAGTAATCTTCGGTCGTGGGAAAATTTATACCAATTGATCTTAAAGACAGACTAACAAACAGAGAGACAACGAAATCATTCCACAAGGGTTTGTACCCGTTGAGAAACAGAACCCTGAAATATTAAAAAAAAACCGCTCAAGTCGGGCTCGCTTTTTTTTATATGAATAGGAAAGAAAACGAGCAAATGGGTTACCTGATGGTAAGCGATCACCGCTGCCCATAGACACCCGCAACCCCGGAGGGATCGCAAATGCGTTGCCAACCTAGAGGGCTAAGATGAAATGCCTCTTGGCTCGTAATTTTCCCGGCTGTCTTACTCTCCACACCGGAACACAGCAGTGCAAGCACTGCTGCTTAGTGTCAGGATTAGCGATCAAGACGGTGGTAGCGATCCGTACGGACCTTGCACAAGGCCCTACTACCCGCTAACCGCTTACCGTGGATTCCGTACAATTTTAGCAAGTTAATACTAAATCCAGTGTTCGCAGACCCTTGTTTCTAAGCAAAATGTAGGTGGTGTCAGGTCATCTTATATTGGTTAATTACATAGACACATAAAAAATAAACCTTTATACCAAATTTGGTTTGGAGGTAGCCTGAGAATCTGGGAAGGACACAGAGACGATGAAGAGACGACGATGACGATGACGATGACGATGACAATGACGATGGAGGGTTTTTCTCCCGGGTGCGCGATAAACGAATACTTTGCTGATGAACTCGTGGTCAACAACTAGTATCTATGATGACGCGTCTGTCTGTTTCCTGATAATAAATGGGGACGGAATAGATAACTGACACTTAAGACAACTGGAACTTAACTGAGAGTGATGAAAGAGGCCCTAAGTATAGTAAAAAGTTCGTATTAGGTAGGAGAGAGCAGGATATATGTAGTTACTAAGAAGCCCTCTCATGTTGAGTCCTTCGAAACCCCTTCGCTCCCATCCCCACAAATGACGCGTCTCATTAGCCGTCAACTCATTAGTGTACCTCGAATTAGTTCAGTAATCTGTTGCGCTATCCGTTTCACCCTATTTTTTGTTACATTCTCATAAAATAAGCGTAAAGAATTTCCTTTAAAAGTAAATAGAAAAACAAGGAGTAAAGTTTAACTTTTTTCTTCAGACTATAATTATTATTGTAACACATTACTAGTTTTACTGAGACAGGTAATATTATTACGTTTATATGGCAACACAAGATCAAGGAAACTTTTTTTGGAATGGCAACACAGAGTTTTCAAGTGTCAGTGAAAACTCATCTTTTTCACCACAGATTCGAACTATGCGTTCCTTAGCTTACAAAGCGACAGGTAAAACCATGAGGCCATCGCTGCCGGTCAAACTCGCGTCAAAATTCTTTATATCTTTTAATTTGTCAGCCCTTAAATTGTCCACGACGCAGCTGCTAGCATTAAAGGCCTTAATATCGCGGGTAGTGTCGTATCAAACTCGCGTTTGCCATAATTTGCCTTTAGGGGACGCAGGAATTTCATTTAATATCCTGAATCATAATTCTGCGTCTCGTGTTCGTTAGACGTTTGTTCGTGGAGGCACGTTTGAAACAAGGTTAGATAAGATTTGGGAATCCCTTTTATTAATTGTGTAAATACGTTGAATTACTTCGCTGTGGGCAGGATGCAGTTTGTAAGATTAGATTACTTGTAGGATTCGTTGAGTTAATATTTGGGTAAGGCCGGCTAGCGTAATAAGTAGCTCGCTCGCAATCGCCATGTGTTCATTTTGACAGTTCTTGTATGAATGTGACAGCTAGCTGATTCCGATGCCAATTGTCAACCCATACATGAACTGTCAAAACGAACACGATTTCGATCGCCAGCGAGTTACGTAATAAGCCTGCGGGTCCTGTTTGTAAGAAAAATTGACGAATTTGTTCATGAACGACCATTACTTTGCTGCAACAAAATCAACTGGTGACAATCCTCCATATTTGCGCCATGAGCAAGGGAATCACCTGACAGTAAGGCTAGCCACATGCATACGGAATTTTCATACGGTTTCCGTACGGAATGACGTCAATTCGTAGCCATGTCTCGTTCCGTTATATAGCGATGTCCCGTTCGCTGACGTCATTCCGTACGGAAACCGTATGTATATGGCCGGCCTAAGTAAGCGCAGGGCTTCCATCCCGGGAATCAAGACTCGGTTTTCCGAGAGTCTCGAACCATTTTCGGTCCCGAGACTGATGTTCGCGTCTCGGTGATTTTCGTGACTTCGAGATACGTTCAGCACATCAACCGGATGGACTTGTGACGTTGTGTGTTGTGATGTGACTTGGAATCTAATTAATTACGTATCTAACCACAGTAATATTTTTTTAAAATAAGTAACAGCAATATAAAATAATGAAGTATTAGAATAGAATAGAATAAACTTTTATTACCACAAATAGAATACCTACACATATTATAAATCAAACTTAAAACTAAGCGTGGCAATTGGATTGGGCTCATCGTGTGCTGCGGGTGCGCACCGCGGGGGCGCGCACGCACACAGCGCTGATTTTCAGCCCAACCCTATTTACTCCTCTGTAAATCTTTTTTGTTACGCGGATAAATTTGAACAAACAAAAAAAAAGAAAAATTAAGAGTAATTTAGATTTAAGAGTACACACTAACAA
The DNA here is from genome assembly GCA_963854515.1 of Pandemis heparana. Lineage (NCBI taxonomy): Eukaryota > Metazoa > Arthropoda > Insecta > Lepidoptera > Tortricidae > Pandemis > Pandemis heparana. Next base: position 1,675,593 of record OY978021.1, on the reverse strand, counting down.
AATGCTAATGCAATAAAAAAAGGCATGGCGTATCGTATCGCTCACTCGCAAGTTACAACGAAATTTTTTTTAGCCTATTATTGTTTCCCGCAACGTAAATATAAAAAATCTCGATCGAACGTGATAAGTTGAGAAAGTCTCGCTACTTCTTCTGCAACTCCGACTATGACTAGATTCATAATTTCAGACCACCTAAAAGGGTTTGTTCTTAAGTCTCTAAAGTCTCGAAGTTTCGAGACTCCTGTGCCTGGCCACAAAGTCTCGTCTCAGTCCCGGGGCTTAAAATTATTTCCAAGACGCCCTGCGTACTACCACCCATGGATACCCGCACTAAACTTCGATTTTTTTACAATTAGAAACCACATCAACATTATATTGCGGCTCGTGAACTGTAATCTCTTTACAATTTGTACTAGAGTAACAATTGGCGACACGCAAATAAAGTGTCATTAAAACAATTTTGTTTTGTGGCTGCCAAACTGCGCTGTCCTATTTGCTAGGTAAGAAATAGTTGACCAGACGCAATATGTATAATGTTATTGTGGTTAGCCTAGGGGCAAGATAGAATACTTCACGACTGTGCTTCACGATTACGCCGGCTTTAATTTTGACGCTGGAACACAGCGAGCACTTGGCATGGTGGCAGCCCGGACGGAACTCGGAAGCTACCACCAGCAATGTTGGCTCGGAACCGCCAACGTTCGCGTTGGCGATGGTTGGCCCAACATTTGTGGCGGGCGTATGTATTATGCGCTCTAGTCTGAACGCACAGGATGCGTTCATTGAACGGTAGTCCTTTATGCTAAGTTGTTGTTGTGTGATTGCTATAGGGATTCTTTTCTTAGCCATTTTTGGGTTCCGTATCCATTGGTTAAAAACAGATCCTATTACTAAGACTCCTCCTTAACAGACCTCCACTGCCCCCCCCCCCTGGCGACACCCTTATTGAGAACCTCGGACACTGCGATTAAAACTCGAATGAAAAGTAAAACACATTTATAGAGCAGCAAAAACTATTTAAGTTTAGCGTTTACCTAGTATTTGTATGATAAATCAAGTTTATTTTGAGATCACTGAGTATTGAACTTATTCCTTTAGATATGAAACTACCGTGAGACTCACACATAATTACAACACACCGGATAACTCACGTATAAAAGCCGAATGTGTTCGTTTCGCTGCCGCCGGAGCGAGCGCTCTCTGATGAAGGACTACGGAATAGTCCGAAACAATTGTCGGAGCATTCCTTCGGCTTTTATACGTGAGTTATCCGGTGTGTTGTAATTATTCCTTTAGTTTCGTTCTGAGGCCTTTTTTCGAATGCTTGATAATTCTCATCATTTTCATCATACATATGCCTGTCCCAAGAATCTACACGGCACTTACTATTTAGTCCATTAGAGATCCAATACAATATCAACATATTCCATTCATCAAAAATATCTCAATATATGTCAATCGTTCGAAGGTTAACTGGAAGAGATCCCTTTAAGGGATAAGTTCGCCTTTGTACATCTATTTGTCTCATTATCTGTAAAATTAATGTGTTTTATGTACAATAAAGAGTTATACATACATACATACATACATATCTAGGGGTATCTCTTATCCCTAGATAATTTTTAGATTTCAATACCTACCTAATATTACTACCGCGTTAAAAGATCAAATTTGTCTGTGTATATAAAATATCCCTAGACAGTTTTGATGTGTGTGTTATTATCTAACAAAACATAATTAACTGCAGCACTGTCCAAAGAACTCACAAAACTGAATCACGGCTTTGTTTCACGTTTCGTTGCCCCCAAAATTACACATTGTATGAATTGTGAACCCCAACATTACCCAGTTCGCGATTCATGTAACAACGACCCTATTTGTACACGCAAAAGATTCACTCGTAAGTAGGTTTGTAAATTTTGAATTAGAACCAGTCGCTATGATTTTGAAGAGAGGAAACTTTCCTTTTAAGCGGAACTCTGTAATTCTGAGAGCGAGTGAACTGAATGAACTTTGTAGCACGTGATCTCGCTGTAAGAAAGCTTACAATGTTAGACAATTGCGTGTCACATTGTAAACCTTTTTACAGCGTGCGACACGTCATAACCAACCAGACAACCTGACCTATTGCGAAGCTTGAGGATTCCGGGTTTAATACCTGCTCGGGCAAATGACAAAAAAACAATCTTTCTTGAATTTTGAAATGACCGAACAACGGCTGATTAAAAACAAGAAGTGTCTGCTTCAACTTCGACATTGGCAGAATTGTCGACAGTATCGATGGAGCTACTATATCTCTAAAAAATTGATTGATTGAAATGTATTTATAAACATATAGGTATGTTTTGTGTTTGTGTCACCAGGAGATTTATCAATTTACTCTCCATTTCTTTGTTTTATGGCCTAGAACTCTACTAAACTGACTTAAATTGGCTTGCTACCGCTTATCTTTTCATGGCAATCAGGGTAAATGTTTTTATAATTACACAAACGAATAACTCACGTATAAAAGTCGAATACGCTCGACATGTTTCGGACTAGTTCGTAGTCCTTCCTCTAGGAATTTAAATGTTTTTCTTCATTGAAATGGACTTCCGAAAAGTTCCTGATTCAATATTCAACAGGGTTAAGTTTCCCGCAGCCGCCCCCCAGCCTAGTCCGCGATTGCGTCGGTTGTCATTTTTGCTCGCTCTTTGATGATTGCGATATTTTAAATACGGCCTTGGGAGCGAGTTAGAACGGAGTACTTAGCGGCAGAAGTTCTATAAGTTTGTTTGTCGCTGTACTACAGTTGTCAAACTTAGTTACCCTTTGTTTATTTTCTAAAATTCGGCTCTCTTTTCATCCCATTATTTTCATTGGTCAACATTCGTTAGTCATAATTTTAATAACACAAAATCGTACATTTTTCAAGAATTTTCGGATGTGTCATCAGAATATACTAGGTTAGGTTAGTTTAGTATCAACTAGTTTCAGCTCGTGACTTCGCGTAGAATTAGATTGCATAACTGATGTTGATAGTTATATACAAGGTGTATCAGACACCCCCTAACAATAATCAACTGGGGTACCTATATAACCATAGCTATAGAAGCTAAAAATAAATATTTTGAAAAAAAATGGAGTAATTTTTTTTTATATTTTCTATAGGAATGATTATAGTTAATACTACCATTCCTATAGTAAATTCCAAAAAAAAATACTCCAATTTTTTTCAAAATATTTTTTTAGCTTCTATAGCTATGGTTATATACCCCAGTGGATTATTGTTAGGGGGTATCTGATATATCCTGTATTCTGCAATAATTATTCACGTTGCGACTCTACTACCTTTGACATGTTTATCACTATCCCGCGGGAACTATGCAATTTTCCTGGATAAAAAGTAGCCTATGAATACATAGGCTACTTTTTATCCCGGAAATTCTACGCAGACGAAGTCGCGGGCAGAAGCTAGCAATGAACAAGTAACAAACAGATTATTTGACTGACTCATCAATGCCCACAAACCCTTGGACATTTGTGTCAACGGACATTCTGTCGGTATAAGCTTCTGCGGTTTGAGGTCACGTTTATTGAAGTTGTGAACAAATTGCAAACGCTGCCAATTCTCCTTGTCCTTAGACACAGACAACAACAGCACAACAGCGTGGGCAAACCAATTTTTTACGTACCTAAGAAATTAAATTATTATGTATCAGCTTCCCTATCTAATTAATATCTTGTAAACAATAAAGATACGCAGCGAGCTATCAAAAAGTCTATTGAACAAGTTTTCATTAATTATCTAAACTAAAAAAACAAAATCTAATGATACTTCTCAAGCTCAAATCGGGCAAGCCATTTAGGTTCTAGAGCATGTCAAAGAAATATTCATACATACACTCGAAAAACATGATCCTCTTTCTGGCGCAATCGGGTAAAAACAAACAGTTACTACAATATGAAGAGACGCTGTTAGGGGCGATTTTTCAATCCTCAGATCAGCGCTTAAGTGACAGATACCCATAGAGTTGTTCGTCGAACAGATCGTATCTGACGATTGAAAAATCGACCCTTAGTTGCTTTCTAGCTAATCTAATCTAATCGCTTCCAATGGTCAAGCAAAAAGGGTATAATGTACTACTTACATTATTTTTTACAGAAACTAATTCTATACCACACAAAACAATATAGCCCCATTCCCAAGTCATGCAGACTCAGACATAAAACTAGGGGAATGCTATTAAAAATCCTCACCTCCCCCTTTTTATGGGGGGGTGCTAAGTACCCACCATACTGAAGTCTGTCGGCATTCTTGAGCGTAATTAACACGACTTTACACTGAGATAAGGCGGAAGAATTTTATTATTAAAACTGCAAGCCAAGAGCCGCGGTTGAGTTTGATATTTAATTTTCTAATATGTGTGCTTTTGTTTCAAACCACGCATTACATGCTCTGCATCGTAAATAGATTCCAAAAAAGTTACCAAAGATGGCCGACAGTCATTTTCATTTTTCATTGTCATTGTGACATTCCAGAGGTAACCAACCAAAATTTACCTATTACATACATACATCTAACTAATAACTATAAATGCGAAAGTATGGATGGAAGGATGGATGTTTGTTTGATACACAAACACGCCAGAACGGCCCAACGAATATGGATGAAATTCGGCACATAGAGAAAAGTCTGGAATAGCACATAGGCTACTTCTTATCCCGGAAAATTCCCGTGGGATAGCGATAAACGAATTCTTTGCAGACGAAGTCGCAGGCAACACCTAGTATATACATAAAGCACGTCTTTATCGCTTACGGGGTAGGCACAGACCAAGCAGAGTCTAAGCATGGAATGCTATTTCCCAGTGTTTAAATTAAACATCAATTGGTGTGACTAATATAAATAGATTGTTTTCTCAGGCAGTTGAACCTAATTTTATGTTTACAATCACAAATTCATAAAAATGTACGTATATCGTTTAAAAAAGTGAAAATTTACTGGTGTAGTGTTTCATTCTAAGGGCAACACTTTGAGGACGCTTAGCGACAAATATTCGCATAGTAACAAGGTCACGTGACAGTTGGTAACAGATAGAAAAATTCGAAGGCTTACTCACCTGCTATGGGTGGTGTAGGGGCATAGCACGCGTCACGGAATGACGAGGACCCGGGTTCGATTCCCGGCCATAGCTTTACTTTTCGGATTTTTCTGTGTTCTAATTTTCAGTGTCGTTTAGAAATTAAACACTTTGGTAGATTTTTTGTAATCTCATTATGACGATGACCATACTTCATTAAACACACGCTGTGTCTAAATTAATTTGGCAAACTTTTGGATGATTTTGCAGCAGGCATGTTAGTTAGATTCAACACAGTTGTAAATGTTTTTCACAATTTATTTATAGTGCTCACTCATGCACACGCGAACATGTTTGTTTTAATTTAGAAATAGTCTATTTTACATTCATATTTTTTTCTTCTTTGACTAATTTCGAATAATTAGTTAAGAACTAACTAACTCTCTCTCTCTCAATGTTTATTCTTAACAGAACTATACTTCATTTAATTTAGAATGAAAAACCAAAATAGCATTATATTGCGTCTGGTCAACTATTTCTTACCTAGCAAATAGTACAGTGCAATAGTTTGGCAGCCGCAAAATAAAATTGTTTTAATGTCACTTTATTTGTGTTCGTCAATTGTTACTCTAGTACAAATTATTAAGAGATTACAGCTCACGAACCGCAATATAATGTTGTTGTGGTTTCTCATCCTAAATTAAATGAAGTATAGTTGTGAAAAATTGTTGTGAAGGTGGACTAAAGGGACAAATGTTAAATGTGTATGTGTGTATGTATGCATGTGTGTGTGTGTGTGTGTGTGTGTGTGTGTGTGTGTGTGTGTGTGTGTGTGTGTGTGTGTGTGTGTGTGTGTGTGTGTGTGTGTGCGTGTGCGTGTGTGCGTGTGTGTGTGTGTGTGTGTGTGTTGTGTGTGTATTAATTTTATGTTATGTGATCCATGTTCAAAGTGGCGTCAAATGCGTGACAATACAATACAATACAATACAATACAATACAATACAAATACTCTTTATTGAACACCACAAAACAATACAGAAACAAAGAACACAGTATACAATAGGCGGTCTTATCGCTTAGTAGCGAGCGTGACTTATTGAATCAAAAACTACCATAAACATACATACATACATAGCTATGGTTTACCTAAAAGTACTGGCAACTTCCAAAAATGACATGTAAGCTCTTGCCGCTCTATTTTCAAAATAAACCTTCGATTCTAATTTTGATTTCCTAAGCGCCATTGAAATTTCAGAGACCTACAAGCTTTAGCTCTATAACTAAGAGAATTCTTAGCAATAATTCAGTGCTTATTAAATAACCTATTCTATCTCAGAGCAATAAATCCGTTTATAAATAGATATTACCAAGAAATACTTCATATTTTTCATTATATCCCCCGGTGTTTACAGGGGACTCGACGAAGCTGTTTAGATGATTTCCTGAAAAACTCACGGTCTAATAAATAGACAACACGGGAAAGCGAGAAATGCAGGTTCAGAGTTAGAGTTGGAACGTACAGAATTGGTTGTAAATAAATTTTATAGATGGCTGTGTCGAGACGGAAAACTAAATAAATGTAAAGGTTTACTAGTAAATTGAATCTGGTACATGTATGACTTGTTTAATATTGTCTATCTAACTAATATTATAAATGCGAAAGTATGGATGGATGGATGGATGGATGTTTGTTTGTTACTCAATCACGCCAGAACGGCCCTACGGATCTGGATGAAATTCGGCACATAGATAGAGAAAAGTCTGGAATAGCACATAGGCTACTTTTTATCCCGGAAAATTGCGTAGTTCCCGCGGGATAGCGATAAACGAATTCTTTGCAGACGAAGTCGCTGGCAACAGCTAGTAATATTATAAAGAGGTAAAGTTCGTGAGCTTGTGAAGTCGTACGGGGTAATATCTGGATCTCTGAACCGATTTGGAAAATTCTTTTACCAATAGAAAGCCACATTCAAAAATCAAAAAGTTTATTTTGCAAATAGACCGCCAAGGGCATTTTTACATGTGTTGTATTTTTTTTTGAAGCTACCAGCGCATTCGGAAAGACCATTATTGCCAAAAAGAATGCGCCACAAGAAACTTGGCAGAAAGTGATTTTTTCAGAATAAATGTTTTAATGTTTATTCGGGCACAAACGGTACAATACAACTTATATTATAATTATTTAAACTAATCATCAACCAACACAGTTACCACAGGTTACTAATTCATATATATAATAAACAGCAAACGGGTATAAAAAGTAACATACGTACATGAAATAATCGTCTACAATTAGAGAAAGTGAATTTAACCCTTAAACGGGCAAAGTGTGTTTCGCTTGTTGTTTTTTTACAAAATGATGATTATACTTTGGTATTTGGGATGGAAAAGAAATATGATTTTGAAATTTTCAGTTATGTATATATTTTATATGGTTTTCAGTATGTCACTTATAAGTGACATTGCCTATTTATGTGTATACCCAGACCTGTCACACAGAACGGACATTGCCCCCTTAACGTAATAAAATATTCTTAGGACAAAAAACAATCACAACATATTTATGAACATAAACTTCCTTATTTTATAAATGATTACAAAAGTATTGTCATCTTTACCCACTATCGGGTTTCCGCCGCGCGCCGGCATACTTGTACGGCATTGGGGGGTACAACGAAGCCATGGTGTCGGCGCAAGTAGCGTCCCACACCAGCGCATGTCCGTAGGTACCTTCGCGGAATCAATGACATCTCATCTGGGTGCATGCCATCGTTCCGTGAGATCTGGGGCTCCAGAGCAGCAGGAACGTTGGCACTGACGAGCGCCCTTCTGAGGATGTCATTCAGGGCAGCATGACGGGACAGGAGGCCGGCACCCGAGGAGCAGGCGAGTTCGTGGTGGCCGAGGCGATCTACCGGGGCCCCACAAGAGGCACAATTGTGGTCCACGCAAACCTCAGCATCAAGTCTTAGACCGACGGCTATACGGAGGGTAATTGGGTCTAAGCATGTGGGTGCCTGGGTTCGGTGAGGAATAGGCATGAAGCCAGTGGCCTGATTCTGGTTTGGAAACCGCCAAAAGTCTGGCGCGGTCTCTACCTGTCGCGGCGAGGAAATGAATGCTGTTTTCTGAAGCTATGGAATCCCAGGCCCGTTGAATTTTAGGTCGAGATAGAAAATTTGGGCAGGCATTTGAGGCTTCAACCAAGCACGCAGTCTCACAGTTTGTAGCCGGTGAGGCGTTAAGGATTTTGTCAGAGGTGGTCAGAGGTCAGAGGTGAGGATTGATGCCAAAAACGCCGGTATAGAAATAGGTAGGTACTTGAAATTTTGCGTGTTCCCAAACCACCACATCTTATTAGATATAGAAGACTCATGTCTTGAGTCCATGCCTGCTCGCTAAAACGGATATTCAAAATCGATTCAATTTGGGATTTTAAGATTAGATCAATAGGTTTTATCAGATGGGGAATTTCCAAACGGGACAGCAGCGGAGCAGGTAAATAAATTTAGGAACAAGTAGGCAGAACTTCAAAACAAGCAAAGCAGAGTGACTGCTAATTTTAGTGAGGCGGTCCGAATAATTTTTAAATTTAGTAATTGATTTTCTCAAAAGTGGAGGAATGGCCTCATCGAAAATGGGTGACTCGAGGAGATGAAGACTGTCTTTATTTAGGATCTTAATGTTCGGGCGATGTTGTTTGTCTAAGGGTGGTACAAGCGTAAGAATTTTACTAGATCTCCACCCTTTTACGGCCATTATACTAAAACAATAACATTAATACGAAGTAAAATGTTGTTTACTAGCACTGGACTTTGTCCATTATAAGTGACAACTAACTTTTAAGGCATCACAGGTAAAGTCCATTATGAATGACAAACGTTAAAATTACAACTTTTAGGGAATATGGGCAAAGTCCGTTATAAATGACAAACAGTAAAATCACAACTCTAAGGTATAACGGGAAAAGTCCGTTTTAAGTGACACTCTGATTATTTCAAACATCAACAAGAAAATACAAGTATTTTTTGAAAAATAACTACTTTATACTATTATTTAACTGTTATTACTTCTCATTTACGCAAAAAAGTAACGTAAAACATAGTAATAGTTACGAATACAACTATTTGATTTTGAGCCCGACACCGTTTCAGCCGTTGCATTTTAACGACTGCTCGCTTTTTGACAACCGTCGCATGCGCACTGCTTCTTGATACGCAAGAAGGAAAAAGATAGCCTAACTAACGTCACGTGGTACTTAAACTGCGCGAGAGTTCGCTCAAATCTGAATTGTGTGAGTTTCATTGGTGTGTCTTTTGAAACGGACAAAATCTATTTAAGGGTTAACATATCTTCAGTAAACAAAGAAACAAAAGAAAAAAAAAATACTAAGAATTACATACAAACAAATTACATAATACTAATCATAGCCTTATGTCTGGCTAAAGATATATTAAAGGGGTCAAATTCAGAGAACCTGCTGTTATAAAATAAAATTTACATTATTTGTGAGTGTCGTAGACTATATTTAATTCCATGTTAGTCTGTGAGCAAAGAAAAAGCATAGAATGTGCCAGATGCTTCTCTTCCCGTGCAGATGGTAAAAGCCCAGCCAGGGATTCGGCAAAAATCGTAAGATTCATGTTAAAGACGATGCGGCTAGCAATCCATTACTATTTTCCCCTTTCCACCTATGGTCTTGTTACCTTAGGCTCCATCTACCCCGTAAGGGATAAATGCGTGATTTATGAATGTAGTGTCATTTTTTAATGTGAATAGGAAGGAAAACGAGCAAGTGGGTCACCTGATGGTAAGCGATCACCATTGCCCATAGACACCCGCAACCCCAGAGGGATTGCAGATGCGTTGCCAACCTAGAGGACTTAGATGAAATGCCTCTTGTGCCCGTAATTTCCCCGGCTGTCTTACTCTCCACACCGGAACACAGCAGTGCAAGCACTGCTATTTTTATGTGTGTAGTTTGTGGACTAGCTATAGGCAGACGACATACAACAGCCTGCGAGTCCAATATAATAATGCGTTCCGGGTGCTGATGGGGCTGCCGCGATTTTGTAGTGCCTCGGGTATGTTTGCGGAGGCACACACAGCCGGCTTTGCGGCAATAATGCGAAGTAGATGTGCTTCTCTGCTACACCGACTCCGTGGCAGCCCCAACCGCATCATGAACGTCATGACAGACCGCTAGGACTCCCCTATTCTCGCCCGTTGGATAAGACTGCATAAAGTCAAGTAACAGCGGGCGGCATGTACCTTGTTTTTGTATTTATTTGTTCGTTTTGTCAATTTGTTTATTTGTTTGTTTTGTCAATTTACTACTAACCTCTTAGTTTTATAAGATTTATTGTACCACTAACCATTTTATGGACTCAGTCTGAAATAAATTATTATTATTATTATTATTACTGCTGCTTAGCGGCAGGATTAGCGAGTAAGATGGTGGTAGCGATCCGGACGGACCTTGCACAAGGCCCTACCACCCGTCATTAAGATTATTTTAAACTCCGGCGCAGTTCTCGCCGCAATGTTGTGAGTGTGGTTTGCGGGCGCAACGCAACCGCTTTGGGCAGACTAACTGGTGACGCATCTGATTGGTCCAACCACATTATTATGAAAAACTAACTCTTGCATACGGATTTGTTTGCACAATTATTCGTGAGCATTTTAAGAAGCAGATTTATGGGTCATAGGTACAGAAAAATCCTGGGTTTTTTTTAAGACCGGGCCCTATTTTATAAAGCTACAAGCTACAATTTACAAGCGGAAGTCTCTTTCTGACCCTATGTGTTAGATAGAGACTTCCGCTTGTAAATTGTATGTTGTAGCTTTAAAACATAGGGCCCAGGGAGGTTACAATGACGTCTTAATGCGATTCAGTTCCGATTCAGTTTAGGATCTACTTAGAAAGAAAGAAAGAAAGAAAGAAGACATTTATTCATTTTGCAAGACACACAAATATAAGAGCATACACACAATTTTATAGAAAAGAAACAACAAAAAAAACACAGACATGAAAATTAGATCATCAGCGTTGTGTGTCTGCAAAAGTGAAACGGTCGCTGGCTCAGCATTACGCTGAAGTGTTAGACACCTGAAGCACTGATTTTCAGCCGGAACCGTCTGTGACTCAAGAAACGATACACAGATAAAATATAGGTATTAGGTGAAAAACTTAAGCAAAATACTTGTATGTATGTATGTATGTAGTAGTGTAAAGAACTGATATGGGACTTACGTCATTTTTCTAATTTGGAACGTCAATTTGCATCAAATTTGGAACCAAGATAGCTGGTACCCTAGATTATAAAACAAAGGAAAGAAAAAAGACATTTATTCATTTTGCAAGACACACAAATATAAGAGCATACACACAATTTTATAGAAAAGAAAAAAAAAAAAAACACAGACATGAAAATTAGATCATCAGCGTTGAGTGTCTTACTTACTTACTTTTTCTTTTCTTTTGTGATTTGTGTCTGTTTCTTTATATTTGTACCATCTGCCAAATATGTGGTCTACCACCCTAAGGCTAAAATTCCTTTGCACGTCACAATACATAACGTCGATAAGACAGGCTGTCAACTTGAAAGTTCGACTTCAGCGACATTTTCATTTGATAGGAAGTTGGATGAAAAGTGGTAGACCACTTATTTGGGCGACCGTACAATAAAGCCTTTGCTTACTTACTGACAGTTCTTAATGGCAACATTGCCACGCTCTGGCTAACCAATACAAGACTTTACACGCTTGATTTCACTTATTTCTCTACTCTTATTTCCTCACCTCACACATCGCTCCCGTTCTCACCGCAACTAGTGAATCAATAGTTACGCAACAACAGCAATAAAGCAAACCGTTAAAGTTGTAAAAGTAATTTCGATCAATGTAACTCACATCCGTGTGATTGAATTATGAAGTATCAAGTATAGTGATCTTCAATGCCGTAAAACTATACTACTCGTATACACCTATAGTCTGGCAGAATCATACCTCTACTTCAGTGAAATGGCACATCCACATGTCATTATACGACTTACCACATTTATTTCACTAGTGCTTGACTAAGATCACGTTAGGGATGGGTTATACTTGCTAAATCATCATCATCATCATCGTCATCATTTTCATGTCTGGTTTTTTTATTGTTTTTTTTTCTATAAAATTGTGTGTACATGCTCTTATATTTGTGTGTCTTGCAAAATGAATAAATGTCTTCTTTCTTTCTTTCTTTCTTTCTTTCTAAATCGCGTACCAGGGCTTAAAAGTACGTCCACCTTCTCATACCAGGTGCAGAAATCAGGTATCAAAATACTTTCAAAGTATTTTCTGTCCAACGTAACAAGTCGAATACTTGCTTCCTTGCAAGTTTAAACCTTATAGTTATACAGATAAGATTTAAAATATTTCAATCAAGACGTAAAATACTTTGAAAGTATTTTATATCGCGTATAAGCGCAACCTGAACCTTATGTGTATGAAGTAGTACTTACTTTGAAGGGACAGTATACTTGAATGGAAAAATACTTTCAAGTCTTGCAAGTATATCGGGTGGGTACCTGGTTGGTATACTTGCAAGGAAATACCTGGTATCAAAACCTGGTAACGTAAATACGCACCATCTCTAGATCACGTAGTGAATGATTTTGATTATAGAATGAACGAAATGTTTTATGAATATCAGATTCTTAGTTTACTATTTTAAATATCGCGTTATTTTTGGGAGGTTATAAAGTCTCAGATTAAATAACTTGTTCATAGCTTAGCGTCTTTCATTCATATTTGTAGAAAATACTAGAGTACTTACGTCGTCTGACCTTAGTCTTAATTGTAAACTCAAATGGTATTGTTAAAGCACTCTGGACAAATTGAGGATGCGTTAATCTGTCCGTAAACTACGCAGAGGCGGCCATCTCAGTAACTATCCCACTTAATCCATTCCTGCGGGTTTTTAGAGGTATGAAATCTAACTAGTTTATAGAAAAATGTATTATTTATCTTTGTGACGAAAAGAAAATTCATTTCTAGAACGAATGTTACATTATCCATTGAATCTAGCGTAACTTTGCGAAAGTAAAATTAATGAAAAAAATATTTACATCCCACTAATATTATAAATGCGAAAGTTTGTGAGTGACGATGTGACGATGTGAGTGTGTATGTTTGTTCCTTCTTCACGCTAAAATGACTGGACGGATTTGGATCAAATTTGGAACGGAGATAGTTGGTACCCTAGATAAAAACATAGGCTATTTTTATCCCGGAAAATTGGATAGTTCCCGCAGGATAGCGATAAACATGTCAAAAGTCGTAGCTGTCTAGAGCCGCAACGTATATAATTATTGCAAAATAATTATACTATCAACAACAGTTCAGTCTTATCCTACGCGAACGAAGTCGCGGGCAGAAGCTAGTAATTTATAATGTGCGAACCATTATTGGACCACTTCAATTTAATTCAATTTTTTTAAATATAGCTCCATCAATACCGATGATTTCACCAATGCCAAGGTTGAAGAAGACACTTCTTGTTTTTAATCAGCAGGTATCGACCACGTCTACCAGCTACCTATATAGCGGATAGACTTGACATTTGGTATACATAATCATTCATCTACATCATTGAGTCATTCAGACAACAAAAAATACAGTCACTAAATAAAAATGTTTATAAACACGATATTTTTCTTAACAAAACCTATTCAACATTTTATGATCTCTGACATATTACGCTCTTTTTGTTGTATCTGTTTAACTTTTTTTATTAATGGATCTACGAATCAGAAATGAAAACACTGATGACGAGGCGGTATGGTCTCAGACCTTAGCCTATCCGAATGGACAAATTAAACAAAAAAAAATTGACAATATTGCGATGATGTTTTGACATGAAACAACACTTCACTGTGGAGCGAGACGCACGTATATTTACCAAATGCCAGCTATAATTTGTCCGTTAGTCATTCTTCTACACCCGACGCCCTACACTGTTGCATAAGCTGTCCAACTTGTTTGGCGGCTCCGATCCATAACATTGGAATGAAGTCGTTGACCCCACAAATGTCAAATTAACGCGTCTACAAGATTAAGATAAACTGTAGGTATAATCGATTTTGATCTTAAATATGAGAAGCATCATCATCATCTAGAAGATGTCCACTGTTGAATGACCTCCCCCATAGCGGCTCATTGAATGACAACTAGCTACCTGCATCCGTTGATACCGTCGAGGGAATGGGAGAAATTAGCAAGATTCCGCTTCCCACCTATACGTCCACGATCCACGTCTACGATCGATTAGGGCGAAACCTAGTGTTTCCATGGGTACGTATTAAAATCCATAAAGTTTAAAATGTATAATGGGTTAAAATACATAATGGTTCAAAATATATAATGCGATTTTCTCAGAAAATTGCAAATCAACAGAATTGCTAGAAACTAAACCCAACCTAACCTAAACCAATCTATAGATCACGCTGTAAAAAAAATCATAATACCTAATAGTTTCACAGAAAATTGCATTATATATTTTGAACCACCCTTTTCTAGCAAATAAATGTTTTGATTGATTGATTGATTGATTGAACTATTATACATTTTAACCCATTATACATTTTAAACTTAATAAATTCTGATCCGCTCCCGTTTCCATACATTGATCGTTTCAAAGTAGGTAGGTACGCGTCAAGGGCGGGATAAAATTTTGAATCTGAAATTTTATTGAAAAATTTTAGTAGGAATGTTCAGTCAACCTAACTAAACCACCCACTGATATATTACAGAGTAATTCTATAAGACCTTAAAGACCTAACAGCACGTCTAGCACGACAGCGCACAAGAGTCGCGTCGCGCACGAGATTGATTGCCTGTCCTTTTCTTACTGTTCGTTCTAGAAAGAGACGGGCAATCTATGTCACGCGCGACGCGACTCTTGTGCGCTGTCGTGCTAGACGTGCTGCAAACATTTGTGTTGTCTGGGTATGGCAAAATTCTAATGTCAAAGAGGCCGACAACGACGACAAGATATTTTTCATGTCTACTACCTACTAGAAGCAAAGCTAGTGAAAGACTAAATAAATAAATAAAATAAATATCTTGGGTCAATTGACACCAATTGACCTAGCCCCAAACTAAGCAAAGCTTGTAATATGGCCACTAGAGTTATATAGATAAATACATACTTAAATACATATTAAACATCCAAGACTCACAAAACACTAAGACTAAACAAATAATTATGCTATCCTTTAAAAGATAACACCTAATTGTTTTACAGTTTGTCATTAGTATTTTACCTAATGAATTGTTTACATACACCACTCACAATCGCCAAATGACTAAACTAATGTCAAACTCGTTACCAATCAGTTCCGAACACGGGACAACCCACAACATTTTAAAATCACTCATTAGGTACAAAAAATACCTATCTGGTAAAGTAAATTAAAAAGCGATTTGATAACACCAAGGCCGTTGAGATAGGATCTTTATTAAACTAAATGACATACAGACGTTATGTTTGATCATAACTAGCGATCCACCCCGGCTTCGCACGGTATATTATGCATGTATTATACATATAAACCTTCCTCTTGATTCACTCTATCTATTAAAAAAAACCGCATCAAAATCCGTTGCGTAGTTTTAAAGATTTAAGCATACATAGGGACATAGGGACATAGGGACAGAGAAAGCGACTTTGTTTTATACTATGTTGATGATGAAACTAGATGTTTCCCGCGTCTTCGTCCACGCCGAATTATATACCTATAGCCTATTAGGTACAGTCGAGTGCATAAATATCGATACAACCATCATGTCAAAAATATGTGTCACCGACATGATTATTTGTGGCATATATAGGGGTACCTACTTCAATTCAATTTTGGGATAATATGGCCCCATCGATCGATGCGATGATTCCGCCAATGTCGAGGTTGGATAAGACACGGCCAGATGACTTTTATATGGTCTTGTGCGGTAAAGTTGTCCGTGTTCGGTAAAATACCAGCCACAACTAAACTAAAACAAAAAATAGAAACAAACTACCACACCACCACGACAAAAACAACTAGCTACTAGGTTATGTACTATTTGACGTTTATTTATTAGGGTTAGGGAAAATGGTGAATCTAACTAAACTGACATTAGGAACTATTGGAGGGACTTTTAAATTATTCTACAGTCTAATGTTATTTTTGGATAAGAATGAATCTAATATGTAACAAAAACGGGAGAAAACCAGGGTTAGTAGGTAATTAATATTAATAGGTCTACTGATATTATGTGGTAGTATGTCGTATAAAGGAACAGATATTTTAGGACATTCCAAAAATATGTGCTCTAAGGTACCTTCGGCCATTCCACACTCACATATTGAGCTATCTCTAATTCTTAACTTTGCCAGAAATACAGGAGAGCAGAAGTGGCCAAGGCGTAGTCTGATTATTGTAGAGGTGTTGACTTTACTGAAGTTTCTATTTTTAAAAAACCATGGTCTTGAAGGGAGGTCTGGTTGCAAGCTGCCGTAGTGTCTACCCTTGGTCTGTTGAGAGTTGTGCCATAGAGAGCTCCACTTCTCGTTTAGCTGAGGACGGACATCAGCTTTTAAATCCCGACTGAAGGATTTGTGGTAAGCGTCGGTACCTAGTTGAATAGCATCCTTCGCGTATTGATCGACTGCTTCGTTGCCCGTTATGCCGGAATGACTAGGTATCCAAGCAAGAGCCACTTGTATGTTGTTTCGATGACAATCTCTTAATTTTTCTTAAATCTTCAGTGTGAGGTAGAAGTTGTCTTTGGAGTGAAAGGGTAGTTTCTCCAGGTCCAGCAAGCAGCTCAAAGAGTCAGATAAAATGATGGACTTATTGAGTTGGTGGGATCTTATATAGGATACCGCTTCATATAAAGCCACTGCCTCCCCAGTAAACACAGAATACTGAGCTGGGCACTTAAAACTTAAAATGGTTTGTCGAGTGGGGATCCAGACCGCGGCTCCAACATTTAGGTCTTTGGAGGTTTAGAAGCGTCCGTATATATTTTGGTCCATCCATTCCATTTACTATTCATGATTTCATTGAACTCAGCGTTTGCGTTAGGGGATTTTTTGGGTATACCCAAGTTAAAGACTATGTTAGGTTGATAAATTAGGGTTTCATAATCGAAACAAAAAATGGGGTTCTTACTGAAATGGAAAAGGGGAAGGGTACCTACTTGTAGATGTTTTAGACGTTTTGACGTTTTGACACATAATTTCTAACGGTAAAACGTAAAAAGTAAACATTAAAAATCAAGAAGTAAATTTCTTGATTAATTTGATATTTCCTATGTTTTGACACATATTTATGCCCACTGTACTCAAAGGGGATAAGCATTCTAATGGTGAAACAGTTTTAAAATCGGTGTAGTAGTTTTTCAGTATCCTGTATTTGCCACGCAGATGGTAGAAGCTCATCGAGGAAATGGATCAAGAATGTAGGAATCATGTTATAGGCGATGCGGCTAGCAACCCATCGCTATTTTGATTCCCTTCTCCACCTATACGCCCACAATCATGTTAAACGTGGTCTACCTTAGGCCCTGTCTACCCCGTAAGGAATATAGACGTGATTATTTGTGTATGTCTTTGCCGCATAATGGCGTGGGTCCACATATTTTGGTCAGGTTATATCTGGTTTGTGGAAGCAAAAAGCTTAACGTGTGGTAGGGCCTTGTGCAAGGTCCGTCCGGATCGCTACCACCATCTTACTCGCTAATCCTGCCGCTAAGCAGCAGTGCTTGCACTGCTGTGTTCCGGTGTGGAGAGTAAGACAGCCGGGGAAATTACAGGCACAAGAGGCATTTCATCTAAGTCCTCTAGGTTGGCAACGCATCTGCAATCTCTCCGGGGTTGCGGGTGTCTATGGGCAGTGGTGATCACCTACCATCAGGTGACCCACTTGCTCGTTTGCCTTCCTATTCATATAAAAAAAAAGCATGTGTTATATTAGAATGTAATATGAGCAATAAGTATCATTAATTGACGTATTTTTTATTTTTCCAGGTACAAGATTACCGTGATTCTTCGTGCGAGTTACAAGTAAGTAAGATTGATGTGACTTTTTCCTTTGAAATGAACAAATCATTACGTGTTTTTCTACATTAAGATGTATAAAGTTCCATACATTTACCCTGTAAGGGCACAGCAATTTATTGTAAAACTAGCTGTTGCCAGCGACTTCGTCTGCAAAGAATTCGTTTATCGCTATCCCGCGGGAACAACGCAATTTTCCGGGATAAAAAGTAGCCTATGTGCTATTCCAGACTTTTCTCTATCTATGTGCCGAATTTCATTCAGATCCGTTGGACCGTTCTGGCGTGATTGAGTAACAAACAAACATCCATCCATCCATCTATCCATCCATCCATCCATCCATCCATCCATCCATACTTTCGCATTTATAATATTAGTTAGATTATCTTAAAACTAAAACTTATTTTTATAATAACAGCAATAATATTATTAGTATGGCACTTTATTTTTATTTTAGTTTACTTGTAAGTCCTTAATTGTTAATTAATTAAAAATTTTAATTGTTGTCATTTTTTGAGCTGACGATTTCAATATAATTTCTTTGACATTTTTAAGTGATGACGTAATTTTATATTAAATGATCAAATTAAACATAAACCTTTACTGAAAATACCGTTTCTAAATAAAGACCGGTTACGACCGGTTACCAAGCTCATCAAGAATCCGAGGCAAGCGTTCGTCACTAAGTTTGTTTGAGATCAAACCTTTGATTTTAATTCAGACATTCATTCCTGGATCAAAGGATTCCTATTGAAATTTAAGTTCCCGGGACACTCTCGCCTGATATCCGAATCAGTAATAATTATTAAAAAAAATTGTATAAAACATTATTTTTTTCTAAATCACTCACACTTTCCGACTCACACTGGGTAGGGCGGGAGTTGAGCCAATTTTTTTTTTTATCATGGGCAAATTAAACCAATTGACCCAGTCCCAAACTAAGCACAGCTTGTACTATGGGTAGGTACCGGGGAACGGATAAACATACTTATATAATAATGTAGATAAATACATAATTAAATACATACAACATCCATGACTCGGGCACAAACATTCGTATTCATCATACAAATGTCTGCCCCTAACGGGATTCGAACCCGGGACCTCAAGCTTCATAGTCTGGGTCACTAACCACTTGGCTATCCGGTCGTCAATTGTTTGAGGTCTTTCGGATTTGATTCCCAGTTGGAGCATATGTGTTTAGTTTATTAATTCATTCAATAAAAAAAAACATATACATATGTATGTAAACTTCAAATACGACCTCAGGTAGTTCAAAATTAACGCGAAATATTTGAAGCAAACAGACATTTTGACAAAAAATACTATAAAAATCGTAAAACAGCACCAGTTCTCTGCGCAAGAGTGTGCTTCAGCATTATATTTTATCATAAATTCCGCCTCCCGCCGCTCGCAAAAAGCGCTATCTAACAAATCGTGTTTAATTTGTTTATGAACACTTGAATAATTTCGTTTAATTAGGAGTGTTTGGCAGCACACAGATTCTACACAGTACGACTACTAAATTAACCACGAGAGTTTAAATATTTAAAAAAAATACCGCTATTTTGCCACTATTAACAGTAGTCATTAGAAACAGCAAAATGGTGGAAATGATCGAATGCTGTCAGTTTTAATTACTGGGACAGATACTCTACGGAAGCAATTCAAATTTTTTAAATAAATGTCTGACAATTTGTACGGCGCAATAACTTTAATGTACAAGTAGACTACCAGCATCAATGAAAACTGTCATAATGTCATGTTTTAGTCGTAACATGGTTGAATAAGGTAACAAAATATTTTTTCTTATTTTGTCTGGCGCACTTTTTATCTCTTTTTCGCCCAAGGCCCACGACTTAATTCGTCTCCATAAGAGGAAGTTTTTAATGCACCTCTATGATACACAAGGTATATAATTATTTAATAATAATAATAATAATTTATTTCCTTTTACAAAATATCTTAAATACAACGGGGTTGAGTCCTCCTATTAAGTTAAAAACTTGTGTCAGGAGGCCTCGCTCTTCCAAAAACTATAAACAGTTCATGCATGAAATTATACTGGTTTAATACTGAAGCTAGTTACTTATCCTAAAATACTATGTGTGTGTGTGTGTGTGTGTGTGTGTGTGCTTGTGTAAGTGGTCCAGTGTTACAAGCATCCGTAAGAAAGTCATAACCGACACAGAGTACCTTGTATTTGTAAAGACGAAGAAGGGTAATATAATATTTATATTTATGTCAAGTCTCTCTCTAGAGCTCCTGTGAAGGACTGAGCTAGAGTCAATTAGCCACGTTATTGTTTATAGGAACAGGGCCTTACACGTCCTTATTCCAACTCAGTTCAAGTTTTAGCTGTCACTTTTAGTATGAATCTAACAGCGAGCGAAACTAAACTGAAACCATTAAGACGTCATGGTAAGCCCCCAGATAAAAAACAGTGGCTTGCTTACTGTTTTGAATGTGCCACTGTGCTGCGGTGTCAAGCATGACGCCCGTTTTCTCGCGATTTGGGGTTGCGTTCCCTTTGTCCCGGCAGGTCGGGTGACGGGAGAATTTTCACAGCCGCCATTTTGTTTCAAACAAAATTGTTTTTTGCATTTTTAATGAAACTTTTGTTTAATCTTGCCTGCAGAAGGGGAGTAAATATGTACCATGAGCCTAATTAGGTTTTAATTTTCGTGTTTTGAGCAAGAAAATTTGCCACCAATATACATTGTGTCGTAAAATTAATATTGAATACTTCAACAGGTGGTTTTGTTAGTTTGACTGTAAACCTTTGTAAACGTTTCTTTTTAGGGTTCCGTACCCGAAGGGTAAAACCTGAACCGTTTTACTAAGACTTCGCTGTCCGTCCGTCTGTCACCAGGCAGTATATATATATGATTGATAGATTCTGTATATTCTAGAGTAATAACTTACGTTGCGAGTCTAGGCAGCTACGACCTATTTACATGTTTATCGTTATCCCGTGTGAAATATACAATTTTCCGGGATATAAAGTAGTCTATGTGTTAATCTAGGGTACCAGCTGTCTCCGTTCCAAATTTTATCCAAATCCGTCCAGCCGTTTGAACGTAATGGAGTAACAAACATACACACACTCACAAACTTTCGCCTTGAATGACTCTGTCTATTTAAAAAAAACCGCATAAAAATCCGTTGCGTAGTTTTCTATAAGATCTAAGTACTATCAGCGAAATATGTGGTCTACCACCCTAAGGTTGAAATTCCTTTGCACGTCACAGTATATAATGTCGATAAGACAGGCTGTCAACTTGAAAGTTCGACTTTGGCGACATTTTCATTTGATAGGAAGTTGGATGAAAAGTGGTAGACCACTTATTTGGGCGACCGTACCTATACATAGGGATAAACAGTGGATAGCGACTTTGCTTTATACTATGTAGTGATACGGAACCCTTCGTGCGCGAGTCCGACTCGCACTTGGCCGGTTCATTTAATTTGCCAGCGATTCCAGTCTCAACTTTCGACCAGACTAAACATTAACCAGTGTTGCCAACGCAATATTAATCAAAATCCGAGTAACGTGTGAATTTAGTAAGTGTCAGAATGATGGATATCACTTTTAAAGCTGCCATGATGCTAAAAGCTTACGTTGGGATATGACAGCGCCTTTATTATGTGCTTTGATATTCTGGAATGGAGCTAAGTTTATTTATGCTGTCGCTAGTTAAGTTGGATTGGCGTGACAGTGCCCCTGTTATTTGCACTAAGTTAAGAGGGTGCATCCGTACTGAGCTCGCAACGTCGCATTTTTGGTGATTTTTTGCAATTATTTCACAGAAATTGAATGAAAGTTTCAAATATCCGTCTGTAGTGCACTTCGTTTTTAGTGTATTAATGTGTCCAATGCAATGATTAATGGTGATGGTTTTTTATTTTCGTATTAAATGGATAAAATACTATATCTCGTTTAATAAGAAAATAAAAGTCCATCACGATGAATTATTGCATTGGACACATTAATACACTAAAAACGAAGTGCACTACAGACGGATATTTGATACTTTCATTCAATTTCTGTGAAATCATCGCAAAAAATCACTAAAAATGCGACGTTGCGAGCTCAGCTCTTAAGTATTTTTTTTTTTGTTTTGGATGGTTTTTATTTTATTTACAACTACCTAGCTGTTGCCTGCTTCGTCCACGCCGAATTAAATATAGCCTATGACACTCTACACTATGATAATGGGGGTTTCTATTGGTGAAAGAATCCAGATGGATCCAGAGATTATACCCCCTAGTTCCATTAGCGTTCCGTTGATGGTACTATTTTGTATAGTGATAATGGAACTAGTGGGAATAGACCTCTTCTCTTCTTCTTCTTCAACCTTGATCTACCCAATGCTGAGTAAAGGTCTCTTCCATTTTAAACCATTCTGTACGGTCCCGAATTTCCGCATCCAGTCCTTCCCAGCCGCTCGCATCAAATCATCTGTCCATCTTGCTGGCACTGGCTATCTCGTGCCTCTTGGGAATAGACCTCTTCACAAAATCACACTAACTTTTTACATCTCTATAATATTAGTATGGAAATATAGATAAGCTATTTTGTAAAGACAATGGATATCGTATAGAATAGACAGTTGAAGCTACAAGGAAGGACATAAGTTATAGTTTCATCGCGAAATATCGCCTTGCTCCCGCAGGATAGCGATGGGTGAATCCAGCAGACGGAGTCGCAGGGAACCGCTAGTTGAATATATTGATGCAGAATTGAATCCTACTAATGTTATAAATGCGAAAGTTTGGATGGATGGATGGATGTTTGTTTGTTACTCAATCACGCCAGAACGGCCCAACGGATCTGGATGAAATTCGGCACATAGATAGAGAAAAGTCTGGAATAGCGCATAGGCTAATTTTTATCCCGGAAAATTGCACAGTTCCCGCGGGATAGAGATAAACGAATTCTTTGCAGACGAATTCGCTGGCAACAGCTAGTACTAAATAATTCGCACTGGGCCCGCGTGGGAACTAGCCTAAGCCCTCTCGTTCTGAAAGAAGGCCTGTGTGTGTACATAGATAGAGAAAAGTCTGGAATAGCACATAGGCTACATTTTATCCCGGAAAATTCCCGCGGGATAGCGATAAACGAATTATTTGCAGATGAAGTCGCGGGCAACAGCTAGTAAGTATTTCATATTACCAATAGGTACCTCCTCTGGGTATCAACTCCCGTTTTTAAACTGAAACACAACAACCCTATTAAAACAAACCGAAACTCGATACATTACACAAAAATGCGTATATAAATATCGAAATCCCTGTAGGACAGGGTTGCCAGCCAAAAGTTATTGTGCCCACCAATTTCCTGGGAAAAAGCCGTAAACTGACCCGTTGGGCATAAAAATACTTTACGGGCCGTGTGTACGCGGCCTTATCAGTTTGTTTATGGTCAGAGAATCCCGGATTTTTACGCCTAATAAAGGTGTGTTCACAGTTTAAAGTGTTCTGGTTTTGGGAATATTGTTTTATTGGATTGTGTAAAAAATCCGTAACGAGCATATACTCGTAAGACAAAAGACGAAAGTCGTCGACATAGCCCGAAGGATTAGTACGTTGAAATGGCAATGGGCTGGTCACGTTTGCCGTGGAACTGACAACCGTTGGAGCAAACGTATCTTAGAGTGGGGACCACGTTTGGGAAAGCGTACTGTGGGACGCCCTGCGACGCGTTGGACGGATGACCTTAGAAGGACAGATGGCAGTGGCTAGACGAGGGAAGCCCAGGAGCGCGAAAGTTGGTGCAATAAAGAAGGAGGCCTACGTCCAGCAGTGGACGGACAATGGCTGTAGATAGATAGATAAAAATAAAATGAAAAAAATAAATTAAATAATGAAGAAACAAATTAATAGACAAGAACATCAACATATTTCACAGGTCCCACAAGCTAAGTAAGAATAGTCTCATTCAAAACAAAAATGAATCAACGTATTTTTGTACAGCAACAACCGTCATTATCAATCATGCCAAACGTGGCTTAAGGTATTTCTTAGGCTCTGTCTTCCCCGAAAGGGACAAAGACGTGATTTATGTATTTAAGCTTCTGCCCGTGACTTCGTCTGCGTAGAATTATACATTATAAACCTTCCTCTTGGACCACTCTATCTATTAAAAAAAACCGCATCAAAATCCGTTGCGTACCTACCTCTAGGTTTAAATATCTAAGCGTAGGTACATAAGGACAAACAGACAGCGAAAAGCGACTTTGTTTTATACTATGTAGTGAGGTACAACAATACAATACAATACAATACAAATACTCTATATTGAACACCACAAATCAGTACAAAACAATACAGAAACAAAGAACAAAGTATACAATAGGCGGTCCACAACAGCCGCATGCGGTGTACAACAGTAGCTGAAAGCAGACACTTGACCATTAAGCATATCTAGTCAACAATCGACCAATAGGAACACGCCGTCATTAACCCAGCATCCACTCGTATAGGCAACTTGATAGTCCTCCATCTGAGAAGGGGTTTGCTTTGGACGTTCGCACACCTACTCGGCCTTGTTGTAATCTGATAAGCATGCCTAATATTAAGCCCAGGGGCTTATGACGACCTAATTCCGACTCAGTTCGACTTTAGTTAGGACTGTTATTTTCTTATTAAACGAGATATAGTATTTTATCCCTTTAATATGAAAATTAAAGTCCATCACGATTAATCATTGCATTGGACACATTAATATATACTAAAAACGAAGTGCACTACAGACGCACATTTGAAACTTTCATTCATTTTCTGTGAAATAATCGCAAAAAATCACCAAAAATGCGACGTTGCCAGCTCAGTAGGGATACACGCTCTTAAATGAGTCCTCGCCCACGCGGGTACAGGGGCGCGGGGTAGGACGACAATTGTTACGCCGTGTTAATACTATTATTTCTGATTCACACTCACACAGAATGTTATTGTTATAGAGGGACATTCGCAGTGTACAATCGAGCTTGTAACATCCGAACCCCATCATTCGAGGGTCATATAATTTTATTAGCATGTCGTCCTTAGCTAAGCGAGGCCCTACCACGTGCTTGTAAATCCATACCACAAACATAAGTTAATCAACATTATTATAAGAAAAACGGGACTTAATCACGTAAACAAAATGTATTTTTGTAAATACCTCGACGTTTCGGACGCGACTTTGCATCCATGGTCTCGAGAGGACTGAAGAGGCGAGTATCAACATCTTCTAGCTGCACGGGTTTTCCTAACTACCCGCACTTGGTCTTTATTATTAGTTTCTTCACTAGGGCTGCCACCATAATAATGTGTAAAAATCGCGAAAGTTTGAATCGATACATAATGTTTTTTTTTTTAATAGCCTTTTATAGTGTCCCACTGCTGGGCAAAGGCCTCCGCTTTTTTTTTTTTTTTTTAATGTTAATCAAGTTTTTATCCCTTAAGTACCTACGGCATAGACCGAGCCTAGGGTAATGAGCTGACCACGTTTAGCGTTTTAGATCTAATCTAACTAATATTATAAATGCGAAAGTATGGATGGATGGATGGATGTTTGTTTGTTACTCAATCACGCCAGAACGGCCCAACGGATCTGGATGAAATTCGGCACATAGATAGAGAAAAATCTGGAATAGCACATAGGCTACTTTTTATCCCGGAAAATTGCGTAGTTCCCGCGGGATATTGATAAATGAATTCTTTGCAGACGAAGTCGCTGGCAACAGCTAGTAATTTAACAAATGCGAAAGTGTGTCTGTTAGTACTTCTCGCTTAAACCGCTGAATTGATTCACACGTGGTGCGGTACTACAGTTAAGGTATGAGGAAGGACAGAATATTTTTTATTACGGAAATCATATTTTAAGAAAGCGGAACAGGATATTTATTTTTTAAAGCGATCAGAAGCAGCATTCGTTGTAAATTGAGCAAAATTCAGCCTAGTATCCTTCGGTATTCTATGCTTTAGGATTGCAGCTGAGCAGCTGATGAGCCAGGCTGTCATTAATGTTCATAATCATCATTATCTCCTGTGTTCGTGTCACTGCTAGCCACGGGCCCAAAAGAAAGCTTGAGCCATAGAAATAGTTCATGCGAAATAATACACATACATATACATATATATCGTCACGCCTCTTTCCCACAGGGGTAGGCAGAGACTACTTTGTTCCACTTGCTACGATCCTGACATACCTCTTCCGCTTCATCCACATTCATCAATCGCGAAATAATAGAAATGTACTTAACCAAAAATAACTGTTCCAACTAAATGAACATTTTGACGACGCAGTTGGCCTAGTTGGTAGTGACCCTGCCTCTCGGGTGTCTCGGGTTCGGATCCTGGGGCCTTACCATGCCGTCTTAATGCGTTTCAGTTTAGGTCCGCTCGCTGTCAGATTCATACTAAAAGTGACGGCTTAAACTTGGACTGGGTCGGAATTAGGATGTCATGGTAAGGCCCCTGGTTTTTTTTTATGTGCATAGGTTTATGTGCTGCTTAGCGGCAGGATTAGCGAGTAAGATGGTAGTAGCAATCCGGACGGACTTTGCACAAGGCCCTACCACCCGCAAATAAGGTAAGGGCATATATTTGTGTGATGAGCACAAATATTTGTTCCTGAGTGATGGATGTTTTCTATCTATATAAGTATGTATATCTCTACATAAGTATGTATATCGTTGTTTAGTACCGATAACACAAGCTTTACTAGTGCTTATTTTGGGACTGGATCAATTTGTTAGAATTGTTCCCAAATATTGATTTATTTATTTATTTAATAGAAATGTAACCAAAAATAACTGTTCCAACTTAATGAAGGCGAAACTTTTTGGCGTCAAGATCGTATATGTCTTCATTTTATTTGTCAACTTGTCCCATTTCTTAAACTCGTGAAACTTTGTTTTGTCAACTCGCGTAATAAACACGGGTGTTGTGAGCATTCAATTGTTTTACTTGTTTCGGTGACGTCACGCCAGGTGACTTGGATATGGGCATGTGGGGTAAACATCCGTCGTCATTTTGTACAGACATATATCAGTAAGGTACTTTTGACCTTTTGTCCTTGTCTTATTAAGGTTTTGTATGTAAGTAGTCTCGTATCGAGTTACCAGAGTAGCGAGACTCGTAACCGTAACACTGCACGACCGTCCGCGACTCATTTGGCGCTAAACGCTTCGTGTTAACAGTCGTACGCGCAGATTTATGCTCAGTATTAGTGTTTACAATAGAGTTAGAAAAACATGATTAAATATACATACATACATTCATATCGTCACGCCTCTTTCCCACAGGGGTAGGCAGAGACTACTTTCTTCCACTTGCTACGATCCTGACATACCTCTTTCGCTTCATCCACATTCATCAATCTCTTCATACATGCTCGTCGGTTTCGGGTACTCTTGACCTGACCTTTTTCCAAAACGTCCCCAATTTGAACACGGAACGTCCGCCTAGGCCTTCCCCTCCCAACGCACCCATTCACACTCTCCATATAAATCTGTTTAGTTAATCTTCTTTCATCCATCCTCTCTACGTGACCAAACCAACTAAGCATTATGATTAAAATTAGTCTCCGTAGAGCGAAAAGTCACCAAATCGCAAAATTGCCAAATTTTAATTTAAATTACGTAGGTAAGTAATATATTTTTTAGTAATTTTTAATTTTGGTAATTTTAATTTTGGTAATTTTGCGATTTGGCGACTTTTCGCTCTACGGAGACGAAATATAATACTAAATTTTAATGTTCTTTTCTATTACTATATATATAAAGCTGAATTTTAATATACATTTACTTAGGTACAAATTCACCTCATGATGCTCACTGTGCATGTTTTAATTAGTTTTTGCGCCGTTTATTTTAATTTCTTATTTTAAGTAAATATGTAAGTAAATAACTACTTTATTATTAAACTAGCTTTTTCCCGCGACTTCGTCCGCGTAGACTCATTTATTGACAAATAGCTTTTGCCCGCGGCTTCGCTTGCGTGTACCAGGAGTATTTCAATCTCGTTTTTTTCCCGTTCCCGTAAGAATTTCGGGAAATGCTCTCTTAATGCTCCCTACACTCCCCAAGCAACCTACATGTCGAATTTCAGCTTTCTACAACCAGTAAAACGAAAAGTCCCGTTTTTCCCGTTCCCGTGAGAATTTCAGGAAATTGTCTCTTAGTGCTTCCCGACACTCATCAAGCAACCTACATGCCAAATTTCAGCTTTCTACGACCATTAAAACAAAAAATCCCGTTATTTCCAGTTCCCGTGGGAAATTTGGAAAGTCCTCTCTAAATGCTTCACTACACTCCCCAAGCTATCTAAGTACATGTCGAATTTCAGCTTTCTACAACCAGTAAAACGAAAAGTCCCGTTTTTCCCGTTCCCGTGGGAATTTCGAAAAATTGTCTCTTAATGCTTCCTTACACTCCCCAAGCAACCTACATGCCAAATTTCAACTTTCTACGACCTGCAGTATAACAAAAAATCCCGCTTTTTCCCGTTCATGTCCGTCAAAATTTTGGGAAATCCTTTTGTAGTGCTTCCCTATACTCCCCAAGGAACCTGAAGGCCAAATTGCTGTTTTCTACGATCATTAAAACGTAAAGTCGATCCCGTAGAACTGAATATAAATCCCGTTTTTTCCTTATCCCGTTGGAATTTTCGAAAATCCTTAAAACTGTTTTTTACTATTATAATCACCTACTTCTATGCCAAATTTGAAGACTAGTAATTATAGTTCATAGGATTTCGTTGAACTGAATATATAAATCCCGTTTTTTACTTAACCCGTGAGAATTTCCAAAAATCCTGTAATTATTTTCTTACTTTTGTAATCATCTACTTGTCTACGAAACTTGAAGTCCATATTTATTAAGTATAGTTACTGAGATAGGGTCACTCGGAATCGAATATAATAAACTAGCTGTTGCCAGCGACTTCGTCTGCAAAGAATTCGTTTATCGCTGTCCCGCGGGAACTACGCAATTTTCCGTGATAAAAAGTAGCCTATGTGCTATTCCAGACTTTTCTCTATCTATGTGCCAAATTTCATCCAGATCCGTTGGGCCGTTCTGGCGTGATTGAGTAACAAACAAACAAACATCCATCCATCCATCCATCCATCCATCCATCCATACTTTCGCATTTATAATATTAGTTAGATCTCGTTTTTTCCCGTTCCCGTGGAAATTTGTGTGTGTGTGTGTGTGTGTGTGCGTGTCAGGTAGGTATGACTGTGTGTTGTTGTTTTCGTAATCAGCGACCCGATAAACCGTACAAACAATACTACCCACTATAATATAATAATAATAATACCCACGTTGATTTTCAGATTTTGTCACCCCCTATCCCCCTTTTAGGGGTTAAATTTTCAAAAAACCTGAAACAGGTGTTTACTCATTTATCGTTAGGAATACTCCTGTAAAGTTTCGAGTAAAATAGTCGAACTAATCTTGTTTCCCCATACAAACTTTGGACCCCCATTTAACCCCTTTAGGGGTCGAATTTTGAAAAATCCTTTCTTAGTGCACCCCTAGACCTTATAAGGAACCTACGTGCCAAATTTTGAATCTCTAGAACCAGCGGTTTGGGCTGTGCGCTGATATGTCAGTCAGTCAGTCAGTCAGTCAGTCAGTCAGTCAGTCAGTTTCTTCTTTTATATATTTAGATTTGTTTGTTCCGTGGGTTGTGGCAGAAAACCAGTGTTTTGCTCCTACGAGCAATGTTGACTACTGAGCCATGGCCCTTTTGTGCTACTGTAGCGCACACAAACTAAGGAAATGTTCTAGGTTTAAGTTTTGGCTTGTTATGTTTATAT
The DNA here is from genome assembly GCA_963854515.1 of Pandemis heparana. Taxonomy (NCBI): domain Eukaryota; kingdom Metazoa; phylum Arthropoda; class Insecta; order Lepidoptera; family Tortricidae; genus Pandemis; species Pandemis heparana. The sequence continues at coordinate 1,645,631 of OY978021.1, read as the reverse complement.
TTTATGTAACCTTGATTGTGTATGTTGGCAGTACCAAATAAACGTTTTATCTATCTATCTATCTATCTAAATAAATCGCACTGGGCCCGCGTGGGAACTAGCCTAAGCCCTCTCGTTCTGAAAGAAGGCCTGTGCCTAGCAGTGGGATGTTATAGGTTGGAGATGATGATTATTATGATAAACATAATATATGTATACATATGGTACCTATACCTAGCAAGTATCCTTACTTAATATTATTCAGGCATTTGAGGCGCGTCCGAGGGTGCGTGAAATGTTTTTACCTAAAACTGTATATAATTTAATTATTACTATTATTTATTATTTAACGGTCAATTTTAAATCTAAGGATTAGTAGATATGGTGCCTAATTTAAGCAGCCTAATTTAATCAGTTCTGTACACTAGTACTACTAATTATGTTTTTCACCTATAATAAAGTTTGAATTTGAACTTGAATTGTACTAAGTTACTAACTCGGCCAATCGGAAGTGTGGAACGAGGAAAGTCTAACATTCCTTTGACACGACATACAGGAAACTTTGTAGCTCCAATTAACAATAAAAATTAAACAACCGCTTCCCATCGGTGCGGGCGCCGGCGCCTTATTCCGTTTTATTATTGCACTCTGTTCACGTAAACTTTACCTTAGATTGTCAAATGTCATCAACTATCAATGTTTAAAATAAGAAGAGGCTCTGTATTTCTGTCTGGGACGTTATCTATTCAAAGAGTACTAACGAATTTTCATATAGTTTTTACCAGTAGAGTGAGACAAACTTATTAAATACATCGACGATAAAATATGATGATCTACATATTTTTATGTCTGTGTTTTATGCTTCATTTTTGTAAAATTGCGTGTGTGCTCATTTGTGTGTCTTCCAAAAGAGAATAAATGTCGTATTTCTTTTACTAGCTTCTGCCCGCGACTTCGTCCGCGTAAAATTAGCAATTGACATTGTTTATCGCTATCCCGCGGGAACTATGCAATTTTTCGGGATAAAAAGTAGCCTATGTTTTAGTCTAGGGTACCAGCTATCTCCGTTCCAAATTTTATCCACATCCGTTCAATTGTTTCAGCGTGAAGAAGGAACAAACAAACACACTCAGTTCGTCACTCACAAACTTTCGCATTTATAATATTAGTAGGATTATTCAAACAATAGTTAAGTAATAATTTTGCAGCCAAACGTAGTCAGAACTAAATGGTTGATGTTCGGAATCGGCGCGCGCAGCTCTGGAGCGTGTATTACCGATTCTTTCACCTTACGTAAGCGCGTGCGCGGCCTCAGTAACCATAATGCTTGCAGTGCAAGTGACAAGCTCTTGTATTGGTCACAGAATATCGAAATACTACTATCCTATACTACTAACCTATACTATACTTCCATGCTGCAGTAAAAAAACATAGAATGTACCAGTTGCTTCTCTTCCCGCGTGGTAAAAGCCCATCGAGGGAATGGAAATCACTATTTTGATTCCCCTTTCCACCTATACGCCCTTAATAATGCTAAACGTGGCCTTTAGGTATTCTTACCTTAGGCTCTGTCTACTCCGTAAGGGATAAAGACGTGATTTATGTTTATGTATGTATTAATCTTATAATATCCAAAAGAAAATCCACATGTCCGCATTGCATCCATTACGATACGGGCTGTCCTGACGGATAAGCAGACAGAAAGACAACGAAGTGGTACATTTTTCCTTTAGAGGTGTGGAACCTTAAAAAACTAAAAACATAACTAAAGAAAGCTTGCATCTTGCGGCACAACCTAATCGTTACGAAGAAAGTGTCCATGATACGTCGCAGCACGTGGTGCTACCGTTACGGCACGCGTGTGCGCGACCTGCGCCCGCGCACGCTGTACATTGCGCGTGGTCAACGCTCACCGCACAGCGACTCATTGGCAGCTTGCAATGTATTCAAAACAATTAAAATGGCCGTCGACGAGCGCTGACGCATGATCGCGATCAATCAGATGTTCACTGGCTTAACTAATAAACGAGGCTTCATTTATGGTTCCCTGTTGTCATTTTTTCGGTGAAACCTTTTGAAATCAAGTCTTAATCTTATCCTATCAGTTAATATTATGAACATTAAAGTTTATGACGATTTACGTATGGATGTTTGTTACTCTTTCACGCCAGAACGGCTGGACAGATCTGAATCATACCTATATGGCACAGATATAAGACAATCGACGACGCACACACATAATAGCACACATAAAAGCACGAGTTGTCGGTCGGTAGGCCTTCAACAAGAGCGACGACCTGAAAGCACAAGACCGGTCTGAGTCTTGGGGAGAGCCTTGGGGGAGGCCTATGACATGATGATGATGATGATGATGATGATAAGATAGAGTATAGTCTGGAATAACGCATAGGCTACTTTTATCCCGGAAAATTGCGTAGGTAGTTTCCACGGGATAGCGATGAAAAGATCTTGCAAATAATAGGTAATCATAGCTCGACATTTTGGACATTTTTCCAAGACGCAAAGTTTGTAAAATTGTATTTTTTTTTGTAGAAAACCGAAGTCGGCTTCTAATTGTCCATGCCAGATCGCGAATTTACGATAAAAAATAAATGACTTCTCTGAGAGCGGTAGTTACACGCTTTCAAATAAAGACGTAGCTTTCGAGTTTGGTCACGTACCGAATAAAGATATTTTTAATACGTCTCGTGTTAGATTGTGAGATTTATTGCTAAGGGTTACTACGGGAGAAATTTTATATTTGAAAATTGGTGCTTAATTTTTTTAACCACATTGTACAGGTACAATATCTGTATCAAATTTCAGATCACACTGTACAATTATATCCGTTGAAGTCCGAGGATTATTCTGATGCATATTTTTTTATGTTGTCACGTCATCAAAATCATGTCAGTACATATAATAGACAAAAACGTGACCTCGTAACTTTGACCGCAACAAAATTGATGTATCTCACGTGTGCAGAAAATTGTTTATACATTTAATATAAATTGAGCTAATTATTATTCAATTTACCCATCTGCTAATCATCACGGAACCTTGGGATTTCGTACTGTTGTAATTTCCGGTGTCTGATGATGAGTGAATGGTAGTAATGTCAGGGTTTTAGTCATAGAGAAATGAACCAATCATCTAACTAATATTATAAATGCGAAAGTATGGATGGATAGATGGATGGATGGATGGATGTTTGTTTGTTACTCAATCACGCCAGAACGGCCCAACGGATTTGGATGAAATTCGGCGCATAGATTGAAAAAAGTCTGGAATAGCACATAGGCTACTTTTTATCCCAGAAAATTGCGTAGTTCCCGTGGGATAGCGATAAACGAATTCTTTGCAGACGAAGTCGCTGGCAACAGCTAGTGTGCATATATAAATCACGCCTTTAACCCTTACGGGGTAGACAGAGCCTAAGGTAACGGGACTTAAACGCCACTTAGCATGATTGTGGCCGTATAGGTGGATAGGGGAATTACAAACATAAAAAAAAGGAATTGAGAACCTCCTCCTTTTTTTGAAATCGGTTAAAAATAGTGCGGGTGGTAGGACCTTGTGCATGGTCCATCCGGATCGCTACCACCATCTTACTCGCTAATCCTGTCGCTAAGCAGTGCTTGCACTGCTGTGTTCCGGTGTGGAGAGTAAGACAGCCGGGGAAATTACAGGCACAAGAGGCATTTCATCTTAGCCCTCTAGGTTGGCAACGCATCTGCAATCCCCCGGGGTTGCGGGTGTCTATGGGCAGTGGTGATCGCTTACCATCAGGTGACCCACTTGCTCGTTTGCCTTCCTATTCATATAAAAAAAAATGATGGATTACCTACTAGCCGTATCGCATACGAGTATAAGCTGTTGCCTGTGTAGAATTTGCTTATCGCTATCCCGCGGGAACTATGCAATTTCCCGGGATAAAAACTATCCTATGTCCTTCCTCGAGACTCAAACTATCTGTATACTTACCAAATTTCAACTAAATTGGTTCAGCGGTTTACAGACAGACAGTAAGAGTTACTTTTCTTCGCATTTATAATATATGTAGCTCTAGCCTCGAACTACTCCACTCTATCGTTTAATTCCTCAATGGTTGTAATGGATCCCGCTATTATACATAATACCAAAGCATTTTTATATAATTGCTCTATTTGCTATTCACGAGGTTGCTATCAGGCCATAATTATGATCACATTATCTAAATATTGATATAAATCAAAATGTACAAAATTTTATTCCTACAATTTCAATTAGCATAAAATCCTGAAATAAAATGTTCGATCGAGTTGTTACAGAAAATGTACTTAATTATTTCAATATAACACATTTTTAAGTACCTATAATTCTACATATTGAAGAATAGACCTTCTAAATGTTAAGTATAGAACTTTTGAGAAAATGAACGACTGTAAAGTAATTTTAATTATAATTTGAATTGAGTTCATAACGTTTAATTACAGAAAAAATACTCGTAACGTAGACTTCTTCCGAAACATTTACTGCCCGTCATAATAAAACATCTAAAATAAATAATGTACAATAATTTTGCTATTCATATTAAATTCTCTTTATTATTTTAGCACGAAAGAAATGTTTATAATTTCATCATTCAAGATTTAGAGTATACTACAATCGTACATTTATACAAACCACCTGGCCATCTCCGAAAATAAATTAAACACGAACTAGTAACACAGTTTTCTTGTTAACATAACCTCAAATTGTGGAGTTGTGTTGACAATTTTGTAACATTAGGTTAGCTACGTTTAACAAAGAAAACAGCTTGTGATTGCGTTAACGATGTTTCAATTATTATTAGAACGACACATCGTAAGTACTAGTTTCGTCCATCGGATTCGTCCGCATTACTGAAGTCCTTGCGAAATCAGTTAGCCTAACTACTTTTTGTAGTTGCAGTATACCTACACACGGTGATTTAGAATTACTTCGTAAAACAATCCCTATTTTACAAGTTCACAAGCATTTGTTTAACTTGCAATGTAAGTATGTAAGTGTGTTTGTCCGGATGGAATCTTGCGACTCAATTTTGAAGCAGATATCTTCAACCGATCGAGCTGAAATTTTACATTCTGGAGTAAGTCGGATGACAATACAATAATCTGGTAGTAGAGTTTTAGTGACCCAGCCAGGATTAGGGATGTGAAAAAATAATCGATTAAAAATCGTTTTTTTTTAATGTGAAAATCGATTTTTATACGCCATTTTTTTATTACAAATAATCGATTAATAATCGATTTTTTTTATAATCAAAAATCAAGCATAGTCGATTTTTCATCTACCACCCCCGACATTAAGTATGGTCTTTTATAACCCGGACCGCGAACTATCACAGAATACTATCTCCATGGAGATGATTAACGCCATCTGTGCGTCTACGATGGCAGCCCTTCTGTGCTTTTGAAACAGTTTTAATTAATAAAACCATGATAAATAAAATATTTGTAGCGTTTATTTTGAAATTCATTAAAAAGTTAGGAAAAAATCGATTAAATAAAAATCGATTATTTTTTTAAGAAAAATCGATGGGTCTCTATCGTTTACCCGAATTTCATATGCCATAAATGTATTGTTTGCCATAATGATCATTTGCCATAACTCTTTTTTCTCTTTATTTGTTAATTATTCAGGATTGTTATGAAACAAACCTAACCTAACCTATAGAGTTCTACAGGATTGCCATTACAATGCTCCTGAAAAAATTATGGTTTCAGAGAAAACAAGGGTTATGGCAAATGATCATTATGGCAAACATTACATTATGGCATTTGAAATTCGGGCAAACTTTTTTGTTTAGTATTGTCAATATATGACTTAAGAACATGTCTGAGGCTGAAAAAACTGAGTTAGTTGACCGAATCCTTGTGCACAGGACGTCGTGATTTGCACATAAAGGTTTTTGCGCGAAACTTTTTACCAACTTGCGTCACTCAGAGCGTGACGAGGGCAAATTAATTACTTCAAAAACCTAATTAGTTTTCGTTTAGGTTATTAAAAGTTTGGACGGCCGTCAGTCTCTGTCGAACGCTTTATTTGTAGCGAAGATTGTGAAAAGTTTTATAGGAGCCGCCATGACAAATATCTAAGTTGGTATAGCCCCACGGGTCCCTGTCTGTCCCATAACTTTCGTTGGGTTTTTTTTCATAACACATGAAAAGGTGCAATTCAGGAATAAATAAAGAACAGAGAGAGAGGAGTGTATTAAACGAATAACTAAAAGAAAGATAGGTGCCAAATTAAAGCATAAAGTGGCAGCTAATTCAGAAGATAAGCGGAACGCAAAACTGAGGATAACGAATTATTTTCTATTCAAAATTAATTAAAACAAATCCTGAATAATGTAAATCCGCGATAGCACATCACAATTGGTTAATTGGTTGTGCAAATTGATTAAAATATATCGATAATTGTTAGAAGTATCGTACCGTACGTAAGTATCGTAGTAAGTAGGTATAGGTACTTTAAGTTATGCGCAAACGAACTACCGCCACCAAAATCTTTGGTAAATTGTTTCCATCCATAAACGAAATTTAATGAATTTTAAAGTCCATAACTGCCTTCATTTGAAAGCATAGGGTCCAATTAACTTCAAACACAAAGGCTTTAATCAGAACACGGGTGAATTACTCGTAATTAGAAACTGTTCGTAAATGAATAAACATCGCTTTGTGACGTGCTTTGACGACAAAGTTATTAACAAATCTGTTCAATAAAATCGGTTTTAACTTTTTCCATTTCACAAAAATATTAGCCGGGTCTCAAAAGTGAATGAGTTTATTATTTCTAGAACAATTTTGATGTCATTTGTATGGGACAAATCTGAAAATCATCATCTGTAGTACCTTTAAAACAGTACCCTGACTGACTGACTGACAGACAAAGCACAGCCTAAACCTAGGAACTTGAAATTGGCAGACGTAAATCTTGAGTATCCCAGAGAAGCACTAAAAAGAGATTCCCACGGGATAGGGTAGGATAAATGAGGCTTCTATATTTCTCAGTAACTGTAATACCTAACTAGACTCTTCAAATTCGGCACACCTGTAGAATTATATCTGTTTCTTTATTCAGCACCAATGTACAATATACAATCAACAGTTTCAAATCTATTACAAATAAAAATATAAAAAGGCATATCCGCACTAGGCTTCATCAAAATAAACAAGTGTAATCTGCCACAAGCTTCGTCATCATTTCCCACCATCATCACCATCACGTCATCACGGCACGTCGCGTCGTAATTTTTTTCACCTGTAGATGATGGTAACACTAAAACTTGTTCTCCGGGAAAATGCGAAATTCCCACGGGACAGAAATAAGTGCATTCAACTTCGGGACTGTTTTTAAAAAGTACATATTTCATTTGTATTACTTGAGTTATTGTCTACGCGTACGAAGTCGTGAGCAAAAGCTAGTCATCTTATATGAGCTGGGACGCGTCCACTGTTGGACGCTGGGTTACGTTTGGCTGACTGTAATTTTAGGTCCATTCGGAATCAATAACAAACTTTACAGAGGGGTTTCGGTTGGGTTTTAAGGCCATTTATTAAACTTTACGGCCGTGGCTGATTGTAATTTCCAATTTGTAAGTTTTTAGCAGATTAAATAAAGGATTACTGTAGGTGACGACGGTCCGCAGGTAATGCGAGAGAAAGGGGTGAGATGTCAGTGCTGACGCGTTACTACAGCGCACGTACCGGCGCAGTGGCCTCACCTTATATTAACCTCGTCAAAAACATAAACGTGAAATGAGAGCCACTTCATAATAATGAATAAGTAGGCTTATTGTCTAACTCGTCTCATCCAGTCTCGACCTCCGTGCCGTCGAATGTCATCCATCCAGCGCTGGGGTGGTCTACCGCGCCCTCGAGTATCCGCTCTGGGTCTCCATTCAAGGGAGCGTTCAAGTATTACGTAACGCAATTTTTGAAGATTTTTGACCCCCACCCCACATGTAACGCTCCGTAACGTTTTTCTGTACCCCCCCACCCCCCTCTCTAAACGTTACGTAACTCTCAAGTAATCATTTTTAATAACCGTTTGGTTCGGTTTTCACTTGCAATAAGTGAATTTTCACTTATTCATGTTAAGAGAGTATATAACAAAAGAAATAATGTTACGTAACGTGTTGTAAGAAAGACCCCCTCCCGCCCCTGTAACGCATCGTAACGTTTTACGAGACCCCTCCGCCCCCCCAAATTGCGTTACGTAATACTTGAACGCTCCCCAAGGACTCGCCTTGTCCAGCGACTCACGACTGGCACGGAGGTCGAGACTGGATGAGACGGGCACAAGATCGCCAAGAGTTGAAGAAGAGGGAAGAGGCCTACATCCAAGATTGGATCACCAAAAGGCCATGGTGATGATGATGATTATCTAACTCGCTCGCAATCGCCAATATTATATCGTGTTCATTTTTACAGTTCATATATATAGGCTGACTATTGGCATCGGAATCAGCTAGCTGACATGTTGATACAAGAACTGTCATTTCAATCCGATGCAGTGTCAAAATAGTTACGCAATGACCCTGCTGAATATGCATCATAGTTGACTTTGCCGACAGAAAAATGACATCGGGTTCCAAGTAGAAAATCCTGCGTTTATTGCACTGGGATGTACTCGTAATTCAATTTCAAGAGTTGGCTTGGCTAGTTTTTACACACAAAATTTGGATTGTTGGTAAAAACGAAGTGCCGTTAATAAAGCGGAGATTTAAAAATAATATTTTTAGAAGTAAATGAACTGTGTCTGTATAATCTATGGCTTATTAAATACGCTGTCGAGAAAGGGCTGCCGCCGATGCGGAAAATGTACGTCGAGTTTTATTATTTATGTCACTTTTGACGGCTTTTTTATTTGAAAGAAGCAACTCTAAAATATATCGTAAGACCCACGCGAAATGTTTCTGAATCGATAACTTGTAAATGTTGGTGTTTGTGAACAATGAGAAACTATTGTGGCAGCTTAGTGTTTAAACAAGGCTTAAACTAACAGCCTCTCAAGGGGATCGTGGATTTTAAGATTTAAGGGTTAAGGCGCTGTCAACAGCAAAAGACCTTGAGCAGCGCCACTCTTCACACATACGGTTCGCGTGCCTGTGAGTGAAAGAGAAGAAACTATTCCGGCAGCTTGGCGCGCGTCTAAAATCTTGCAAATAAGACACAAATAAGAAGAAATAAAAAAAGTATGGATTATTTGTGAAATATGACTCGTTAGCCGTGTAGGTATGAATATGTTGACTTCATGTTTTTAATTGCAGACCCATACGTCGAAAAAATAAAGACATAGAACCGTTTAATGATGATTTTAAGACCAATCTTTGCAATTATTTTCTATCGAGCCGATTTTGTTCAATTATGTATCGAATCCATCTAGCGTGTTTGAAATATGATGAAAATTAACATTATATTTTTTTTGTATTTTTTTTGTGTGTAGTTTTTCTTAAAAAAGTGCTTAAATAATATCAATTTCAACAAAATTAGGTGTTGTCAGCCTCTTAAGCCGCGAGCCGCTTAAAAAACGGTGACGTTACGGAATCGCAACAAAATGTATGAAGAAACTGTGAGGAAACGTGACGCATACGATACGTCACTGCATATACGCGGCAGTTTGGTCGCACCCTTACATAAATTTTATGGTGAAAAAATAAAATTAAAAAATAAAATAAAATCAAATTAACACCAATTGACCTAGTCCCAAACTAAGCAAAGCTTGTAATATAATGTGTATTGTGAGGAAACTTGACCTGCAAAGTAATTTCAAGAAACTTACACTAGAGGCTCTGGCTCTTCTAGCTCGAACAAAATACAATACACACCTAGGAAATAAAAACTCTTTTGTGTAACACAAACCAGCCCAAGTAGGAAGTGACGTCACCGGCGCGTTGCTTCTATCTGTATACATAATTAATCAATCGGTACTTGCATAATTATTACTTGTTTGTTACTGATTGTGCCCGTAAGTTTTTTCTTCACTTCGCACTTGGCAGAGTGGTCGTGGTCACTTCAAGTATTTTCCGTGTACCATCAGCCAAATATACAATACAATACAATAACTCTTTATATCTTTTCTTTTTTTCAAATATGTGGTCACCTTACGGTTATAACTATCCTATGTCAACCGTTTAAGAATTCCGTACTGCGAAGACTGTCCCGACCGCGCCACCAGAATTTCACTACCAGGAGACTGATTTCTGAATCTCACCGATGATCTCTAATTCAACGGTGACAAATTATGTCACTGTTTATCAAAATGTCATAATTTTGAAAGTCACACTCTGTGTACCAACATGCAGATATCTCGCATTTGTTCGCAGTGTTAGTCATAGACAATCATACAGTTACGTCCAATTTAACGCAGATAATAGTGTCGACCTTAATACCGGTTTTTGTGTCTCATACTAAAACTTTGAATAGGTAAATCAACGGAGTTAAACGTAAAACGAAACGTAGTGTCGCTCAGCCACTGTCAGTATCAATGTCAAATTGTCACGCGGTGAGATTTTACTAGTGGGAGGGCACTCGACTTGATATTATAGGTATGACAATTGTCAGCGATGAGTTTCAAAAATACGAACTTTTGAAAATCGGTGACAATTTGTCATAAGAGTTTTCAATGATTCACGGTTAAGTTCATTCGAAATATTATAAACGGGATGTGAACCGCGATTACCTTTATTGAGCACCCGATATTTTGACAATTTGTCATATCGCTGGTAATTTGTCACTTGGTGAGATTCAAAAATCGGTCCCCAGATTGTTGAATTGTCACCCGACTTACACAAGTATGCAAAATTTCAGCTTAATCGGCTGAATATTTGTCTGCTTCAAAACTGAGTTACATTGCAAGATTCCATCCGGACGAACATAAGCTGCAAGTTAAATAATTTAAAAGCTTGTAAATTAATTACTGCCCCAATTATTCTTCCTGCAGTTAATCTGCCTGGGATACTTTTAAACGCGAACGAAGTCACGGGCAACAGCTATTATACTACATCTATCCTACTATAAATAAATGCGAAAGTTTGTCAGGATGTGAGGATGTGAGTGTGCTAGTTCCTTCTTCACGCTGAAACGACTGGACGGATTTGGAACAAATTTGGAACGGAGATAGCTAGTACCCTAGATTAATGCATAGGCCACTTTATTTATTTATTCATTTATTGCAAAGTCAAGTACATATTAAAAGATGTTATATGAGATTAGTAGGCAAGTACATGACGCCCTGCAAGGGCACACAATAGTAATTTATCACTAAAGTCAAAAATTATTAATTAACAATGTCAAAATACAATAAAATTAGATGTCATGCCTAATAAAGTATTGATTAAATCTGTGAATTATTAAAATAAAGTTAGAGTTGTAAAATTTTGATTACTGACAGAGATACAGGGAGAAGGGTGATGTACCTACAGTAATGATAATAAGAACAAACGCATGTCAAGTTACCCACACCATTAATATTTTAATTTATAAATTAATTATTTAAATCAGGATGTCAAAGAGTATTTTCATTTGGAATTTAAATTTAATTTAATTTGACTAGCTCTGTAGTATTATCATTTAAAAACTCATTAGTTCCTGCGGGATGGCAATAAACATGTCAAAGGTCGTAGCTGCATAGCGTCGCAATGTAAATAATTATTCCAGAATATACTATCAGCATCAGTGGCCTTGCCATGACGTCATAATGCGATCCAAATCCGACTCAGTCCAGTAGGCTTATTGTCTAACTCGCTCGCGATCACCATCGTGTTCATTTTGACAGTTCTTGTACGAATGTGACAGCTAGCTGATTCCGATGTCAATTGTCAGCCCATACATAAACTGTCAAAATGAACGCGATGGTGATTGCGAGCGAGTTAGACAATAAGCCTACTGTATGTACCTATATGTAAAATCGCATTAAGACGTCATGGTAAAGTCCTAAATACTAATTGTACGCTGACGAAGATGCGAGCAGAAGCTGAGGTTTATAATAAGTTTTATTTACTTGTTTAGTTCAATCATTTATCGACAACAAACAAAGATGGCGGCGACGTTGGCGCAGTTCCAACGTCCGTTCAATGCCAGCGACATAACTTAGATATCGGCGTGACCTCAGATGTGGCCAAGTGTAGATGCGTCGTCATGTACACACATACATACATACACAAATCAGGTCTATATCCCTTACGGAGCCTAAAACAACAAGGAAGGAAGGTAGGTGGGAAGAAGAAAAATGTCTTGGCTAAGAAACATCAGAGAATGGACCTGTATAAAAACCGTAGAGCAACTCTTTGCGCTGGCTACGGATAGGGAAAAGTTTAAGAGTCTGACTGCCAACCTTCAGTGATGAAGAGGCACATAAAGAAGAAGAAAACAACAAGACCCACGTTTAGCATGATTATAGGCGTATACTTAGGTGGAAAGGGGAATCAAAATAGTAACGGGTTGCTGGCCGCACCGGATATAAGATATACAAAAAACTAGAACTAAAATTCTTGATTCATTAATAACCACCCTAAAAGTGCCTACGAGTATATAATATCAAATTTTATCAAAATCTACTCAGTCGTATTCCCGTGGAAGAGTACACAATTACATCTATACCTATAAAACATATATACCTATAAAAAAAAAAAAAAAAAAAAAAAAAAAAAAAACAATACCGTGACTGACTGACTGACTGACTGACAAACAACGCACAGCCTAAGCCACTGGACCTAGGAACTTGAGGCAGACGTAAATCTTGAGTATCCCAGAGGAGCACTAAGAATTGATTTTTTTAAATTCCCACGGGATAAGGAATAAATGAGGTTTATATATTTCTCAGTAACTGTAATAACTAGACTCTTCGGCGCACCTGTAGATTATTGTAACACTATAACATGTTCTCCGGGAAAATGCGAAATCTTCGCGGGACAGAAACAAGTGCATTCAACTTCGGGGCTGTTTTTAAAAATTACGTATTTCATTTGTATTACTTGAGTCTACGCGTACGAAGTCGCGGGCAAAAGCTAACAGCCTTATTCATAAAAAGTTAGAGGCTCGTTATAAGCTCGCTATAGGACCGATGCAAAAAAACATGATTCATAAACGTTAATTAGCGCTAATCAGTCCATCAAGGGTCTGTTAAGTCTTCCGAAAGTTAGCGGACCGTAGACCCTACTTTATCTCTCTGCTAACTCACAAAATGGCTGCCACGCATGTGAACAGCTGATTTTGGCAAGAGCAAAACCATACGCAAGACAGTTTTTTTTGTTTTAAGTTTTTATTCCCTCCGGGAAAGGTAAAGGAAACTAGATCCACACTGCCTAGTCTGTCGTGTTAATTCGCTGGTTTCCCGCTAATTCGCTGCCACTGCTGTCAATTTATTTTTTTTAATTCACTAAAAGGCCATTTTTGGTCTATGATTTGTCAAGGTGACAGCATAACGCGTCTAATCCATCCATCAGCAGCTCATTAGTTAACAGACTGCTAGCAAGCGTTTATGAATCATACTTTTTAACAATTGTCAAATAAGCTTAATCAGTCTGTTAACTAATCGACTGATCAAACCTCAATTAAGGATTTTTTATGAATAAGGCTGTAAAGTATATACACGCTCTAAGTAGTAGAATCACGCCAACTATACCAAAGTCGCCCACACACCCATAGTATTACCTTGTCTAACGCACACTTAATCTATTTAAGTGGGTACTTACCGGCATAGTGTGCATGCCTAGATTCGCCTCGACCAGAGGAATTAGCATATTAATCACTCGCAGCATATGATCCTAATTTGATTAGGTATTTTACAGTAGGTCTCCATTAAGGCAATGCTTAGGTATTCCTAGGGACAATCAGGTGGCATCAATTAACATGCCTTTGTGTGAATGTGTGCGAGTGTGGGACTATTTTTATCGTGTTCTTGTTGTAGGCGAGCTTACAATCTAAGTAAGTAAGTAAGTAATCTTTATTTGCAATTAAATATGGTATACAATAGATGTCAAAATGAGATACAGTTCACATATTTAGTCAGTAATATGACATGCAAATTAACAATATGAATAATCAAAATAGGAAGCACAAGCTAAGCTAACTAATATTATAAATGCGAAAGTATGGATGGATGGATGTTTGTTTGTTACTCTCTCACGCCAGAACGGCTCAACGAATCTGGATGAAATTCGGCACATAGATAGAGAAAAGTCTGGAATAGCACATAGGCTACTTTTTATCCCGGAAAATTGCGTAGTTCCCGCGGGATAGCGATAAACGAATTCTTTGCAGACGAAGTCGCTGGCAACAGCTGGTTAGCATTATAAAATTAGACACATTTATTATGAACTGATTATTTAAATTAGATTTAATACTAGCTTTTGCCCGTGACTTCGTCCGCGTGAACTTCATTTTTTGACGAGTCACATATTGCTATGCATATTTTGAACTGGCACTTAACACTTTAAACTTTAAATGACGATAACTTTTTTTTCTGACCTTAGATTTGAATAAAATAAGCCTATAAGTTGCCCTGATATAAGTGTTAACTATTTGTGCGTAGTTTTAGAGATTAGCGAACACATACATAAATATACACATACATACAGACAGACGAAAACTATACAATCTACTTTGTTGTGTTTTATTCCTCTCCCCTATTCGTTAGTACTCTATTTTTGATGAATTTATTTAATGTACAGACACGAACTTTCTACTGATTTATTATATGTATAGATATGTAGGTAGGTAGTCTATATATTAGCTTACAATTAGCATTATAAAATTAGACCCACTTATTATGAACTAATTATTTAAATTAGATTAAATTTGGCTAATTTACATACTTAAAGATAAAACAAGATAATTTTACGAACAGACCTACTAAGACTTATTAGAAGATAATGAAATTAATGGATAGCATTTCAAATGTACAAACGAACAAATTATAACTGGGGGGGTTATACGTGCCGGCACGTAAGTCTAGCGATGACGAGTCACGTGGAGGGGATGCGCACCCACTATTCTGTATTTTATACTTCTGCGCATACAAGTCCATCGCTAGACTTACGTGCCGGCACTTATACCATGACGTCTTTATATGATTCAATTTCGATTCAGTTTAGGTTCGCTCGCTGTCAGATCCGTACTAAAAGTGACAGCTTAAATCTGAACTTAGTCGAAATTGCATCGGATTAAGAAATCATGGTAAGGCCCCTGGTCGCTTTTCTCACAACTGTGTTGGAAAATAACCTTTATTTCTTGCTCGTCGGTGCAGAACAACAGAGAGGGACAGATAAAGTTAACAAATTAACAATAGCCAATTATACACTATGTATAGCCAAAGATACACTAAGGGACAAATGTCCAGCGACACGTGTCGTCAGCGACGTCGGGTGAAGTGGCGCGACGTTGCCAGACTTCGCTCGACATGTCTGCACGTCTAGCACGAGAGCGCACAAGAGTCGCGTCGCGCGCGAGATAGATTGCCCGTCTTTTTCTTACTGTTCGTTCTAGAAAGAGACGGGTAATCCATCTCACGCGCGACGCGACTGTTCCCACAGTAGGTATTTGACATTTTAACGCAAACGCGGTCGAGACGTGTTCTGTGACCGAAAACTTACACTAAGCGTACTGTTTGTTGCCGTTTCGCTAGCGGCGCTGTCAATTTTCCCATAGTACCTACTTGAGACGTTTAACGCAAAACGCGAAAACTTACACTAGAGGCTCAGGTAACACCGCGCGTTCGCACGACGCGCCTGTCGCCAGTCCTGAATTTATAAATAGGCCGTATAGGCCGGCAGATTTCAGAGGACGGTCACTGAATAGATACTATCACTATCACTATCACTAGATTTCAGACGATAAAAGTCAAACACGTTCACTGGTTTTATCATGGGCGACGGAAAAAAGTGGCCTACACTCATCTAACTAATATTATAAATGCGAAAGTATGGATGGATGGATGGATGTTTGTTTGTTACTCAATCACGCCAGAACGGCCCAACGGATCTGGATGAAATTCGGATCATAGATAGAGAAAAGTCTGGAAAAGCACATAGGCTACTTTTTATCCCGGAAAATTGCGTAGTTCCCGCGGGATAGCGATAAACGAATTATTTGCTGACGAAGGCGCCGGCAACAGCTCGTATTATAAATGCGAAAGTTTGCGAGTGAAGATGTGAGTGAGTGTGTATGTTTGTTCCTTCTTCACGTTAAAACAACTAGACGGATTCGGATAAAATTTGGAACGAAGATAGCTGGTACCCTAGATTAAAACATAGGCTACTTTTTATCCCGGAAAATTGTATAGTTTCCGCGGGATAGCGATAAACATATCAATTGTTAATTCTACGCGGACGAAGTCGCGGGCAGAAGCTGGTAAAAAATATAAATCCGGCACTGCCTGTCGCTATTTAAATAAGTCGCACAATGTCTCCAGATATGTCAAGCGAAATCGGCCGGCTTCGCTTGGCATGTGGGACATTTGTCCCCAAGTGTATCCCTGGCTTTAGAAACGACAGGCCTGTGATACTATGTACCG
The DNA here is from genome assembly GCA_963854515.1 of Pandemis heparana. NCBI lineage: Eukaryota > Metazoa > Arthropoda > Insecta > Lepidoptera > Tortricidae > Pandemis > Pandemis heparana. The sequence continues at coordinate 1,629,113 of OY978021.1, read as the reverse complement.
ATTTTATGATCGTGTCGGCCTTTACATTTATGTTTCGACGTTCATTCATTGTGACGTCTCATTGTTCACACCTACTTAAATCTACGTAACCTATTTATGTATTCAGCGGTATAAAATATGACCCTCTTATAATATGTATGCAATATACTACCTCGTACCTCGATAAAAAATATTTTCACATGTGTAAAAAATGTTCCGGTGGTATAAGTTTTAGTTTAATAATGATTACCTGTCGTTAAGTTTCATAGTTTAATTAATAGACACAAATGGGCTGACAATTGGCATCGGAATCAGCTAGCTGTCACATTCATACAAGAACTGTCAAAATGAACACGATGGCGATCGCGAGCGAGTTAGACAATAAGCCTACTGAACTGTGTCGTAATTGGATCGCATTAAGACATCATGGTAAGGCTCATCCATCCTCAATATACGAGTAATTGAACACAATTCTCAGTTCAAATAAGCGACGCCGCGGGCTAAAGCTAGTTAGCATAATAAACCTTTAAACGAGAGCTACAAAGCTAGGGCCTTTGAACGAGAAAATTCACAAATAGATATAAAGAACGGAGTTGTAATGCATGCAGCCAAACGTGCCTGAGGAAGCGAAGACCGCACCGGCGGCCATAGAAGCTTAAAAAGGTGCTACTATACTCGGGTGGATTATGGCACACAAATTACAACGTCAAAAATCCACCCACTCCATTTAATTTAGAATGAGAAACCACAACAACATTATGTTGCGGCTCATAAACTGTAATCTCTTTACAATTTGTACTAGAGTAACAATTAACTACACGCAAATAAAGTGACATTAAAACAATTTTATTTTGCGGCTCCCAGACCATTGTACACTACATATTTGCTAGGTAAAAAATAGTTGACCAGACGCAATAGAATGTTATTGTGGTTTCTCATTCTAAATTAAATGAAGTATAGCGGTGCCGCAATATCAATAGTTTCCGTAACGATAGTTATAACGGAGAAATATTGATAGTATCGATACTATAGATAGCATCAATAGTTTAAGTAATATTGAAAAACAATTGTATCCATACTATCTATACTAACGATAGTATTTTAGTCTGCCAAAACTATCAATTATTATCAATAACTATCGATACTGTTATCTTTGCTCAAACTATCGATAGTGGACCATCGAAGACATTTTTGGCATAGAATAGTTTTTTTTTTTATTAACGCGTGGGGGTTTTTTAATTTTTTAATTTAATGTTACGAGTATTTCATACGATTTCGCAATAATTTCTTTGGCAGGTTGTATGGTACGTCATGGCATAGAGGTGAAAAATTTTTTTTTTTTATTCCCACAGGCTAGGGAAGGGAATTAGCCTATTTTTAATCTTTCTGCGAGGGTTTTAGATAGAGCTTAAAATAAGATCGTGTTATTAATCTCCGTCTTTAAGCTTATAAATAATCACCAATTTATTTGTATGAGAAGGCAGTTTTGGCGGCGAGGTTCATATGCTGTCACGTTTAAGCGATATACTGCTTAGATTTATATATGTATATACTTGTATGCCCATATATTTTCCTTTTGAGCTCGATTGACGTATTTCCGTAACAAACGAGATATGGATATAGTGGGAACCTGTATCACTAATATTCTACATGCATACATGCATATATCACGGCTTTATGCCTTATGGGTTAGACAGTGCCTAAGGTAACAAGACCTAAAGGCTACGTTTAGCATGATTGTGGGCGTATAGGCGAAAAGGGAATAAATACATACTTAAATTATATACACCTCCTTGCAAAAAAAATCGGGCACCTATGGTTTTTCAGATTTTCAGGCATTAAAGCTTAGAAAGTAAGCTTTTATGCACATGAAATACAAAAACCATGGGTGCCTTTTAAACATCCAAAACTCGAGAACAGACATTCTTATTTTTCATACTAGCTTCTGCCCCCGAACTTCGCAATTAGCAATTGACATGTTTCTCGCTATCCATCGGGAACTGTGCAATTTTCCGGGATAAAAAGTAGCCTATGTTTTAATCTAGGGTACCAGCTATCTTCGTTCCAAATTTTATCCAAATCCGTCCTGTCGTTTTAGCGTGAAGAAGGAACCAACATACACACTCACTCACTCACATCGTCACATCGTCACAAACTTTCGCATTTATAATATTAGTAGGATTTATATACCCGACCGGCGCACGAACCCGGGACCCAGAGCTCCATAGTCAGGATCTCTAACCACTATCTGCTTGTGAGTTAAGTAGGTATATATGTTGCGAAAGTCTTTAATTTTCCGTGATATTTCTTTGTTTATCTGTTGTGTTATGTGCCCTTGACACGTGTCGCGTCCGGAGAACACGTGTCTTCCTCATACAGCCGCTTATAGCACATATATAATATAGTATGTCGCGCGCCATATTACTTATTGAATAAGTGACAGGAATCTTGTTTATGTTGGTCGAGATTCTTGTCATAATAGCATTTATTATTGTATTATGTGGATATAACGATTATAATTACATAAAAAAACGACCAACATACAACCTCATTTTTAGAGTTCCGTAGCTGAATGCTTAATTTCGTTTGTCCATCGGTCTGTCTGTCTGTTTATCACATGAAATTTACTCTGAAACTTACAAGGCTATGTGAGTATTTTCCTTGAAGTATTCATTTGTCTTTTAGTTATTGCCACACATTTCTAGTTAAAAATTATAAAATACGAAAAATTATAAAATACGAAAAATATTTTTCTTTTTACGCTTATATCATAGTGCTCTAAAATGCATTCAGAAACCGTAGAAAATCACCAGCATTATTACACCCTTAAAAAATATATACTGTAATAACATTACAATACAAAAATTCTTACTTTAATGTTATTACAGTTACAGATTTTACCATAACTTTACAAAAATCTATACTTTAATAACATTAAAGTACAGATTTTACCTACTACCACAAACAAGAATGTACTTAAATATTTTATTGAATCAGGCGTTACTTTGCGGAGGTCCATTCCTATGAACACAAAATATTTACCTTGCTACTCCGCTACTTACGTGCAAGATAACCAATGTGTGGTGGTGGTGGTTATCTTGCACGTAAGTAGCGGAGTAGCAAGGTAAATATTTTGTGTTCATTAAGAATGTACTTACATAAATCACGTCTTTATCCCTTACGGGGTAGACAGAGCCTAGTGTAATTGATTGTAATTATAATATCTGGATGCAGGCGGTCTAGATTGGGGCTTATCCAAGGCTAGCAATGAAACACGTACTGGTGATTCCTCGATTTATTCCAGACTGGCCTAAACACCCTACCCACACATTGCACGTAAACATAGTTGTAAGGCTACCTACATTACAGTAATAATGCTGGTCATTTCCCTACTACTTCTAAACCTATCTTAAAGTAACTTATGATATTATGTGTGTAGATAAAGTAATGTATGCAACTGTACATAATTAGATCTTAAAACACTCGTGTGACCTTATTTTGAAACTCACCAAAGCTCGTTTCAAAAAACCACACTCGTGTTTTGACCCTATGTAACACTAGCTGTTGAGAGAGAGAGAGAGAGAGAGAAACATTTATTTACACACATTCGATACACGTAGATTCACCAGATTGCCAGCGACTTCGTCTGCAAAGAATTCGTTTATCGCTATCCCGCGGGAACTACGCAATTTTCCGGGATAAAAAGTAGCCTATGTGCTATTCCAGACTTTTCTCTATCTATGTGCCAAATTTCATCCAGATCCGATGGATCGTTCTGGCGTGATTGAGTAACAAACAAACATCCATCCGTCCATCCATCCATCCATCCATCCATGCTTTCGCATTTATAATATTAGTTACATAGATTAGATTAGATTGCATAAAATACTATTGTAGGTATCACCAAAAAAATATTTAGACGCCGTGATGTCATATTAACTTGTAAATATGGCCTTTGAAGTTTCAAGTCTACAAAATAACATTGAGCCCTGCGGCGGTAAAGGAATTCTTTGCACGACTACACTTATTTCCTTCGTCAGTTACAAGATCGAACAAGACCATCATCTTCCTAGCGTTTTTCCCGGCATTTACCACGGCTCAGTGAACCTGGGGTCCGCTTTGACAACCTAATCCCAAGATTTGGCGTAGGCACTAGTTTTACAGAAGCGACTGCCATTTGACCTTCCAACCAGGTAGCTAAGCCTTATTGTTTGATGTTTCCCTTCACCGAAAAGCTCATGGTAAATTTCAAATGTAATTTCGCACATAAATTCCGAAAAACTTAGAAGTGCGAGCCCGGGATTCTAACCCGCGACCCTCTGCTTGAGAGGCCACAGGTCAAACCACTAGGCTACCAGAAGATCGAACAAGACCCTTCCATTTCATTTGTCCCGATATTAACTGATAATTCTCTTTCAGATAACCCACCTTCGGGCAGGAGCGGCGATTACTGTAAGTACAGCCCCATAAAAGCTAATGCGAAGGCGTTTTCTTTAATAACCCCCCCATTGCCGTCATCGGGTCTGATAAGCCCGTTCAGATTTTCGACGTAATAATGACATTTAACTCGTTAATGATAATATTTGGGGTGTCTTTTGGAGAAATTTGAATGCAAGGCGTTACTAAAATTTAAGAGGAGTCAATTATTATTATCACTAGCTTCTGCCCGCGACTTCGTCCGCGTAGAATTAGCAATTGACATGTTTATCGGTATCCCTCAAGAACTGTGCAATTTTCCGGGATAAAAATTAGCCTATGTTTCAATCTAGGGTGCCGATAGCTGGCACCCTAGATTGAAACATAGGCTAATTTTTTCGTTCCAAATTTTATCCAAATCCGTCCAGTCGTTTTAGCGTGAAGAAGGAACAAACGTACACACTCACTCACTCACATCGTCACATCGTCACAACGTCACAAACTTTCGCATTTATAATATTAGTAGGATTTAAGTCAATTTCTTTTAATTTCTAAACGACACTGAAAATTAGAACACATAGAAAAATCCGAAAAGTAAAGCTATGGCCGGGAATCGAACCCGGCTCTTTGTCATTCCGTGACGCGTGCTATACCCCTACACCACCCATAGCAGGTGAGTAAGCCTCCGAATTTTTCTATCTGTTACCAACTGTCACGTGACCTTGTTACTATGCGAATATTTGTCGCTAAGCGTCCTCTGTTTGAATGATGTGTCTGTACGACACAATTACAAACTCCCGTGGAACATGTACTGCTCACCAGGGACGAGAGAAGGCGCTGTTTTTCAAATGATAGGAAATATCAAATGAATCAAGAAATTTTACTTCTTGATTTTAATGTTTACTTTTTACGTTTTACCAATTTCTTTTGTTTTTGTCAGGTTGATACTCTCGGTCGATTACTCCTCAAGTCCTCGTGTGTACGTTTTGTCATTTCTATTTCTGTCAATTTGTAGCGAGTTGGGAGCACTCTGTCATGGAATATTGCGTGACAGAGTTTGTGATCGAGCTTTTGTGCTCAACTTGGCCTTGTAAACACGAGACGTTACATTGAAAGATAGACGGATAAATGTCTTAAGAATGTAAATATTGGTGGAGCATCAGACATTTGATTAAATGTTACTGAGCCCTAAGTTATTTCGGTTTTTTATGTGCTTTTATTTTACCGAAATTATTATTTTGTTTTTAGTATTTTTTGTTATAGCGGCATCAGAAATAACTATATCATCTGTGAAACTTTCAACTAGCTATTACGGTTCTTGAGATACAGCCTGGTGACAGACGGACGGACGGACGGACGGACAGCGAAGTCTTAGTAATAGGGTCCCGTTTTTACCCTTTGGCCCTTTTTACCCTAAAAACGGCACTTCCCAACGAAAAACATTGTTAATGAGTGTGCAAAGTGCAATGTTACTTCTAAAATCACCTTCGTCACCAAACAGCATACATTATACCATTTAGCACACATCCGTGCAATCACCTTAACGACCTCGGCATGGCATTGCTCGCGCAATTTGCCGTCATTTGTCACACGTGTTATGTCATATTGTCATATGTCATATTGGCAACGATAAATTCACGAGTCGCATCGCACGGGTTGACATCGCTATTTAATTACTTCGGGTCTTCGGCTTGTTCGTTTTGAATGTTTATTTATTCATCCTGAAGTGGCTTTTTATTGGTATTCGAATGGAATATGTTAAGAGTAGTTGCAGTAGTAAAGACTTAATCAACAGACTCCAAGTAGAACAGAGGAAAATGGAACGGGTTATGCTTGGTATTACTCTGCGTGATAAAGTTAGAAATACAGATATCCGCAGGCGTACAGGATTGACAGACATAGCCCGGGTCATTGTGAAGAGAAAGTGGCGATGGGCAGGTCACGTGAGTCGCCGAGCGGACGGGAGATGGAGCCGGAAAGTGTTGGAGTGGAGACCGAGGATGGGAAGCAGAAGTGTTGGTCGCCAAACAACCAGATGGGCGGACGATATAGCCAAAGTGTGCGGGAAGAACTGGTTGTACAAAGCCCGGGACCGAACCGGATGGCGTGTTGATGAGGAGGCCTATGCCCAACAATGGGTTAATTTAGGCTGAAGAAGAAGAAGAAGTTGCAGTATTACACAGTCTGGGTCAGAGGAATTTGTTCATACTAGCCCCCTTATTCGTAAACGCTCTATAGGGTTCTGCTAACTTAGCAATCGTTTGTCCTTATCTGTGAAAGGTAAAAGTCAAAGTGACAGATAAGGACAAACGATTGCTAAGTTAGCAGAAGCCTATACAGTGTTTATGAATAAGGGGTAGCTCATGAAAAGTACGGGAGCGTCTCCGTCTTTTTGCTTTATCGCGGCAAAAACGTTGTACAAAACTGCACCTATTTCAATACAAACCTCTTTATAGGGTTTTTACCTTTTTTTATATTGTTTGTAGCTTTTGCCCGCGACTTCGTCCGCGTAGAATTTAACAATTGTCATGTTTATCGCTGTCCCGCGGGAACTTTGCAATTTTCCGGGATAAAAAGTAGCCTATGTTTTAATCTATGGTACCAGCTATCTTCGTTCTAAATTTGATCCAAATCCATCCAGTAGTTTCAGCGTGGAGAAGAAACAAACATATACACTCACATCCTCGCAAAATTTCACATTCATAATATTAGTAGGAGTAGGATGGTGTTTTATACATTATGTCTTTTTCATTATACCTACTTTTGTTTTTACCGTAAACTAGTGCCTATCATTTGATGCAATGTATTTTAAAAATTGAAGAACAAAATAGTCTACTTTTTATGCTGAAAATTACATAGTTCGCGAGATTCGCGACTAATAGCGATAAACTAAATCGCTACACTAAAACTTCAGTACTCTAAGGGCCCGCAAACCTTTGGTATATTTCAGCTTTACACCTCTACGCGTTCCTAGGAAAAAGAGTCTTGACAGACTGACGGACGGACTGGCAACAAAGTGATCCTATAAGCGTAGTGTTTTTTCCTTTTAAGGTATATACGTAACCCTAAAAAAAACACCGGGTAGCACTCCGGGAGTGCCGGCAGAAGTGAAAACTACACACACGCACACTCGCGCAAAAAGAATAAAAATACACGAGATTTGAACTGCGGTCACCTGAGAGAACACACTGTTATTCCACACCTTATACCACTAGGCCAAGCGCACATACCTTAAAGCGACGAAATCAACGTACACTTCAAAAATCGAACGCGACTCTACGAGTATACTTCATTTAATTTAGGATGAGAAACCACAATAATGTTATATTGCGGCTCGTGAACTGTAATCTCTTTACGATTTGTACTACAGTAACAATTGACGCCACGCAAATAAAGTGGCATTAAAACAATTTTATTTTGCGGCTGCCAAACTATTGCACTGTACTGTTTGCTAGACCAGCCGCAATATTATAATGTTATTGTGGTTACTCATTCTAAATTAAATGAAGTATAGCTTCATTCGTATTTCAAAATAACCTCTTAGAGGATCCTGATATCCTGGTAGTTAAACTCTCCCTCCGTCTTACGCCTGACGCGAGTTTAACAAAAAGCATCCCAAAAAGTGGTCAGCGTCGCTAAAGTAGTTTTCACTTCAAAAACCTTATTTTACTCCGCCAAATATTGAGGTCAAGTCGTGCAAAATAGCTATGCCTATGTATATTAGCTTTGTGTGTTAGCATACAATCTGCATAACAATTTTCGCAACAAATAAAACAAATAAGTCGGCCATTGTGTCAGCGAGACTAAAGTTTTTGTGAACTTGACATTGTGAATGGTGTAAATGACGATTCGTTACCTAATGTTGAAGACGTACTTGCAAGGTCGCACTGTTTAGTGTTTGAAGCGTTTGGACATAACCTTGCAGTTATTGGACACAAATTTTATGTAACAATTAGTGGCAATGGAATAATTTGACAAATAATGAGAGCGATTTTTGCACGCTTTTTAACTTGCCGCGTAGGTATTTTTGGGTCAGATTTTGCTAGTCTGATCCACTTGTAGTGCCCAGGGGCCTTACTATGACGTCTTAATGCTTAATGCGATCAATTCCGACTCAGTTCACGTTTTACCTGTCATATTTATTATGGATCTGACAACGAGCGAACCTAAACTGAACTGCGCGGGAAGAGAAGCAACTGGTACAGACCAGCATGGAAGGATAAACAGTCAAGGAAATCTACAAGTTTGTGTTATAATACGGAAAGGTTTAGCATGATTATGGCGTATAGGAAACGATCATAAAAGTGATGGGTTAGCCACGTCGCCTATAACATGATTCATAATATGTTACCTTAAGTTTTAAAGCAATAAAATGTCCAAACACAAATCGATTGTTAACCTTACGTGCAGTTTGACGCGGCCTCCGTATGTGTGTCAAACGCAAACCAAAGGCTGAGGCCGACCGGTACGCATCTGTACCATCCATGCCCAATTATAACATGGCTGCGGTACACTCAATTATCAGAATACGAACATATTATTCAGAAATTCGTGTTAATTTTCCGTCACGACAAACTTGAACGCGTTTGCGTTGAAATGCTGAGTGTAAATTGACCATCGCGACAAACGACTTGAATGCGTTTGCGTTGAAGTGTCAAATTTTTCGAGACTGTATGCTTAGTGTAAGTTTTCCATCGCAACAAACGACTGGAACGCGTTTGCGTTGAAGTGTCAAATATTTTGAGACTGTATGCTTCCATCGCAACAAGCGAATAGAACGCGTTTGCGTTGGACTGTCAAATATTTTGAGACTGTATGCTTCTATCGCAACAAGCGAATCGAACGCGTTTACGTTGAAGTGTCAAATATTTTGAGACTATGCTTCCATCGCGACACGCGACTGGAACGCATTTGCGAAGTGTCAAACATTTTAAGACTGTATGCATAGTGTAAGTTTTCGTTCACTAAATACGTGTCGAACGCGTTTACGTTAAAATGTCAAATAGGTACTAAGGGCCCAAGGAAACTGGTTTTCGAATGAAAGAAACTGTGTCCAAATCGGTCTATCCGCTTGAGAGCTACAATGCCACAGACAGACACACACAGAGACAACGGCGTCAAACTTACAACTCCCCTCTTGCGTCGGAGGTTAAAAACCAAAAACTTTTTGAAGTGAAAACTAAAGCTATTATTCATAAACGCTCTATAGGCTTTTGCTAACTTAACAATCGTTTGTCCTTATCTGTCACATTGACATTTACCTTTCACAGATAAGGACAAACGATTGCTAAGTTAGCAGAAGGCTATAGAGCGTTTATGAATAAGGGGGTTAATCTTTAGCAGCGTTGAGCGCTTTTTGGGATGGGTAAAAATGTTAAACTCGCGTCAGGCGTAAGACGGAGGGAGAGTTTAAGTACCATGATATCAGGATCCTAAAGAGCTTATTTTGAAATACGAATGAAGCTAGAGTCGCGTTCGATTTTTGAAGTGTACATTGATTTCGTCGCTTTAATGTATGTGCGTTTGGCCTAGTGCTATAAGGTGTGTCCGCAGTTCAAATCTGGTGTTTTTCCTTTTTCTTTTCCGAAACTATAAAAGCTATACTGTTGAAACTTGGTAAGTAGATGTATTCTGTGAACCGCATTAAGTTTTTCATACAAAAATAGAAAAAAAAACAAATAATTTTGGGGTTCCCCATACTTAGAACTACTCAAAATTTTTTTTTCATCAAACCCATACGTATGTGGTATGTGGATAGGTCTTTAAAAATTATATTGAGGTTTCTACATCATTTTTTTCTAAACTGAATTGTTTGCGCGAGAGACACTTCCAAAGTGGTAAAATGGTGTGTCCCCCCCGTAATTTCTAAAATAGGAGAATGATAAAACTAAAAAAAATATGTAATGTACATTACCATGCAAACTTCCACCCAAAATTGGTTTGATCGAGTTCTAGTAAGTAGTTTTTTTTTTATTTAATATTTGTTTGTCTATATTATAACCAATATAAAATGACCTCACACTGCTTTTTGCTTAAGAGCAGGGCTCTGCTAAGACTGGATTTTATAATAAATTGGCGAATTTGTACGGAAGCCTCAGTGCACGAGTCCGACTCGCACTTGGCCGATTTTTTTTAGATTAAAGCTCCAAATTAGAGCTCAACGGATATATTTGTACGCTCAATAATTACTTTAACACTTCATTCTTATTACCGTTTATCATTTCCGTTTGGCAGAGTATTGGCTGCCAATACACTTCCCTGTCATCGCTTCCTGACCTGTCAAGGTTTTTTATTGTACAATCCGGAGTCTCACGATGTTATTAACATTAAGTCATTTAACGTACCGTCACTTCTCAAGATCAGAAACATTAAACAGGCAAATTCATGGGCGTTTTAAATGCAGGCGTTTTAATTGCTTCTTAAGTGGCTTGGGGACCCTTTTAGATGGAAACTTTAGATATTTTGAAACTAGAGACTTGTGGCCTGTTTCACTACTCTGCTAAGTTCCAGTTATCCTAATTGTCAGTTATCTACGTATCTGTTTCGTAGTAATAAATAGAGACGGAATCATAAATAACTACAGGGAAATTACGGGCACAAGAGGCATTTCATCTAAGTCCTCTAGGTTGGCAACGCATCTGCAATCTCTCCGGGGTCGCGGGTGTCTATGGGCAGTGATGATCGCTTACCATCAGGTGACCCACTTGCTCGTTTGCCTTCCTATTCACATAAAAAAAAAGAAAAAAAACTGGCATATACAATACATACTACCTACATAAATCACGTCTTTATCCCTTACGGGGTAGACAGGGCCCAAAGTAACAAGGCCTGGAGGCCGCGTTTAGCATGATCGTGGCCAACTAGGTGGAAACGGAATCTAAATAGTGATGGGTTGCTAGCCGCATCGCCTATAACAGGATTCCTAAGATTTTCGCCCATCAATAGGCTTTAACCATCTGCGCGGGAAGAGATGCAACTGGTACATTCAATGTTATTTTCTTTACTCCCAGATGGAAGAAATATGGTATACTAGCTTCTGCCCGCGACTTCGTCCGCGTAGAATTAGCAATTGACATGTTTATCGCTATCCCGCGGGAACTATGCAATGTTCCGGGATAAAAAGTAGGCTATGTTTTAATCTAGGGTACCAGCTAACTTCGTTCCAAATTTTATCCAAATCCGTCCAGTAGTTTTAGCGAGAAGAAGGAACAAACATACACACTCACATCGTCAATCACAAATTTTCGCATTTATAATATTAGTAGGATATAGGTATTTATGCGATTCCACTTTTCACTTATACGCCCACAATCTTTTTAAATGTAATGCTACCTTAGGCCCTGTCTAACCTCTAAATATACATGCACGTGTTCGTTTTAATAGTTCTGTTTTTCAATTACTCGATTCAAAATCACTTTCGATTGATCATTATAATCATAATCAAGTCACAACACAGCTTGCGGTCTCAATTAATTAATTAAGCAAAATTGATGAATCTATTCGGTATAATGTTACCGCCATTGTTCGCGAGCGTGGATCGATATAGGATCCATTAGAAATTGTTAGCATATGGGCAGACCAAGTAAATAGGAGTTGCACACGATAAAGTGAGTTTAAAACTACAACTCGAGTCTAAGGGTTGTTTCACACGTACCACAACCACACGACAAACATACTCACTCACAAACTTTCGCATTTATATTAGTAGGATTTATCTTAGAAACATACGACGACCGAATAGCTTAGTGCCGTGGTCGTCAAATTGCGGCCCGCGGACCCCATGCGGCCCGTGACCATTATTTGTGCGGCCCGCGGCAAAGTAAATTGTTTCAAATAACGAAATAAGCTGAATATATATGTATAAGTGGGCAAAGGCTCTTGTATCGTCTTCACATACTCTGCGGCCCGGCCCTGGAACTCACACTGTCATTGTGGCCCTTGGCCAGTAAAGTGTGACGACCGCTGGCCTAGTGGTTAGAGAACCTGACTATGAAGCTTGAGGTCCCGGTTCGATCCCCGGTACGAATGTTTGTTCTCGAGTCTTGGATGTTTAATATGTATTTAAATATGTATCTAACTAATATTATAAATGCGAAACTATGGATGGATGGATGGATGTTTGTTTGTTACTCAATCACGCCAGAACGGCCCAACGGATCTGGATGAAATTCGGCACATAGATAGAGAAAAGTCTGGAATAGCACATAGGCTACTTTTTATCCCGGAAAATTGCGTAGTTCCCGCGGGATAGCGATAAACGAATTCTTTGCAGACGAAGTCGCTGGCAACAGCTAGTTTATCTATATAAGTCTGTTTATCTGTTGTCTAGTGCCCATATCACAAGCTTTGCTTAGTTTGGAACTAGGTCAATTGGTGTCAATTGTCCCAAGATATTTATTTATTTATTACTAGCTGTTGCCAGCGACTTCGTCTGCAAAGAATTCGTTTATCGCTATCCCGCGGGAACTACGCAATTTTCCGGGATAAAAAGTAGCCTATGTGCTATTTCAGACTTTTCTCTATCTATGTGCCGAATTTCATCCAGATCCGTTGGGCCCTTCTGGCGTGATTGAGTAACAAACAAAGATCCATCCATCCATCCATCCATAGTTTCGCATTTATAATATTAGTTAGATGCTCGTGCTCTTTCCACAGTTTCTTTACCGCAGTTTAACCTCGACATCAGTTGTTGTATTGTTATTGTCTTCCAAATATGCGAGCCCAAGTACTTCAAAATTGCACGTTTAAGCCCTACTCTAACCAATGCGTCTGTAAACATGTGTTAATGCACTCACATCGGCTGGGAATTGTGCCTTTTCATTGAACAACGCCATTCAACCACAAATCTAGATTTGAGGTTTAATTATTAAGACTTAACCACGTCTATGCTGATTTAAAAGCCGACACGGAGCCTTACCATTAAGTCTTAATGCGATTCAGTTTAGGTTCGCTCGCTGTCAGGCCCATACTAAAAATGACAGCTAAAACCTGAACTGAGTCGGAATTAAGACGTCATGGTAAGGCCCACGGTCTTACTTTGTTTTAACCTAACAATTTACCGTTTCATTTTAAAAGTACGTACTTGGTTCTCAAGAATAAACTCTAAAGGCATTAAAAATATGAATACCATTTGCCATCATCAGCCTTTGTTCTCAGTTTTCTTACTTAATTATCTACGTCAAAATTAGCCGCAAAATACCGTTAAAATCAGGTTCATAATTAGCTTCTCGACACCAATTTGAACTGATAACGTCGCATTTTGACACATTTCTAACGCGTTGCTCACCGAGGCTAAGCGAACAACATCCTAGTGAATTCGAGGCGTATTGGCACGTACAGGGCTAAGCAAAAGGTCACAGCGACCTCTAGCGATCACGCATTGCAAACTAATTGAGTCATCAATATTACAACCATCAAACAATTAACGGTTTATTACTTTGATCATCATTATTATGACATTTGTTTAATTATTTATTAAAGATAGATAATATAACATGTGAATGTGGCAGATTATTTTGAACTTTGGAAATAATTAAAGCTATTCTAACAAGGTTTCCTTTGGTTTATTTGCAGTACATTTGTAAATAAGTAACTAGGTACCTAAGTAAATGCTTTATTGTACAAATATAAAGAAACAGATATCACAGAAAAATAAAAATAACATTAATAACTGAACATTGTGGTGGTAGCTGTTCTTCCATGATTTGACTTCACTATATCGCAGAGATACCAAAGCTACCAAAGATACCAAAAGCGATACCAAAGAGAGTAATTGAACGCTTTACTTCTTCGAAGTCGGTTACAAAATACTTTTACGATTCCCGCAAAACAGTTAACTTCAGCCCAGTTTTATTGTATTTTATTATGTCACAGAAAAAGAATATAAAAGCATCGGCAAACAGCAATATTCGAGTTTCCGTTTACGACCCCAACTTTGTCAACTAAATAGTTTTATATCCCTAGTGCATTAATGTATCGCCGATACAAAAACTATAAAGCGATGATGGATCGTAAAGAGATACGGATTTTATGTCTCGCTAGTTTGATTGTCGGCTCTTTTATTGAAGCAAAAGCCCGGGAAGGAATAAGGCAAAATAATAATAAAATTTGACTCTGAATAACCTCAATACATAGCGTAGAAAACAATAAAATCCCTACTAATACTCGTATTTTAAATGCGATAGTAACGCTATCTATCTGTCTGTCTGTTACCTTCTGACGCTTAAACCGCGGGACCAATTTAGGGTGCGACCACACCGCCGCTTAAAAAACGGTGACGTTACGGAATCGCAACAAAATGTATGAAGAAACGGTGAGAAAATGTGACGCATACGACACGTCACTGCGTATACGCGGCGGTTTGGTCGCACCCAGTTGAAATTTAGTATATAGTTTGAGTCCCGGGGAAAGACATAGGATAGTTTCTATCCCGGAAAATTGCATATTTCCCGCGGGATAGCGATTCCGCGCAGACGGAGTCGTGGGCAACAGCTAGTAAGCAATAAGCTTACTTCGACTAGTTTGATAAATTTGCTTAAAATTAGCCTTATCCTTTGCCCCTTATACCTATATAGTTGCTGCTCGCGACTTCGTCTACAAAGAATTCATTTATCGCTATCCCGCGGGAATTTTCCGGGATAAAAAGTAGCCTATGTGCTATTCCAGACTTTTCTCTATCTATGCACCGAATTTCAACCAGATCCGTTGGGCCGTTCTGGCGTGATTGAGTAACAAACAAACATCCATCCATCCATCCATCCATACTTTCGCATTTATAGTATTAGTTAGATTAAAATTTAATCCTAGTTCTAATTACTATTACGAATTAAAAAAAAACTATGCTGAACCGACTTTAATATGACTCACTAGATGTTGTCCAGAATTTGCTTATCAACGTTCTTAAGTCTAATTCAGAAGCTAGTATTCTATATTACACTCTGTTGGTTAAGTTCTCCATGTGAGTAACATTCCAAAATAGATGTAAATCAATTTAAAAGATAAATTATCCTAAGTAAACATAGTATTTTACGGTAAAATATCGGAATGAATTTTGTTTGATAATTTTATAATTAAATCTGGGGATTAATTAAATAGTTGAGCGTTTCATTGGCTGGGCTAAAACCTTTGGTAGGTAACAGTTAAATCCAAATTAAACTTTAATTTTGAAGGGATATGGTTTGTTTTCGGTCGATTTGAGTTTGAGTTGGAAACGTTGAATTATGTTCCCTAAAAACGTGAGAGCGTTTTAAGATTATATTTTGTAACTGCTCAAAAAATAAATACATTCACGTACCTACATATATAAATCACGTCTTTATCCACTACGGGGTAGACAGAGCTTAAGGTAACAAGACCTAAAATATAAATAAAAAATCACTTCAAATCAATAAAAATAAATCCATAACAACTAATGCTACCGTGAAAGAAGATTTTTTTTTATGTGAATAGGAAGGCAAACGAGCAAGTGGGTCACCTGAAGATATAGTGAACAGAATAGAAAAGTATGCTTAGTTGATTTAGTCACGTAGAGAGTAAGTAAGTAAGTAAATGCTTTATTGTACAAATTAAAGAAACAGACACAAATCACAAATAAAAAAAATTTGAATAGGAAGGCAAACGAGCAAGTGGGTCACCTGATGGTATTATGCACAAAGGCGAACTTATCCCTGTAAGGGATCTCTACCAGTACAACCAGTACAACCAGTACAACCTTTGAATAGATGAGAGGAGTATTAAGCGAGGGACCGACAAAGAGTGAGTTTATTTAATACTAGCTGTTGCCAGCGACTTCGTCTGCAAAGAATTCGTTTATCGCTATCCCGCGGGAACTACGCAATTTTCCGGGATAAAGAGTAGCCTATGTGCTATTCCAGACTTTTCTCTATCTATGTGCCGAATTTCATCCAGATCCGTTGGGCCGTTCTGGCGTGAGTGAGTAACAAACAAACATCCATCCATCCATCCATCCATCCATCTATCCATCCATCCATACTTTCGCATTTATAATATTAGTTAGATTAGATAGTAAGATTTTATTCAAGATGAAGTACAAGGACATACAGTAGCAGTAAATAAGTAATAATAAAAAAATAAAAAAAACTAAGAGCTAAATATAACTACTTAACCTAAACTTTAAACTAGTACGGAAACACTTAAAAAACAAAACCACCACTGTCGACGCGTGGCAAGGATCCCAAGATGCTAGCAGCATTGCCTCGCTGGATCGCAAGACTTAGCCGCTGAGCAAAGTAGGATCCCGCTCTGAGATCACCAAAGGTGTGGACTAAACGTGTGGATAAGTCCTTGCACAGAGACTTCGTATGTGAAGACCAGGGGCCCAAAGTCTCCACAGCCAGCGCAACGAATTCGTAATGGGCACATAACTGTGAATACTTACGGCATTTAAGTAACTGTGCTTGTTCGGCCGCAGCACCTGCCCTCCGAGCGGTGCTAACGACGTGGGACGGAGCTAGCGTGTCCACACAAGTGACATCCCAAACAAGAGCACGTCCAAGACACCAGGGCACAAGTGTGGCACCATCTGGTCTTTTGCCGTCATCTCTCAGCATACCGCTCGGTTCGAGAACCGCAGGCACGGCTACCGAGGTGAGCGCTCGCTTGACTATGTCATTGAGACTCCAATGCCGGTAAAAACGGCCGGCGCTCTTCAAGCATGCAAGTCCGTGATACCCCAGATGATCTACAGAGTGTCCACACGGACAACGGTGAGGCTCGCAAATTTTCGCACCCAAACGCAGGCCTACCGCTATACGCAGGCAATTGGGATCTAAAACCGTTCCCAAATTATCGGAGGGAAGAGCACGGAGCCAGTGGCCCGACTCTCCCTGCGCCACGGCAAGAAGTCTCGCCTTGTCTGTGACGTCCGGGCTCTGTTCTAGGAGGCGTGCGTAGGTCAACTCTGACAGGGGGAGATCCCACTTTTTTTGTCTTTCTGTCTCGGAAGGACGACTTACATCTGGACATAAAGTCCTCCAAGCCAATTCTGCTTCAGCCAAGCCTTCAACCCGAACATCGGCTATAGGTTTATTTAGAATCATGCCGATGAGGGACAGCGAGCCGTGACCTGAGGACAGAAAGGCCGGTAGGGCCAAGCTAGAGGTAAGACGAATACCTAGACCTCCAAGAGAAATGGGCAGGGTAGCCTGCGTCCAGGAACGGTCATCAAAATGTATGTTTATAATTTTCGACAGGGTGTTTTTTAAAGTTAAATCCACCAAATTGGTTATGGCATGAAAATTCCATATTGGGCAGCTGCGTAGAAGGTACATGAATTTAGGAGCAAAAAGGCAAAGCCGAAGTATGTAGATTGCCATATGTGGTTTAATTTCGAAGAGGCGAGACGAGTTGGATAGAAAAAACTCTATTTTAGAATTTATTAGAGGAGGAATAGCCTCGTTGAAAACTGGTGCGCCTAAAAGCGATAGTGATGCTTTATTTTGCACTATGATGTTGGGACAGAGGGAATTAAATTTAGTCAAAATGTCAGCTCGAGCGTGAACTGGGGTGTGGTCAGAGAAAAACAATTCGCATTTATTAAAATTTAGCTGAAGTCCAATTGCCGAGAATTTACTAATTATGGATTCTAGGTCTTCCAATACCGAGGACGCGCTCCCTCCCAATGAACCATCATCCAGGTACCATAAATTAAATTTAGAAATCAAATAAGATTAATAAGATTAGATAGTGCAAGCCACAATTAGAGCATACATCTCAAAATATAACAATTCATAAATTAACTAATACTAAATATCATTACACGCATGCTTACATACACACTACATACAATATGAGTACACACATACAATATTTAAGGAGATGGTGTGAGCCAAATCCTCCTCAAGCCCTCCTTGAACGACGCCACGGAGCCAGACTGCCTGATGGAGGTCGGTAACCGATTGTAACCGGTAACCGAGAGTCCATACTATAAAAATATGTTTAGTTAATCTTCTTTCATCCATATGAAAGAAGATTAACTAAACATATTTTTAGGACGAGTGGGAATGCGTGATTTGGAAAGACCTAGACGGAAGTTTCGAGACCAAATTGGGGACGTTTTGACAAAAGGTCATGTCAAGAGTACCCGAAACCGACGAGCATGTATGAAAAGATTGATGAATGTGGATGAAGCGAAAGGTATGTCAGGATTGTTGAAAGTGAAATAAAGTAGTGTCTGCCTACCCCTATAGGAAAGACGCGTGAGGGTATGTATGTATGTATCTGTGTATGTGTGTATTAAACAAAATAATAATCGATAGTGTGATAAGGGAATGTGCTGGTGTGAAAGAAGATATAGTGACTAGGATAGAAAAAAGTATGCTTAATTGGTTTGGTCACGTAGAGAGGATGGATGAAAGAAGATTAACTAAACAGATTTATATGGGGAGTGTGAATGGGTGCGTTGGGAGGGGAAGGCCTAGGCGGACGTTCCGTGATCAAATTGGGGACGTTTTGGAGAAAGGCCAGGTCAAGAGTACCCGAAACCGACGAGCATGTATGAAGAGATTGATGAATATGGATGAAGCGAAAGAGGTATGTCAGGATCGTAGCAAGTGGAACAAAGTAGTCTCTGCCTACCCCTGTGGGAAAGAGGCGTGACGATATACGTATGTAATAATCGATGAACGCGCATTAATTCAACGAACAAAGATTTTTAAAAAGTAGTTGAAATACGGAAGTCTCCCTAAACGTTCCAGGAACATGCGTGGGAAAACCAACTCTTTTCAATGGGCATTCAATTTCAATTCAAGTGACCAGTTCTCACGGTTTAAGTGATTAAAGAATTTAAAACCGTGAAAATCCTTGTCCATTTTCTTCCTTGAAGGCGTCCAGTGTAAAAAGAGCTCTAGCTTCAACTGCATTTCTTGTGATGGGAGGCCAAATGGAGATGGTTAATTAAATTTAGATTAGTGAAAACGGAATGTAGCGTGATAATTGATTTTTAAGCATGGAACTAAATTTGGTGGTTTTAATTTCCATTGGTAAGTTTTAATGCAAACCTAAGTAATGAAACTGAAAGATATGAAAGTAGAGATAGAGAAACATTTACACACATTCGCTACACATAGTACTTATATAAAAGAACAAGTCGTTTATTCAAAACTACAAACTATTAACAACTAAATAACAATAAAGAACACTAAAACTAGGAACTAAAACTAATAGTCTCTGCCTACCCCTGTGAGAAAGAGGCGTGACGATATGTATGTATGTATGTATGTAAAACTAGGAAAGTTTATTTAAAGTAATAAAAATTTACCCATAAAAATCCCCTCCCTGTTTCGTGCCTAGTTCAAAGGTTCCCATTATGTTAACTAGCTTCTGCCCGCGACTTCGTCTGCGTAGAATTATACATATAAACCTTCCTCTTGAATCACTCTATCTATTAAAAAAAACCGCATCAAAATCCGTTGCGTATTTTTTAAGATATAAGCATACATAGGGACAGACAGACAGACAGACAGCGGATAGATCACTTTACTATATTTTGCGGGTGGTAGGGCCTTGTGCAAGATCCGTCCGGATCGCTACCACCATCTTACTCGCTGGTCCTACCGCTAAGCACCACTGCTGTGTTCCGGTTTGGAGAGTAAGACAGCCGGGGAAATTACGGGCACAAGAGGCATTTCATCTAAGTCCTCTAGGTTGGCAACGCATCTGCAATCCCTCCGGGGTTGCGGGTGTCTATGGGAACTGGTGATTGCTTACCATCAGGTGACCCACTTGCTCGTTTGCCTTCCTATTCACATTAAAAAAAAATAGTAATTGTGAACTAAGTAAGACTGATTAAATTATAATAATTTAAGAACGTGCAATAATACTTTGTTAAAGTCTCGGCTACATTTTTATTTCTTACGTATTTAAAGTCCGCTTTTAACATCTAATTGGTTTTATTGTTAATCCCTAGTCCTTGCTGGATTAAAGTTTAACTGCTCATTTGACTTGCTAATGTTACCAGCTCAATGTCGCGGTCCATGACCTCAGTCAGAACCCGCTTTTTAGGGGCCTGACAGTAACAAAAACGGAATAGAAATCAAAATCACCACTACACATATAAAACAAGGTCACTTTCCACTGTCTGTCTGTCTGTCCCTATGTAGGTATGCTTATTTAAAACTACCCAACGCTCCTGTCTGCATCGCGCAGGCGAGGACTCATATAAGGGGTCGGTCTAATATTAACTATTATTGTATGTATGTATGTATGTAAAACTCTTTATTGTACATAAAACACATGAAAAAGATGAATACAGGAAAATACAAATGCACAAAGGCGAACTTATCCCTAAAAGGGATCTCTTCTATTGTTCATTCCATTTATTGTTTTTATGGAACCTTGATACAGCCTTGGGACAGTGATAACGAAATAAAGACACGAGGAACATACTTTAGAGGGAGAAACATGAGGAAGATACTTTGCAGTCGCAGTTTCAAAATGTATCGTACACACACAATGCTATATATGGCCCATACTTCCATACGGACGTGAAGCCTGGACCCTTAAAGAGCAACTCCGTAAACGTATAGAAGCATTAAATTTTGAAATGTGGGCTAATAAACGCATGTTTGCCATAAGATGGACGGATCGGGTGACCAATGTGGAGGTCCTGCGTCGAGTTGAGAAATGTGAATTGATGCAGACCATCAAAAGAAGGAAGGTTGCCTATCTAGGTCATGTGCTTAGACACGCAAGATACGAGCTTTTACAGCTGATAATCATGGGCAAAGTGGCTGGAAGAAGAGCTGTTGGGCACAGGAAGAAATCCTGGCTGCGAAATATCCGGGAATGGACTGGAATCACAAGTGCAGCGCAGCTTTTCAACCTGGCCAGAGACCGTGTGGAGTATGCGGAGCTGACTGCCAACCTTCACTAGTTGGAGAATCACCACAAGAAGAGAAGATGGAACCTTGGTGCGCAGGTCCGACTCACGCTTGACGGTTTCCGCTGCAAAGGTCGGCTCTATGATTGTTTACGCGCCTGCTCGTCTTGGCGTGCATTGAACTGGTCAAGTTTTTTTTATGAATGGTTCTGTTATTTTTATCGATTTTTTAATTCGTTCTCGGGTTCGTTGAGGACGAACGCCTTTTTGTTTTTGTGTTTTAATATTTTTAAACGCATTTATTTTAGTCCTGTCTACTGAGCTAGGTAAATGCTATGACAGTGATAAAATGAAAATAAATTTAGTGTTAAAATTAAATCATACGTAAATACAGGGTGTATCAGATACCCCCTAACAATAATCCACTGGGGTATAAAACCATAGCTATAGAAGCTTAAAAAATATTTTGAAAAAAATTGGAGTAATTTTTTTTTCTATATTCTTATAAGAAATATAAAAAAAAATACTCTAATTTTTTTTCAATTATTTTTTAGAGGGTATCTGATACACCTTGTAGAAAATTATTTTAATTTTATGCCAAAAATGCCTCACATTTGGATACCTACTCTTCAAACAGCTGGACCGATTTTTACCAAACATGCCTAAGAACCACTGCAAGGAAACTGGATTTCGTATGAAGAAAACCGCATCGAAATCGGTCCATCTGCTTGAGAGCTACGATGCCAGAGACAGACAGACTCACACACAGATATTGACGTCAAACTTATCACCCCTTTTTGCATCGGGGGTTAAAATTAAAATTGACAAGTGACCCATCCCTAGATTGCAAAATCCGGTTCTTTTCTCAAATCCGGATTTACAAATTATCAACTTGTACAAATCCGGATTATCCGGATTTTTCGGATTTTTATTAATATTTTGAAAATTTCATGTAATTACATGTTTTTTGAAACCTAATGGTGTTCAATTTTATTGTTTTTAAAATTTCCCTAAGAATATATAAAATAAAACTGCAAAAATCTTGATAATCCGCGTTTAATCAGTCCAATACTGCTGTGTCTGCAGTACAGTACTACCGGACCGGCCGACTAGCTAGATCTAAAGCTAGGTATGAGGTAGCCAGTAAAGCGCGGAGGGGAGAGGGATAGATAGTGCTACGTGGCGGGGAACGAAACAAACGCATGAATGAAAGAAGTGAAACTAAATTCAATAGGAAATTCTGCTTAAATGTCAACTTTGTCAACTGTAATTGAAATCCGAAAAAACCGGATCTTTATGCTAAAAATCCGAAATTATAAAAGGCGACAAAATCAGGATTTATCCGGTTATTTCGGATTTCGGATTATCCGGATTGCAATCCATTAGACCCATTGTCCAAAATTGACAACATTTCATATTTCTGAGCCTATCATTTTAATGGTTCTCTGTATTCTGTTTGAAAAGATGAACATGCTGACAGTTTAATTTTTTCGCTAGGGTTTGTATTTAATTTATAATTAATTTATTAATTTTTGCTTATTCTAAAAGGGCGTAACTCCGATACTATCACAGAATAGACACTTATCCTTTTGTCTTTTCTGTATAGAAAAAAATCTGACGTCAATTTCAAATTGTCAATGTCAGGCCTTATTCTCCGATATTCGATTTTCGAGGTTCGCTTCGTGCTGTTCCGCTCATACTAATATAGTCATTAACATGAGAGTGACAGAAAAGGTATGCAACGAACTTCAAAAATAGAATTTCAGAGTTGCCCCCCTTGTACTTTGAAGTTGTCATATACAAAATTATGGTCGCTTATTTTTTCTCGTGAAAAAGGCAAAGGTGTTTCACCTATCCTGTGGTAGTTTTGGTAAAATTAGGACATATTTTTAATTATTTTTTATTTTTTAGAATAAGCGATATTAAAATTATATAAACATATTGCAGTGATCAGGAGGCAAAATGCTTTCGAACCATATATACATTTTCAGGTGTTATAAAAATGAAATGTTGTCAATTGTCTTTTTTCTTGTACTCTGAATGAATTCACAAAGGTGACCCTACATGCCTTATGTTATGCCAATGACATATAAGTAGTTTCTTGGTAGTTATAGGGATTGCTTGTTTTATGCCACCCTAGGACCTTTTATAGTGTCAATAGTAGTGCCACAATATCGAATTAGGGTAGCCTGTAAGGATAATTGACAACATTTCATTTTTATAACACCTGAAAATGTATATATGGTTCGAAAGCATTTTGCCTCCTGATCACTGTAATATGTTTATATAATTTTAATATCGCTTATTATAAAAAATAAAAAATAATTAAAAATATCTCCTAATTTTACCAAAACTACCACAGGATAGGTGAAACGCCTTTGCTTTATTCACGAGAAAAAATAAGTGATCATAATTTTCTATTTTTGACAACTTCAAAGTACAAGGGGAGCAACTCTGGAATTCTGTTTTCGAAGTTCGTTGCATACCTACTCTCTCACTCTCAAGATAATGACTATTAGTATGAGCGGAACAGCACGAACGAACCTCGAAAATCGAATATTGGAGAATAGGGTCTGACATTGAAAATTTGAAATTAATGTCAGTTTTTTTTTTCTATAGAGAAAAGACAAAGGGATAAGTGTGTATTCTGTGATAGTATCGGAGTTACGCCCTTTTAGAATAAGCACAAATTAATAAATTAATTATAAATTAAATACAAGCCCTAGCGAAAAAATTTAACTGTCAGCATGTACATCTTTTCAAACAAAATACAGAGAACCATTAAAATTATAGGCTCAGAAATATGAAATGTTGTCAATTGTGTTGTGATGTAATAAATAAATAAATAAATAAACAAAAATAGCTGCCAGCCCTCTGGTCACCTGAAGCACCTAATCATCATCATCATATGTTTCGTAGTAATAAATAGAGACATCATCATAGGTGCTTACCTAACTGACACTTTCCATAAATGGAACTTTAAAGAGAGTGATGAAACCACCACTTATACGCCCTTAATCATGCTAAAAGTGGCCTTAAGGTTTTGTTACCGTATAGTAACGTAAGGGATAAAGACAAAAATGAAAAAAAATGAAAATGAAAAAGTTTATTATTCAAAAAAAAAAAAGTTTATTAGACTTGATATATGTATGTATGATGTGGGATATATGTATGAATCATGTTATAGGCGATGCGGCTAGCAACCCATCACTATTTTGATTCCATTTTCCATCTATACGCCCACAATCTTGCTAAACGTGGCCTGTAGGTCTTGTCACCTTAGGCTCTGTCTACACCGTAAGGGATAAAGATGGGATTTGTGTCTGTCTATGTATGTATGTACGTACGTATGTGAAACAGGCCTTAAGCGTACAGAATTCCCAGCGTACCCCAAACCAGTGTGATCGGTTATAAAATAGATCGTTACGGACGGTTAGGTAAGAATTCGCATAACGGACCAACGATTAAGTATTTCGCGTGATAGAGTAACGACCTCGGGATTATCGGATTGCCGAAAACTAAGCTATAAACCTACCGCTATGTGTCCTAGCCCGCGCGGAGCAGACGCGCGGGGTGGGACGACCGCGGGGGCAGAGAGAGGTGCGGGCGGCAGGCGCAGTACCCGCCCGCAGCGAGGTCCCCGTCGCCGTCCCACCCCGCGCCCCGCAGCCGCGCGGACGAGGACTCATTTAAGAGGGTGCATCCGTGCTGAGCTCGCAACGTCGCATTTTTGGTGATTTTTTGCGATTATTTCACAGAAATTGAATGAAAGTATCAAATATCCGTCTGTAGTGCACTTTGTTTTTAGTGTATTAATGTGTCTAATGCAATAATTCATCGTGATGGACTTTTATTTTCTTATTAAACGAGATATAGTATTTTATTCCTTTAATACGAAAATAAAAGTTCATCACCATTAATCATTGCATTGGACACATTAATACACTAAAAACGAAGTGCACTACAGACGGATATTTGAAACTTTCATTCAATTTCTGTGAAATAATCGCAAAAAAACACCAAAAATGCGACGTTGCGAGCTCAGCACGGATGCACCCTCTTAAGCGGTCGGTCTATAGTCTAGATTAGACATACATAAATCACGTCTTTATTCTTTACGGGGTTAACAGGATAACAAGGTCCACATTTAGTATAAAACTACCGTGAGGCTCTGACATAATAATGTAAACAAACGGATAAGGGTGCGACCACACCGCCGCTTAAAAAAACGGTGACGTTATACGGAATCGCAACAAAATGTATGAAGAAACGGTGAGAAAACGTGACGCCTACGACGCGTCACTGCGTATACGCGGCGGTTTGGTCGACGTAATAAAACGTGAGTTATCCGTTTGTTTACATTAATATGTCCACATTTAGCATGACTGTGGGCGTGTAGGTGGAAAGAGGAATTAAAAATTGATAGGTTGCTAGCCACATCGCCTATAACACGATTTCTAAGATTTCCGCCCATTCGATGGGCGTTTACTATCTGCTCGAGAAAAGAAACAACTGGTACGTTCAATGTTTTTTCTTTGCTCCTAAAACCAGCATAAAAGGCTTTTCAAAAAAAACTTGTAAAACTTATAACAAAAAGTCAAATTTCTTGTCTATCTGATTTGTAATCTAACTAATATTATAAATGCGAAAGTATGGATGGATGGATGGATGGATGGATGGATGGATGGATAGATGTTTGTTTGTTACTCAATCACGCCAGAACGACCCAACGGATCTGGATAAAATTCGGCACATAGATAGAGAAAAGTCTGGAATAGCACATAGGCTACTTTTTATCCCGGAAAATTGCGTAGTTCCCGCGGGATAGCGATAAACGAATTCTTTGCAGACAAAGTCGCTGGCAACAGCTAGAGTGTTCAATAAAGAGTATTTGTATTGTATTGTATTTCTAAACAACACTGAAAAATCCAAAAAGTAAAGCTATGGACGGAAATCGAACCCAGTTCCTCATCACTACGTGATGCGCGCTATACCGCTACACCATTCATAGCAGTAGGCTTATTGTCTAACTCGCTCGCCATCGCCATCGTCTTCATTTTGACAGTTCATGTATGGGCTGACAATTGGCATCGGAATCAGCTAGCTGTCACATACATACAAGAACTGTCAAAACGAACACGATGGCGATCGCGAGCGAGTTAGACAATAAGCCTACAGGTGAGTAAGCCTTCGAATTTTTGTATCTGTTAATAGCTGTCACGTGACCTTGTTACTATAAAATGAAAAAATAAAAAAATATATTAATAATAAAAGTCATCCAACTTATTTTTCAATTCGGTTACTAACCTCATTCCAACTCAAAATTCACACTTTTTGTAAACCGAATGTCATTGTAAACGATTGTAACATTTAGCGAAAAATATATTAATAATAAAAGTCATCCAACTTATTTTTCAATTCGGTTAGTAACCTCATTCCAACTCAAAATTCACACTTTTTGTAAACCGAATGTCATTGTAAACGATTCTAACATTTAGCGAAAAAATATATTAATAATAAAAGTCATCCAACTTATTTTTCAATTCGGTTAGTAACCTCATTCCAACTCAAAATTCACACTTTTTGTAAACTGAATGTCATTGTAAACGATTCTAACATATAGCGAAAAAATATATTAATAATAAAAGTCATCCAACTTTCTTTTCAATTCGGTTAGTAACTAATTCTAACTCAAACTTCCCACTTTTTGTAAACTGAACGTCATCGTAAACGGTTCAAATATTTAGGAGTTCAACTTCGCAGTTAATTACAGTCAACTTACAGTTTATAGTAATTAGGTTTTCCATACAAAAGCATAACCGGTAGCAATCCATCATTGTGTCACAATCATTATCTATGGATATTGTCACAGCACGTTCAGGTCACAGAGAGTTCACTCGCTTTGTTAAACTATAGTTTTTTGCACACATGGAGAATGTTCAGTTATAGCTAAAAACCTAACCTAAAAAATTTTTTTGCTAACTGTACTTACTTGCATTGTCATCACATTTCAAGTCTATCGGACCAACCTGCGAAGACGATCCTGGCTGGCACACCATGCCCTGCCATGCCATGGCCTTGCCATGACGTCCTAATTCCGGCTCAGTTCAAGTTTTAGCTGTCACTTTTAGTATGAATCTGACAGCGAGCGAACCTAAACTGAATCGCATTAAGACGTCATGGTAAGACCCCAGTACTCCACTAGGTACCAGATTTCAGCTCAATCGGTTGAAGAATTGTCTGCTTCAAAGTTGAGTCGCAAGATTCCACTCGGACAAACATACATACGTTGCAAATTATAAATCATGTACTCGTAATAATAATCCTACTAATACTATAAATGCGAAAGTTTGTGAGGATGGATGTTTGTTACTCCTTCACGCCGGAACGGCTGTAAATATCTGGATGAGATTTTGAATAGAGATAGATTATGGTCTGGAATAAAACACAGGCTACTTTTTATCCCGGGAAATTGCGTGTTCCCGCGGGATAGCGATAAACGAATTCTTTGTAAACGAAGTCGCGGGCAACAGCTAGTGTAAAATGGTTCAGTTCATGGCACAAGACACAGTTTAGTTTTACTTATAAAACCTATTGTATACAGTTTAGACAATAAATAATTATCTTATCTTATCTTATCCTGGAAAATTGCATTTCCCGCGGGACAGTGATAAGTGAATTCTGCGCAGACAGAGTCGCGGTCAAAAGCTAGTCACTACATAGTATAAAACAATGTCGCTTTCTCTGTCCCTATGTCCCTAATTCCCTATGTACGCTTATATCTTTAAAACTACCTACGCAACGGATTTTGATGCGGTTTTTTTATAGATAGAGTGAATAAAGAGAAAGGTTTATATGTATAATACATGCGTAATATACCGTGCGAAGCCGGGGCGGGTCGCTAGTTAAATAATAAACTAGCATTACTACAATTAATCTGCGTAGATTATTAATTCGTTGAGCAACAGTCTCGCTACACGCCACATTGTAGCTCCGTCCCAAGGGCCGCCATTGTTGTTCCAATTAGGTGTACCATTGAGGTTATGTTTTGGTATTTAAAAAAAAGCGACGGGTAGGTAGTACTCCGGCAGTGCCGGCAGAAGTGAAAACAGCAGCTTAGATTAGATTTTAACGTTTTAACCTCATGCTCAATCCGCGTACCGTACTGGCCGCTTACAAAAAAAAACATACGTATTATCTATATTGACAGACCTCTAACAATGTGCTAATGCCCTAGTAATTTTGCTCCACGACTCAAAAAAAAAAAACACTTCAAAAATCGAACGCGATTCATTCGTATCTCAAAATAAGCTCTTAGAGAATCCTGATATCCTGGTACTTAAACTCTCCCTACGTCTTACGTCTGTCGCGAAATTATCATTTTTTACCCATCTCAGCGCCTCTAAGGAGTTTTCACTTCAAAAAATTGGACCTAACCGTGAATTTATCGGCCAAGTGAAGGACACAGCTAGACAAACCCGACTGGCATTTAAAGAATTCACTGTACACTTCATTCGGGAAATAGCTCTATCATACTTTCAAATAAATATGCGGCAGGTGTCTTCGCAACAAAGGCGTCACTGTTTAGGTTAGACAAGGACAGCGAGCTGTTTTTGTCTCTGTAATATTTCCGCATTAAATAAATAAGTTACGGTTTTCTTTTACGAAGTCAAATGGCATAGCAAAACGGTTTGTTATTATTGTGTTCGTGTTTCACTTAGCATGTTGGTAGGGATGCATCGATACGCACTTTTTAACCGCCTTCAAAAAAGGAGGAAGTTCCCAATTCGGTTGTATTTTTTATGTTTGTTACTTCAGAACTCCGTCAGTTGTGGACCGATTTGGAGATTATTTTTTTATTTCTTATCCTCTGAACATTTCGAAAAATCTCTTCTGAGTGAGCCTCTATCCCTACGTATGATCTACAAGGAATATATGTTAAAATTTCTAGGTACAAAATGGATCACTGAAAAGTATCGCCTGATATAATCAATTAAATCGAAAACACATTTAATAAACACAATTGGCCTTCTAACGCCGTATTAGCGATCAATAAATATACAGGTCGATAAACATAACACAAAAAACTCTTGAACAATCACTGATCATGATACATCAAGCAAAAAACCTACACGTCATAGTTTCCACTAACATTGTCGCTGTCGCCGGCGCGAGCGCAAACAAATTATCCGCACGCGATCGTCAGCTGTTTTTTAGGGTACCGCAATCAGAGAGTCGCGCAACGAGCTATGGGATCTGCAAGCGGTTACCATTGCTGTTGCATGTTACAACATTAAAATCTATCTAAGCTGCTGTGTTCACTTCTGCCGATACTCCCGGAGTGCTACCAGTTTAAACGTTTGTCAGGACCAAAGTTTAATCTAATAAGTAAAGTGGAATGTTGATTATAATAAATGTTGAATTAATTAATAAATACATAAATAATTAAGCAAAAAAAAAGACTAATAAAAAAGACTAAATAAAAAACTGACTGACTTATTAAAAGACTGATTTTAAAACAAAAACGGCGTGTTATTAAAAAAACTGCACCTTAATTGAAAGAAAACAAAAAATACCAATTCCGGTCCCAATTCCGGAGTTCCGATATTGGGTGAAATTTCCGATATTCAGATCCGGAATTGAAAACCTTCCGATATTGCAAGCCCTAGCTACCCGTCGCTTTTTTGGTCACTGTAACAGCTCGCAGATGAGTACCCCGCTTAGTTATTATTATTACTTTTGATTTTTTCTATTATGCTTTCACGGAACCCTTACTAAGCGAATCCGGATCAGACATTACCAGTTTTTATTTACTTAACAATTACAAGCTTTACTGTGATGTACAAAAAGTATGTTTTTATTTGACAACCTGTTTACAAGACCTTGCGGATGCTTACTCCGATTTGTGACAATGTCATTTGAACCTTACAAAGCTAGTTATAAAGGTTGTTATTGCAGTAACAAGGGCCTTGTAAAGGCTTCCTTTAAAATTTCGTAATATCCGTTCTCGAGATGGGCTATGGTTAATATTGGATGTATGCATATTACTAATATGGTTTTTTGTTCGCTTATAAATACATATTGTGAAAAAAAATTATACACTGTCTTAAAAATATACAGAATACTTTAGCAAGTCTGATTACTTCGAATACATCTGTATGCTTAGTGTAAGTTTTCGGTCACAAGATACGTCTCGAACGTCATTTTGACGCAAACGCGTTCGAGACGTATTTTGTGACCGAAACCCTACACTTAGGATACTGTAAATACAAATATACATACCGTCATGCCTTTCCCATAGGGGTAGGCAGAGACTACTTTGTTCTACTTACTTGCTACGGACCTGACCTCTTTCGCTTCGTGGTAAGAGCTTCGAAATACCTATACCTAAATTGGTTCTATACTGTCCCTTTTAAAGTCTACATAAACATGGCCACCCTCTCCGTCAGCGTTGCAATTCCGAAAAATCCCTTCGTAATTCCTTTAAAATCTTTAAGGCGTATTTAATTTAAATTTTCAAATAGCGAGGGGCTGCGATTATTTAAGTCTAGGTTTTGATGGAAGCTTTAGCGTGCGCGTCGTCTCTGAGTCAATCAAACTTGGAAACTGTTTTATAAGTACCTAAGTGCTGATATTTCTGTCTTACAAAGCGTCAAAATTAAAAGCCCCCTTTTAACACCACTCTATTCCCGAATATCCTTTCCATGCTCCCGTATTGTTCAAAATCTTTGTACCAAACGCCATTCACTAAGAAACAGAGCTATTGTTCTTTCAGTTTTTATTCTACCTTTTTCTATTTTACGCGACGCAAATCGGCTCGATTTCGAAATAGGGCTCTTTTTTATTTTAATCCTGGATACTAGTCCTTTGAGCCGTCTTTCAATGGGATTCCCGATTAAAGCGTTTTTCAAATTGAAAACAAAGCCGGTATTGTTTTTAAATGTCTTTGTGTGATGGCTTCAGGAGCCGTTAATTAATTAAAATACGAGTATATTTGAAGTGCTTAATGCTAATTGTTTACGTTAATAATCTTTCAGGTTAATAATTGAGGATTTATATTCCTTGGAATAATTAAATCTAGGTATAACTCGTTAAATCTGGTTTAAGCTTGATTTTTCCATACATTTTTAAACTTCTAAACTGAGCTTAGAACTAAATCGAATTTTTTTCAGCAAGTGGCCAGTTTCAAATTAATTCTTATAATCTGTTTGAATTCCGAATAAGATTAAGGTTAACACAAATAATAATCCCGGGGGTAGGGTGGGACGGGAGGGACGGAACCATAACACCATTAGTACTTAGTGCTAGGATTTGAGAAATTGAAAAAAAAAATCGACGGTCCTATTCCTGAGCGGTTTGCCTTTTGGGAATAAGGAGCCAACTAACCTAACCTACCTAATACCCGTAGCTTACTACAGCACTACGATGGTATGGTTCTGTTATACCCTTCTCCCAGGGGTAGTGCTAAAGGTATGGTAGGTCTGGAGCCATAATAATGTTAAACACTTGTTCTTTTGACCTAAAGCACTAGGATGTCGAAACTAGAACATCAAGTATAGGATATTCAGTGTAACATATACTAATACTTTTCTCATTTGAGACTTCCAACTTTGTAGCAAATATGTTGGACGCGTTCCAAGTTACATTGTCTCAGTAGAGGACGCCATATTCTGTGCGCAACATTTTTTGGAGGAAAACAAAGTGGCACTAGTACTTATAAAATGACTTTACTAATATTTTAGACCAGGCGATGGCAGTGTTTTTTTGTGTTTTATGTTCATATTGGTACCCCTTGACTTGTACCTAATAAAAGTCGCATGAATGGAAACAGTTTTTCTTCAGCAGATTCCATCACATGATACAAACATAAGAACAGAGCTCTAGAGCTATAGCTCATCATTGCATTGTTTTATTGATTAAAATTAGGTTAACTAACAAGAGACATTTCGTACAAACATCTTTAAACGTACGAGTTTGAAAACTACGAACATATTTTTTCGTCAGATGCTGTTTAAAATAAGACATTTTGCTTGGTACGTAGCAAGCTAGGAGTGTCAAAATATTTCAACTGGAAATAAATCCCGAATTGTTTCATATAACAGGCAGGGAGAAAAGAAAAAGGCAAGTTAAAAATACATCACTCGGCCATCTTGCGAACGCAGCGCGACGACAGAAAACTTTTAAAATTGGAATTGCATTGCCGTTTCCAACGCGCCGTCGAAAATAACTCATCAAAGAAGAGTTTTAAAATAAAAGGAACATCGGAAAATCCGTTAACTCGAACTAGAAATCTTTTTAAAAGCTCGCTCTCGCTCATATTTTTTCGTCTCGCTGGCGCCCGGGAAACGGAAAAAATCCCGCGCGGCCTTTTAAATAAAATATCGATGGTTTACGCAGACTTAACATGATTACCACTTGAGCACAACAACCTCCGTTAATACACAAAACTTAGGGCCTGTTTCACCACTCCTTAACTGTCAGTTATCTATGACTCCGTCTCTATTTATTACTACGAAACAGACAGAGACGTCATTATAGATTATTACTATATTATTACATTACAGTTAAGGAGTGGTGAAACAGGCCCTTAGTGCTGTCAACTTTTTTATACAACATCGGATTGAGCCTAAATTAAAACTTAAACTTAAAAAATAACTGATTAAGTATTTAAACACGTTTCAAACAAAACCAATACACGTTAACATTTACGTTTGAAACTCCACATCATTTATTAATCCGAATCCAATTACATTCCGATTTAATTCAATTTAAAAAACGCCTCAGGAGCAGAATGACGGGTGCCGCGCGAAACGATTACTCAGCCATTTTGGAATTATGAAATTGGCGCGAAAACACCTTAGAAAATGGCGGCCGGTAAAAAAATGTGATTAAACTGAGTGAATGGTCATTACAACGGCTTCGTTGTAATTCGGGCGTGCACCTGACAGCACCCTCGTCACGCGGCTTTACGCAAACTAGAAATAAAGTTCGGCTCAGATTTTGGATACATTCAAGCCATTCACTCTAACCG
Organism: Pandemis heparana; assembly: GCA_963854515.1. Taxonomy (NCBI): domain Eukaryota; kingdom Metazoa; phylum Arthropoda; class Insecta; order Lepidoptera; family Tortricidae; genus Pandemis; species Pandemis heparana. The sequence continues at coordinate 1,595,850 of OY978021.1, read as the reverse complement.
GAGTTATGTTTGAAGCATTTGAAATTTTGGCATCACATTAGCCGCGTCTGTTTTTCGGGGGATTATAAATCAAACACCAAATTGCCTACTTGACGCCGAAATCGGTTATTAATCCATTTTTCATACAAAAATTTGTATCTCGTGGGAAATTTGCAAAATCAGTCTTCATTTCTCGTCTAAATCATAAAGGGAACCTGAAAGCATTCCAGGTCCTAAGATTTGGACTTTTCTCTTTACCTCGACGACGTAGTGATTTACGAACGTCCGTGAAGCCACTGCGCTCAAGACCATCATAATTTGACCCTATCTCTCGTAGGTATTATACGAAGCAAAGACACCTGACTTCGTATAATGCTAGCTATCGAATGAGTCAAGTTATAACGGTTTTTTGCAACCTGTAGGCTTATTGTCTAACTAGCTCGCAATCGCCATCGTGTTCATTTTGACAGTTCTTGTATGAATGTGACAGCTAGCTGATTCCGATGCCAATTGTCAGCCCATACATGAACTATCAAAATGAAGACTATGGTGATTGCGAGCGAGTTAGACAATAAGCCTACAGGCGTGAGGATGAAAAAGAACTCGCGTCATGCAGCGATTTCGCTTTTACGCTTATAGATTAGTTGGACATTACTACTCGATCGCTTTAACACATAATCGACAAACTGTGTCTATTCATAGTATTCATTTACGTGTATCGTAACTCACATCGATGGAAATAATCAATTATTTGGAATTGACGATGTGTGATTTGGTTTAATGGGTATCGAGCTCGGATATTGAACGGCGTAATTTGGATTCCATTGTCCAATGTAATTCAGCATTAAACACAATGATTGAACATCATTTAGGCTGGATTTCGGATAATTTTAAGATAGTTACCTACTGCTAATCCTACTAATATTATAAATGCAAAGTTTGTGAGGATGTGAGTGAGTGAGTGTGTATGTATGTTTGTTCCTTTTCACGCTGAAACTTGTGGACGGATGTGGATGAAATTGGCTTTTGCATGGAAATATACACGTGTCGCGCAGACGCAGCTGTTTTACACGAGTCACGGTGCAAGGCAATTTGACAAATGAGCACAAATCGGAGCCGCTTGCCCTTAAAGCCCACACTTCCCCTATTGGAGCTGAAAAAAGGTTGTTGACAGAAAAAAGTTAAATATCCAGAATGACGCCGCAAAGGGGAGAGCGGGGTGCAATCGACCGGCTAATGTTTGCCTCGGGGGCCGTCTGCGAGCGAGGGGACCAATGTACCTAGTCAATTGTTCTACCAAATTTGATGGAAATTGAAATATAACAGTCCGAGAGGAAGAGTTAAATTGGTATAATTTCTACTAAGACTTAAAAAGACACCCCTTTTTAGGGTTCCGTGTTTGTAAAAAGTCATTAACCTGCTACAAGATACAAGATGTCTGCTGCAAGATTCGGGCCCTCGAGATACAGGCTTAGCTCAGTTTGGGCATACCTTTTCATGTACCTACGCTTGTATTTTTAAGCAAATAAAATTATTATTACAACAAAAAACCATGACTGATACTCCATTCGTTTAGGTATTTAAAAAAAGGTAATCAATCTTGACATGTCTTTTTATTCAAATATAGGTACACTTTAAAAATCTAAATCTTTTCACTTTACAAATTAACTATGAAATAACAATGTAATTTCTTAAATAATTTGTAAAGTGTAAAAATTTAAATTTTCAAAGCGTATGTATCAATGAAAAGACACGTCAAGATTGTTTACCTTTTTTTAAATACCTAAACGAATGGAGTATAGTTAAGACAAATGTTAAAGTGACACATAAAAATAAAGATGTTAGGCTAACAGAAGATTGACGAGCGTTTGTGAGAGAGGTAGAAGACAACCGAATAATAAAGCTGGGGTCGGGAATCGAACCCTCGTCTTACCAAGACGCGTGCTAACGAGCGAAGTCGTATCTAATGCCATAAGAGTTCTAACTTAGCCTTATCTACTTTCCTAAGAACAGTTTGTTGATCAAGTAATTATTTTGTTGAAAAAAAAGTCATTCTACCGAATTATTTGGTCATGCTAAACGTGGCCTTTAGGTCTTGTTGTCTACTCCATAAAGAATAAAGTCGTGATTTATGTATGTATGTATTATTTGCCAAAATTTTAATTTGAGTAAAATGTTTGGGAATTGATATACTTTGGGGAAAAAATCGCCAAGACGGCACTACACTGAATAAAGATGTAGACCTAAATTCGCTAAATATGTAAACTAAGTTCATGACCTTATTTGAACACAAACCCCCTTATTTATAAACGCTCTATAGGCTTCTGCTAACTTAGGAATAGTTTGTCCTTATCTGTCACTTTGACATTTACCTTTCACAGATAAGGACAAACGATTAATAAGTTATCAGAAGCCTAGAGTACGTTTATGAATAAGGGGGAAAGCCTTCGTAAATCCTAAATCTAAATCACAGTAACATTTTAAATAATCTTTACGCTGTATAAGACGGCAGCTAAAATAATTTCAACTAAACTAACAAAAACTTAACAGACTCAAGGAGATGGTAAGCGCCTAAAATAATATTCGAGCAGCAAGTTGAGGCTAAGAAAACCAGCTTAGTTCCAGGCGTGGTGCGTTATTGAAAAGTTACAAACATAACGTATGGAGTCTTTAATTTATTTTAAGTCTGAAGTATTGTGACTTTCAGTACTTGGTAAGTTTAAACTCTCTCGTCTGTCGCTAACATATTGCTCCTCTCATCCACTCAAAAGATGACTAGAAGGGACCCCTTAAAGGGAAAAGTTCGCCATTGTACATGGATCGTATTGATTGACAATTGTATTTTTAGGATCCCGTACTTCAAAAGGAAAAAGTGGAACCCTTATTATGATCACATATTGTCCGTCCGTCCGTCTGTCAAGACCCTTTTTCTCAGGAACACGTAGAGGTGTAAAGTTGAGTTACTACTAAGTAGAAAAGAAACAATTTAAAACCTTAGTTTTCTCCAACCGAACCGACCGCTACAAACCCTCACTTTAATTAAACTTGAGGAAGCGAGCATCAAATGTATTGGTGCATTACAATCAATGTTCGCGCGCCCTCTAATCCGGCTCGAAGGACCAAGTGTCTGAAATTTAATCCGGGAAAAATCCAATCTGGATCTTGACCCGGAATCCAATTCTCTACATGCTCGCCACATTAGGGCGGCACACTGGGAGCAGTTGTCAAAGCTGTAAAATATATAGGATTAACTTTTTTATAAAATAGGTTGGTATTAGCAAATGTCACACGGCCCACGAAATACAAGCCAAAAATGACGGATTTATTTAAATTTTACTACATTATATTCCCAAAATCCATTTTCACCCCACGCTATTGCGCACAAGCTAATCCAGTTGAACGTTGTAATAAAACAATAATTACAGCTATCGCTTACATTATTCAGTATGACCACATTTAAATACTACAAAGACCTACAAAAGTGAAACAGTTGAATCATGTTCCGCGCCGGATCCGTGTGAGGACTACGGCTCAAACCTTTTCATTCTAAGAACAAACCTGGCCAAGTGGCTAGAGACAAAATAAAAGTGAAAAGCATTTAAATGATATCCCTTGTACGCAATAGAGCATGAATTACGTAATTGGACCGTCTATCAATAAAATTAACAGAACAATACAAAATATCTGTCATCATATTGACTCTAATTCTTTATTCGCGCCACAGAACAATGCTTCGTTTATTTTATTCGTCATTATCTCCTTTCAACTACAATCTCTATTATTACGAATACTTTTTACTGGTGGTGTCTTTACCGACCTAGGATTACTCGGAGCCCCTCTTTTGCCCGAATTTCAAATGCCATAATGTAATGTTTGCCATAATGATCATTTGCCATAACCCTTTTTTTCTCTGAAACTGTAATTTTTTCAGGAGCATTGTAATGGCAATCCTGTAGAACTCTATAGGTTAGGTTAGGTTTGTTTCATAACAATCCTGAATAATTAACAAATAAAGTGAAAATGGGGTTATGGCATATGAAATTCGGGCAAACGATAGAGACCCAGAATTACTAGCACCGTCTTATTCGCTAATGCTGCCTCCATGTAGCAGAGCTTGCGTTGACGTGTTCCGGCGTGGAGAGTAACACAGCTGGTGAAATTACTGGCACATAAGGTGTTCTATCTTAGCTCTCTTCTCTCTTCTTAGGTACTTACCATCAACTGACCTATGTGTCGTATAAAAAATTTATATGGCAATTCATGATAATATGTTTTTTAACGTCACACAACGCTTTATTACTCCGGTGCCGGTGTGAGCACAATAAGAAGAGACATTGTAACATCACAAATGCAATCTATTTGCAAATTCAAAACCAGATAACTCAGAATTCCAACTTCCAAGGCATGCATCCAAGAAAGCGCTTAATCAATTCAACGCGAACTTGACCTAAATACCTAAACAATGCAGGCGAAGTTTAATTGGAACCCGGGACCGCGAAGTCCGGCGAGAGGAGATAATTTGCATTGTTTGGGTTGACTTAGAAGCTTGTAGTGAGGAGTGGAGGAATAGCTTTGATGTGTGAGGGGGGAGGTTGCAGAAGGAAAAGCTTACATCTAACTAATATTATAAATGCGAAAGTATGGATGGATGGATGTTTGTTTGTTACTCAGTCACGCCAGAACGGCCCGACGGATCTGGATGAAATTCGGCACATAGATAGAGAAAAGTCTGGAATAGCACATAGGCTACTTTTTATCCCGGAAAATTGCGTAGTTCCCGCGGGATAGCGAAAAACGAATTCTTTGCTGACAAAGTCGCTGGCAACAGCTAGTAGGTACATAAATCACGTTTTTATCCCTTACGAGACAGACAGAACGTATAGTAATAAGACCTAAAGGCCACATTGGTTATGATTATGGTCGTGGTTGTATAGGAAAGAGGACCACGAACCGGAAGACGCAGTGTTGGCAGGCCTCCTACTAGGTGGACCGACGACATCGTGACAGCCGCGGGAAACCTGTGGATGCAGGTGGCGAGTTGTCGTTCATTGTGGTGTACTAAGTGGGAGGCCTTTGTTTAACAGTGGACGTCTTCAGGCTGATGATAATGATGATGATGATGAAGAAAGAGGAATCAAAATAGTGATGGGTTGCTAGCCACATCGCCTATAACATGATTCCTAAGATGTATGACTTCTAGGTAATAGAGTCTTAGCAAGCTGGCAATGGTCCCGTCACATTTATTCTTAGAACCGATGACCGCTGGGGTACATGAGTTCTGGAGACTAACCCCCTTTTTCATAAACGCTCTATGGGCTTCTGCTAATTTAGGAATCGTTTGCCCTTATCTGTCACTTTGACATTTACCTTTCACAGATAAGGACAAACAATTACTAAGTTAGCTTAGCAGAAGCCCTATAGAGCGTTTATGAATAAGGTGGTTAAGGTTTTCAAAGAAGATAAAAAAGTATGCTTCTCAATAAAATAAGTAGTTTTTTTCATGAAAGTTGCAGCGATAGAGTACCCTTTATTTTTTTTCCCTATCCCACGGGAAAATTGAAAATATCTTTTGATGGCAACTTGCACAAAAACTTATTAGCAACCTTCTACAACAATCTGTCAACTGTTGTATATTTTAAGTGATCGCAAACATACGATAATAATATTATTCAATCTGCATTTGGACATGAATTTGGCTAATATTAATTTTAAATTGTCTTATTTTTTGCTGTTCTTTATCAGTGTTTAATATTTATTTAGTTATTTATTTATTTATTTATTTATAAGCCTTTTTATTCCGAATTCGCTACAATTTCAGTAAGTACATGCTGCTGTTGTTATTGTTGTTGTTTTATTGTTGTTTAATAAATTTAATAATATTTTACTCATTCCCACTTGCCTACTGTCATTTTACTATTGTTATTTTATTGTTATGCATGACATTTTTGTATTATTTCAGTCATTTTAATTTTATACGCCTATTTTAGGTAGAAAGTGGAGATTCTGACTAGCTTTAAGATCATTTATGTAAACCTGCTTTCAACAAAAAAAATATTCTTATTCTTATTCAATTTAAGTTCCCTGTGTATCCCTGCCTTTGAGCGGTCACCATAGTAATAGAAATAAATCGCCCACCCAACCCTTTCACGGCTGCTTCGTCCCAGGCCCCCAAGCCCCAGGCCCCCGGGTCCCAATGGCCCTCACTAGCAATTGTAACATTCGCGTGGTAAGAATTGATTGTTGAATACCCCAAAAATTGGCCGCGTTAACCTTTTTAACAATTTACAACAATGTTATTACAAGGTTCGTGTGAAAATGTTTTCAGGGTTCCGCACGTAAAAGAGCACTGGGGTCTGTCTGTATGCGCTGGTAGTTTCAAAAAAAGACATACAAAAGAGCCCTTGGCGGCCTATTTGCAGAATAAACTTTCAAATTTTGTCCGTTCGTCTAACCAAGAACATACTTACAAGTTAGCTAAAATAATAGTACATTATGATACAAGTGTGCTATGTTGATCATTACACACGAGGCATGATTGTACGCGCGAGCGGAGCGAGCGCGTTAATGGGCCGAGTGTGGTAATGATCAATGCACACGCGTTTCATACGACGTTTTTCAACACATTTGCGAGGAAAAACAAAAAGAAATTCTTAATAAGTAAGTATAAAAAAACTTTACTTTACCTTTGTTGCCAAACATTGCTTAACTGGAGGCTTTAGAACTTTTCTTTGTCATTTGGCAACACCTTGGATTTCTTACTGACATAACCTGCCCGAACATATTTTAGTATTTCCGACGACGGACACTATTTACATTTAGTTTTTCTTTATTATTTCAACTAGTAATTTTTAAACTAATAACAAGGTAAAATAATCAACAAAATCTGTGAGTGTGAAAGATGGCGGCAGACATCATTTGTCCGCGCCAATCCGCGCGCAGCACTCACGCATGCGCGCTGTGCACTTTGCACGTGGGCGACGAGGCACTGACAAGACTGCTAAACAGCCTAATATTAAAATAGTAATAAAATAATTAATCATTGTCTTAAATATGCAAATTATGGTCACTTTTCAGATAAAAATTAATACTTTGTCGAAATTAACTGTTTATTTATCTTCTTTAACCTAATATAGTTTAATATTCACGAAAATATTCCTTGTTCCTATACATAACTGAACTATTTGCTGAGATTAAAAAAAAGTTTACATTACCGCACGAGTGCGGTAATAATATTAGGGCACTTGTGCGTAATAAGCTGAATTATGAGCTTAAATGCGGTGCAATAAGACTCAATTTACGAGCAACTGTGTTGAAAAATTATTTTCTCAATTAAGGGTCGTCATATAAGTACAATACAATTTAAGTACAATTTATTTATTAGCTGTATCAGTTCGTCCGTTCCCAAGATAGACTTTTAATGTCCGGCTATAATGACAGATAAATAATTGTTTCCCTGTTTTTTCAGATTTCGCATGAAACCGACAACTGCGGGCCAGCCCGTTCACAGTAAGTCTTTCCTATAAGAAAAAAAAATTAAAATTGGTAACTATACAAAAAAAGCGACGGATAGCACTCCGGGAGTGCCGGCAGAAGTGAAAACAGCAGCTTAGATTAGATTTTAATGTTGTAAACTCCATGATGCTCAAGACGCGTACCGTACTGGCCGCTTACAAAAAAAACGCACGTATTATTTTACATTGACAGACCTCTAACAATGTGCTGATGCCCTAGTACTTTTGTTGCACGCCTCAACAAAAAACACTTCAAAAATCGAACGCGATTCATTCGTATTTCAAAATAAGCTCTTAGAGGATCCCGATATCCTGGTACTTAAACTCTCCCTCCGTCTTACGTCTGTCGCGAAATTATAATTTTTGAGTAAAAAATTATAATTTCATCCTAAAAAGCGCTCATTTGAGGTAATAACTAATAGTCTAAGGCCGTCTCGTCTTTCGTCTAATAAACTGGCTTTTTTTTTTTATGTGAATAGGAAGGCAAACGAGCAAGTGGGTCACCTGATGGTAAGCGATCACCACTGCCCATAGACACCCGCAACCTCGGAGGGATTGCAGATGCGTTGCCAACCTAGAGGACTTAGATGAAATGCCTCTTGTGCCCGTAATTTCCCCGGCTGTCTTACTCTCCACACCGGAACACAGCAGCGCAAGCACTGCTGCTTGGCGGCAGGATTAGCGAGTAAGATGGTGGTAGCGATCCGGACGGACCTTGCACAAGGCCCTACCACCCGCGAACTTGGCTTATTTAGTTTATAATATAGTTCTTAAAGCAGCGTTCGTGGTCGTATCGTAGTTCGGAATAAAACCGATATAAACCGGTATTTATCGTTATAAAACGGCTCCAAGCAACTTTGTACTATTACTTCTGTGTCTCGGTGTTTCTTTCAGCCGGTGATATCACCCGTCGCTCGTCGACTCGAATAGGGGCCCTGTGCGATGTTGGTCCTATGTCAACAAAAAATGTACAGAAAGCACCCTCGCCCTCAAGTTGCTCGCAACGTGGCATTTACCCGAGCCTTGACTAGGGTAGCAATTTAAATGGAAAAAGTGCGGATATAAAAATCTTACTCGCTAATCCTGCCGCTAAGCAGCAGTGCTTGCACTGCTGTGTTCCGGTGTGGAGAATAAGACAGCCGGGGAAATTACGGGCACAAGAGGCATTTCATCTAAGTCCTCTAGGTTGGCAACGCATCTGCAATCCCTCCGGGGTTGAGGGTGTCTATGGGCAGTGGTGATCGCTTACCATCAGGTGACCCACTTGCTCGTTTGTCTTCCTATTCACATAAAAAAAAAAAAAACCTGCGGTTACTTACATAGATAAACAGTAAATAGGTACTATTCTTTTGAAGTGATGACTTCTTTAGCGGCGCTCGGCACTGAGCTCTTTTTGGGATGGGTAAAAATAAAAAATGTTAAACTCGCATCAGGCGTAAGACGGAAGGAGTGTTTAAGTACCAGGATATCAGGATCCTTTAAGAGCTTATTTTGAAATACGAATGAAACTAGAGTCGCGATCGATTTTTGAAGTGTACGTTAATTTCGTCGCTTTAACGTATGTGCGTTTGGCCTAGTGATATAAAGTGTGGAATAATGCGTTCTCTCAAGTGACCGCAGTTCAAATCTCGTGTAGAATAGGTTTTTTTGTTTGCGCGTGTGTGCGTGTGTAGTTTTCACTTCTGCCGGCACTCCCGGAGTGCTACCCGGTGTTTTTTTTTATTTATTTCATTAAATTGTGCTAAGAGCGTTTTAAAATTTCTAGCACAACTGGAAGTACTCGTAGGTACCATCAGCCAAATATGTGGTCTACCACCCTAAGGTTCAAAATCCTTTGCACATCACAATATTATAATGTCGATAAGACGTGGCTGTCAACTTGAAAGTTCGACTTTAGCGACTATTTTGTTATTTTATTGAATCAGGCGTTACTTTGCGGAGGGCCATTTCAATGAACACAAAATATTTACCTTGCTACTCCGCTACTTACGTGCAAGATAACCAAGCCTGTGCGAAATACGTATACGTTCTGCATGCAAGCCCTCCCACCACTACTGCTACACAAAACGCACACAAATCCCACAAACTTAATTAATCCTATCACCACACAAACACACTGACGCGCGTTTCCGTAGAGGGATCGAAACGCGCGTCAGTATGTTTGTGTGGTGATAGGATTAATTAAGTTTGTGGGATTTGTGTGTGTTTTGTGGCAGAAGTGGAGGGAGGGCTTGCATGCAGAACGTATATATTTCGCACAAGCTTGGTTATCTTGCACGTAAGTAGCGGAGTAGCAAGGTAAATATTTTGTGTTCATTGACTATTTTGTTTGATAGGAAGTTGGACGAAAAGTGGTAGACCACTTCTTTGGTCGACCGTACCCCATAGGTTTTGAAATGAAATGAAAAGAAATGATTTATTTTCCAGACCAGGTCCAATAAATGTACAATAAATGAAAATAAAACCAACATTAAAAATTAAAATATTTTGGTAGCACGGCAATTTGTAAGGAGACACTTTTATTAGAATTAGAGTTATTGAACTCTATTCGTACAGATGGCAACCCTACCTGGCTCGGACTGCGTAATACGAGTACTATTAATGTATGCGAACAGATGTTGCTTGGTTTGTTTAAAGCTTGTTTGGCATTGTAATCCGTTGGTCTGCTGGTACTAGAATATTTAGCATAAATACGAGGCTGTATGAATGTAGCCCAGGCACGTAGAAATAAATACTAAGGCATACCGCTTAATCATAAAAATACACGGGAATCATAAATGGTTTGGGTGTAAAGAAAAAACAAAGAATGTACCAGTTGCTTATCTTATCTTATCTTATCTTATTTTGATGTTTTAACTGGCCCACATTTTTTTTATATATACATATACTAGCGACCCGCCCCGGCTTCGCACGGTATATTATGCATGCATATGCATGTATTATACATATAAACCTTCCTCTTGATTCACTCTATCTATTAAAAAAACCGCATCAAAATCCGTTGCGTAGTTTTAAAGATTTAAGCATACATAGGGACATAGGGACATAGGGACAGAGAAAGCGACTTTGTTTACTATATAGTGATAGTGATAGTGATAAGAGGGGGCAATTACCCTAAACGTGGCCTTTAGGTCTTGTTACCTTAGGCTCTGTCGACCCCGTATCCCACGTTACTTATGTTTGTATTAGTATTTGTTCTCGCGCCGAATAGCTGAATAATAATACACAACTCTAATGTCGCGCTTGACCTCGGCCGTCCAATAAGAGCACGCCGCCAGCCGTTCGACCGTTTTTTTTTTCAAACAATATTTCCTCGGTTAATACTATGCTAAACCAACAATTCAATACAACACCAAAGCCTCCTAAACCATTCCACGAAACTCGGATCCGTTACAAATTACGCGCACGTACGCGGAGCCAATTTAATTCCGCCATTTTGAAAATATAAGTAAATAACTCACCGCACAACACATAAATAACATGATAGATATAAATTGCACAATAACCAGTGCAATAAATCCGTCGAGGTGCGTGACGAGAACGGCGCAAATCCGAGAGATCGGTGATAAGGACCGGCCGTCGGATAAGGCCGAGGTTGGGTCGAGACTGCGGGCCCCCAACGGGTTCAGGCATTCGAGTTTGTATTGATTCAAACTTTTGCGAATTTCACACATTATTATAAGAAAACGGGACTTAATAACGTAAATAATAAGTATTTTTGTAAATACCTCGACGTTTCGGACGCGACTTTGCATCCATGGTCTCGAGAGGACCACGTCACGTCACATTATTTACGTGATTAAGTCCGTTTTCTTATAATAATGCATCGAATTTGTGTTCTGCGTACACTAATAATCTGTGTAAATAAATGTTGCTCTCTCTCTGTGGGGATTGTCAGACAGATCTCTCTCCAGGCAGATGTTATGGGAGATCGAAGTCCGAAGGAAGAGAGTTGGAGTGTTTCTGCATCCGCTTTGAGAAACTTCGTGGGCGCGATGAAGAACATTGTGACGTCGCTGGCGCTAGCTACTACATCGTAGAGGTTTATGTAGTCGAAGGCTAGGTGGCGCTAGGGTCACTACAAGTCATTAACAAGAGAGGGGGTATATAATACAAGTTTCGAATAGCTGAGTAGCCCCATTTTTGTAACAAAGAGGAAATCTTTATGGATGCCCTAGGCACGGGAATGCCTAGGGGTATGTGGGAATCCTCCCGTAATAGCCCTATATTCAATATAAAATCTTTCCGGCGTTGCCCTCAATTGGACCCGCCTTTCCATCTGTTTGTGAGCTACAATGCCACGTACAGACAGACAGACAGACAGACAGACAGACAGACACACACACACACACACACACACACACACACACACACACACACACACACACACACACACACACACACACACACACACACACACACAGCCATCGACGTCAAGCTTATACACCCCTCTTTTTGCTTCTGAGGTTAAAAAGATCGTTGATGGAGCAAAATAATATTACAAAAGTGTACCGTACACGGTACCCTGAAAAGCGAGGGTCGAATTCTATTTATTTTCCCGAGATCTTAGCTACCATATTTCACTTCGATATATCCAGAAAACCTCTGAATTATTTATACATCGTGATGAAATTTATTTCGTTGCTTACGTGCGGCCGCGGCGTCACTTGTACTTTATCCCTTTGTACTGTTTCAGTAATGAAAACAATGTTTTTAACCCCCTACGCAAAAAAGGGGTGTTAGTTTGATGTCTGTGTGCGTGTATGTCTGTTTTATCGTAGCTCTCCAACGGATGGGCCGCTGCGGGTTTCTTTTTCATTCGAAAGCCAGTGTTCTTGCGGTGATTTTTAGCCATGTTTGGTAAAAATCGGTCCAGCAGTGCATAAGAGTGTCATCTCTTTTCCAGAATGATGTAAGGCATTTTTGGCATGAAATTGATTGGTCGATTAATGCGTGGGGTTTTATTACTGTAGTGAAAACTTATTTAGCGGCGTTGAGCACTTTTTGGGATGGGTATAAAATGTTAAACTCGCGTCAGGCGTAAGACGAAAGGAGAGTTTAAGTACCAGAATATCAATTCCTCTAAGAGCTTATTTTGAAATAAGTATGAATCGCGTTCGATTTTCGAAGTGTTTTTTGTTGAGTCGTGGAGCAAAAGTACTAGGGCATCAGCACATTGTTAGAGGTCTGTCAATATAGATTGTACGTACGGTTTTTTTTGTAAGCGGCCAGTACGGTACGCGTATTGAGCGTCATGGAGTTTACAGCATCAAAATCTAATCTAAGCTGCTGTTTTCACTTCTGCCGGCACTCCCGGAGTGCTACCCGTCGCTTTTTTATAATTTTGCTTGAATAAGGATTTACAGGCAAGTTTTAGGATTACGGGTTGCTATGAATATTCCATACATTAATCGATCCTTCTCCTATCAAAGTGAAGTCAACGTTATTTGGTTATATTCAGGACGTGACATAGTCGAAGTTGAAGCGTGTGAACGCCTTGTACACCTGAATCTTGCATTATCTTGTGACTAGTCAGCTATCTTCCAATATCGGATCCTCGCACATCCTTTGATATATCGTAATACAAGCGTCACTGCGCACGGTATATTATGCATGTATATATAGTCCTCCTGGCCGAATCCGGCTACGGCGACTACTTCACCTCCGCTCGTGCGCCCTCGTGTGGCTCACGTAGCCAATCTTCTTCGAGAAGGTACGCGGGCACAGCGGGCACGTAAGGACTCCGTTTTGGTAGTTGTATGCAATTGCCGCAGATGGTCGGGCTTTTAATTCGTCACGCTTGGTATCGAGCTCAACCCGACGCCGCGTTTCAAAAGTCTCAACTTTGCGCCTCACGAGCGACCTCCACTCGCCACGATGTGCTGCACGTTTTTCCCACTGAGATGGCTCCACGTCACACTTTTTCATGTGACGTTTCAGCACATCTTTGTACCTAAGGAGTTGACCGCCATGCTTACGCTTGCCCTCCTTAAGTTCCGAGTAAAAGATGCGCTTAGCCACTCGATCCTCCGCCATCCGTGAGACATGTCCACACCACCGAAGTTGACGTCGCATGAGATAAGACTCAATGCCACCCACATTAGCTCGTCGCAGCACTTCAGTGTTTCTCACACGATCGGACCATTGGATCTTAAGGATTTTTCGAAGACATTTCAGGTGGAACCGGTCCAATGTGCGAATGTGTCGACGATATACCGTCCACGTTTCCGCGGAATACAGAATATTAGGCAGCACAACTGCCATGTACACTGATATTTTTGTTGCAAGCTTTAAGTCGTGTGAACGGAAGACCTTGCTGTCAAGTTTACCAAAAGCCGCAGCTGCAGCAGCAATCCTACTGTTAATTTCGGCATCAAGATCACACTTAGCAGATACAGTGCTCCCCAAGTAGCGAAACTTGTCAACCTGCCTCAGCACGTCTGAACCGAGTTCGATGGCTAGTGTTTCATGACTGTTGATGTCCAAAGACATTACTTCAGTCTTCTTTACACTGATCTTAAGGCCAAACCTACAGCAACTCACATGAAAGTCAGACACTAGCTGTTGCAGACTGCTCGGGGAATCCGCAACAAAGCACAAATCGTCCGCATACATGATCTCGGAAATCAATGTATGCGTAACTTTTGTAACGGACTTAAACCTGGCAAGGTTAAAGATACTGCCGTCAGTGCGGAATCGGATGCGAACGCCACTGGAAGAAGCCTCTGAGACATCACGGACTACAACTGCAAAGTATAAGGCGAACAGTGTAGGTGCCAAAACGCACCCTTGCTTCACCCCACAGGTAACGGGGAAGAAGTCTGACTGTTCGCCATCAACAGCCACACAGCACTTCATGTCGTCATGCAGGAGCCGCAATAGCCTCACAAACTTCTTCGTACACCCAAGTTTCTCCAGCACTGTCCAGAGGGCTTCACGAGGCACACTATCAAACGCCTTCTCAAGATCAATGAAGCAAAGATAGAGTGGCCGCGCCTGCTCTCTGCTCTTCTCCTGCAGTTGACGCACAGAAAAGATCGCTTCACAAGTGCCTCTGTCTGGACGGAAGCCAAACTGCGTTTCCGGCAATATCCTTTCCGAAAGCTTCATGAGGCGGTTAAGCAAAATTTTGGCAAAGACTTTTCCAGGGGCCGATAACAAGGAAATACCGCGGTAAGAATCGCAGTCCGAACGGTTGCCCTTGTTTTTATACAGGGCTCGGATTCGCGAAACTTTAAAATGCTCAGGGACTTTTTCTTCCTCCCACATACGAGAAAAAAGCTCCCATACCGCAGACCGCAATGCCTCACCACCGTATTTCATCAGCTCTCCCGGTATAAAGTCAATGCCGACCGCACGCTTATTCTGTTGTTGCTTAATGGCTAAGACAACCTCCGCACGCATTAGCGGCTGATCAAGCTCATTGTCCACTGAAAGCTGTGGCAGCGAGAGAATGTATTGTAGATCTGCTGACCGATCCACGTTGAGTAGCGTGTTAAAGTGCTCTACCCAGCGTTTCAGAACATTCTCCTTGCTTTTCAGAAGTTCCATGCCGTCGTTTGACTTTAATGGTACTTTAGCAAAAGAGGTTGTCCCAACCAACTTTCGAACCTCGCTGTAAAACTCCCCGAGCCGGTTTGCATCAGCCAGCCACTGCATGTAACGAGCCTTGTCCAGCCACCACTTATCCTTCACTTCCCGTGACAGCTTGCGAAGTTGGAGATTACTTAATATGGGGTGTAGTAGGGCAATCTGTCCTATAAACTCTCACCAGTGGCTCCAAGCAGCTGTCGTGCATGCAGCGGCCACACCCCGGTAAACCGCGCTGATTCGCGGGCTAAACCTGGTTGAGGGGGGTCTACTGCCTTGGCAGTTAGGCCTAACTGCGGGTCCCTCCCGCTTAATGCACTAAGTCTCTCCCGGCGGTGAAGGCAACCCAACGTAGATATGCAACGGGTATGGTGGATCCGGCGGGAAAGCAAGGCAATGTGGAAGGCCCAGAGCGGCGACAGAGGGCGTACAGTTGTCGTCGGTCAGACACATCATCCGAGCTCTTCTCCGGTCGTAGCGGTCTTCCGCTCCACTGGGAATAGAAGAGGGAGGACGAGTGTGTGCACTTGTGTTTGCGCGTGCGCTTGTGCACCTAAATATATCCTGCGTACATGACTGCTTCAGATTTTTGGACTCCGTTTTATCAAAAGTCCTGTGGCGATGGGTTGAGGTAGAGAGGTTCGGTTTGATGCAGGTCGGGCTTTGTCTGATGCCTACACACAGGCGGCTCCAGGGATGCGGTAGGTGCATCGTGGTCGTCTTCATTTTGAGCTGGGGGGACAAAATGAGTTCGGCAGCACCTGGTGTGACAAAGCAGCCCTTTTTAGGGAAGCACTGCTTTCCCCGCTCAGCCGGGGAGGGGGCTAGAAAAGGTGCCCTAAAAAAATGCTCACCCCAATCCTAAAGGATGGTAGTAGCCACGGCTGCCTCCGCATCTTTCATCTCGTGGTCGACGTTACAATAATAATAATAAAAAACATATTACCAAAAAGGCTATGACCTTCGGTGCGTGGAACGTGCGAACGCTCATTGATCGAGCCGAAAACTCTTGCCCGGAAAGGAAAACTGCCATTGTGGCTCGAGAGCTCAGTCGCTACGATGTAGATGTGGCTGCCCTTAGTGAAACTCACCTTGCCGACGAAGGAGAGCTAGTAGAAAGCGGCGGTGGTTACACTTTCTTTTGGAAGGGTACTGTTGCTGCTGAGCCAAGACGCTCGGGGGTGGGTTTTGCGGTCAAAACTCGCATTGTAAGGCAACTTCGGGAATGTCCTGTGCACATCTCGGACCGCGTTACCACACTGCGCCTACATTTAGACAACAACAATTACCTGAATATCATCAGTGTCTACGCTCCCACACTTGATAAATCTGATGATGTAAAAGACAAATTTTATGAAGAATTGGCGACCTGTCTTGATAGTATAGGCCCCAGAGTGCAAATTTTGCTAATGGGTGATTTTAATGCTAGAGTAGGCCGGGACTCTGACGCTTGGCCTAGAGTGTTGGGTAGACATGGAGTTGGCAACATGAATAGCAATGGTCAATTATTGCTGAGTCTGTGTGCACAATTTGACCTAGCTATCACAAACACTATGTTTAGACTCCCTGCAAAGTTCAAAACTACCTGGATGCATCCAAGATCTAAGCACTGGCATTTAATTGACTATGCTATCGTGAGACAAAAAGATATTTCTCAGGTCCAGATCACGCGAGTGATGCGTGGTGCACATTGTTGGACCGACCACCGGCTTGTAGTTGCTAAGTTGCGTCTCTGCCTCCGCCGTCCTAATAGGACTGGAAAGACAAAATCCCTGTGTCTAAACGTGGAAAAGCTTCAGAATATAGAGACAAGGGACAATTACACAGAAGCTTTAACGAGTAAAATTCTGTCGTCCAGTGAGGTCTCCGGTGACGTTGGCGATTCGTGGGGATACTTATCTACTCAAATTTTAGACACCGCTGTATCTACTTTGGGTCTAAAAGTCCACAACAATGAGGATTGGTTCGATGAGAATGATGAGATCCTCATGGAGGCAATTGCCAGGCATCGGAGTCTACTAAAAAGATGTGATGGGAAATCGTCAGCAAACAGTGCAACTGAGATTCAACAAAGTAATCTCCAACTTCGCAAGCTGTCACGGGAAGTGAAGGATATATTATGCATGTATTATACATATAAACCTTCCTCTTGATTCACTCTATCTATTAAAAAAAACCGCATCGAAATCCGTTACGTAATTTTAAAGATTTAAGCATACATAGGGACATAGGGACATAGGGACAGAGAAAGCGACTGATTCAGTTTCACAGTACCTTGGTTTTGCTGTCATACCGTGAAATTTAATAAATTTAATAAAAATATATAAATAGTCGATACAGCGTTATACATCACGGACTACCTACTGATAGTAATGAGTTGCTAGCCGCATCGCCTATAGGTACTTAACAATATTCCTAAGATTTTGAATAGGCTTTTACCGTCCGCGTTACCGTTTTTTTACCGTCTGCGCGGAAAGAGAAGCAGCTGGTACATTCTATTTTCCTTTGTTCCCAGACCATCATTGTTATTTTTATTTATTTGTTAAATTTTTCCTTTGCCTGTTGTATTTACTGAACTAACTTCTTTCTGACTGAACTAACTGAACTAGAATTGGCAATTGACATGTTTATATGACATAGAATTCAGATTTATTAATTTTGACATAAAATAATTTTGATTTAGACATGTATTGTAACTTCAAACACAATGTATATTGTTATTTGAAATAAATTATGAATTACCGCTATACCGTGGGAACTATTCAATTTTCCGGGATAAAAAGTAGTCTATGTTTCAATCGAGGGTACCAGCTATCTCCGTTCCAAATTTTATCGAAACCCGTCCAGTCGTTTCAGCGTGAAGAAGGAACAAACATACACACTCACTCACTCACATCGTCACAAACTTTCGCATTATAATACCTACGAGTATTAGTAGGATAGGAAGTAGGATTATAATGTCCTCAAATACTTCTGAATATTGCACAGTTGTTCCTGATAAGAAACTCTAAACCTCGGTGTTAAAACAGTATGCTGCACTATTTACATTTAACAACAGTTCTCATTGTTTTAAATTTAACCAGACAAACAGACAGCAACTTTACTTAGTGCCAACTAGCTCCTCGGGACCACTAAAGTCTCGCCTGTCGACACTAATGATGTGCCGGTCTCGGGAATGTTGCTCCGAGTATATTGTCGGCAACATTACTCGACGATGTAATATCAAGTTCATGCGTACACAATGTGTAGTAATAAATCTGTCTGTCTGTCTACCTATACATTGTGTTTTAAAATTAATCTAGCATACCTTTATAAGAGCCGGCACGTAAGTCTAGCGATGAGCTTGTATGCGCAGAAGTATAAAATACGGTATCCGTGGGTGCGCAGATCCCCTACACGTGACTCGCCATCGCTAGACTTACGTGCCGGCACGTATACCAGGTGTTGGGTTACTTTAAGTATTACAATACATCATTGTATAATTATTATTTTTTCTAATTTACAATAACTTCCATCCTGGGGCCTTACCATGACGTCCTAATTCCGACGCAGTTCAAGTTTTAGCTGTCACTTTTAGTATGAATCTGACAGCGAGCGGACCTAAACCGAAACGCATTAAGACGTCATGGTACGGCCCCAGGTCTAGGAGTAAAGAAATAAACGAAATGTTTCAGTTGCTTCTCTTCTCGCGCAGATGGTAAAAGCCCATCGAGGGAATAGGCGAAAATCTTAGGAATCATGTTAAAGGCGACGCGGCTACCCCCTATTAAGATTTTCCTTTCCATCTATACACCCACAATCATGCTAAACGTGGCCTTAAGGTCTTGTTGTCTTACAGCCTTATTCATAAAGAATCCTTAATTGAGGTTTGATCAGTCTACTAGTTAACAGACTGATTAAGCTTATTTGACAGTTGTTAAAAAGTATGATTCATAAACGCTTGCTAGCAGTCTGTTAGCTAATGAGCTGCTGATGGATGGATTAGACGCGTTATGTTGTCACTTTGACAAATCATAGACCAAAAATGGCCTTTTAGTGAATTAAAAAAAAATTGACAGCAGTGGCAGCTAATTAGCGGGAAACCAGCGAATTAACACGACAGACGAGACAGTGTGGATCTAGTTTCCTTTGCCTTTCCCGGAGGGAATAAAAACTTAAAACAAATAAAACTGTCTTGCGTATGGTTTTGCTCTTGCCAAAATCAGCTGTTCACATTTGTGTCGGCCATTTTGAGAGTTAGCAAAGAGATAAAGTAGGGTCTACGGTCCGCTAACTTTCGGACTATTTAACAGACCCTTGAAGGACTGATTAGCGCTAATTGACGTTTATGAATCATGTTTTTTTGCATCGGTCCTATAGCGAGCTTATAGCGATTTTTTTATGAATAAGGCTGTTAGGCTATGTCTACTCTGTAAGGGATATAGAGAAAGAGAGAGAGAGAGACAGATAGAGAGAAATATTTATTTATACACATTCGATACACGTAGATTTAAAATATGAAGAAATATTCATATTCATATTCATATTCATTTATTCATAAAATTACAAATTTTACATAATACAATAATAATACAATATACTTAAGAATAGTACCGATATGGTGTAAAATGGGCCCCACCCCGAATGGGGTATAGGGGCTTGCCGGAAACGTTAATAATGTACCGGCAATAATGCCGGCAATACAGCACATCACTAGCGAGTCGCGCGGCTTGCTCCGCTCACCACAGCCCGAAGGCAAACAGACGCTGAAATAAAATATTTACATGGAACTAAAAATTACGCTTTCTTCGAAATGGAGCATGCTTTGTTTTAAGTTTATGTTGTTTCGTTGTTCGTTTGTTTTTGCTGTAACTTGCTTCTAAGCTAATAGAGTGTGGGTTGGAATTACAAATACACATTTTGATGTAAAAATGGAACTTAGATAAAGATGAACAAAAAACCGGCCAAGTGCGAGTCGGACTCGCGCACGAAGGGCTCCGTACCATTATCTATAAATATCTATAAACCAGTGTAAGCAGAGCCCTGCTCCAACGCAAAATGTACGCAGTGTGGGGTCATTTTATATTGGTCACTGATATATACAGACATGCATATATGTTTACGGTTTTCGGTATTTTTCCTGTATCTGTGCTATGAGATGTTGCTTCGTACCAAATTTCAAGATTTTGAGTTCACAGGAAGCACCCTGTAGGGTTTGATTCCCTTGCTAGTTTCGAAAATTTGCGGTATAAACGGCTGTAGGATCGATTGCGTTGGGTTAGAAGTTTGATTTTTTCACAGCTCCAAGGGACAGTAGATCTGAGTATCTAACTAATAATAATAATAACTATTATAAATGCGAAAGTATGGATGGATGGATGGATGGATGTTTGTTTGTTTGTTACTCAATCACGCCAGAACGGCCCAACGTATCTGGATGAAATTTGGCACATAGATAGAGAAAAGTCTGGAATAGCACATAGGCTACTTTATATCCCGGAAAATTGCGTAGTTCCCGCGGGATAGCGATAAACGAATTCTTTGCAGACGAAGTCGCTGGCAACAGCTAGTTTGATATAAATTTCAGCTTGATACCTTCACGCGTTCCTGAGAAAAAGGGTCTTGACAGACGGACGGACGGACGGACAACAAAGTGATCCTATAAGGGTTCCGTTTTTTCCTTTTGAGGTACGGAACCCTAAAAAACAAGTAGCGGTGGCGATTGCAAGGTAATTATTTTTGGTTCGTTGATACGGACCTCCGAAAAGTAACGACTGTTTTAATAAATCACAAACATAACTCACATACATGAAATGGCCCTGCCTGACCCGCGTGTAGTGTGTTACAGACTTGTATTATACATAAGCGTTTGAAGATACAAAGCTTCCGGATAAATTGACTGATCGTGTAACTCGAATTTACTTTAATACGAGAACGGTAATTATTTTTCCTATTGTTCAGGTTTAACATTAAAAAAATCTTTCGCTGTTTCGAGTTTAAAATGAGCAAAATATCGTACAATGAAGCAAAGGCCGCTAATTAAAAAATTAAAGTCCGCAGAGGTGCTCCGACAACGGCATACATAATATATGTATGGCGGAACCACGAGCGCCGCATATAGGATTACTGGACGCGGTACTTGGTAATTTGCAAAACACGATTTAATTCTATGCATCCATGCATGGTTCTTTTGGTTGGAGTCGGTTTAAAAATACTGATCCCAATAAAACTTTTTCAATCTCATAGTTACGATATACTGGCCAGTTTTCAGTCAAAAAATATAGTTTTAAATTATGTAGTAGCCATAAGTGGTAAAAATTATAGCACTAAATGCTTGTCCATTAGATCATGGAATCGCAGCCGCCCGTACCTCTCGCGAGGACTGCGATTTGTTAATCATCGTACAATTAAAAAAAAAGTGGTAAAAACTTTTAAATAAATAGACATAGTTACATATAATAAATTGGGGACGTTTTGGAAAAAAGTCAGGTCAAGAAGAGTACCCTAACCGACGAGCATGTATGAAGAGATTGATGAATGTGGATGAAGCGAAAGAGGTATGTCAGAATCGTAGCAAGTGGAACAAAGTAGTCTCTGCCTACCCCTGCGGGAAAGAGGCGTGACGGTATGTATGTATCTATGTATATTTATTTGCATACCTTTATTAACATTAGTTAGAACACCAAGTAATATTTACTAACGGCTAGATGAAAGAAAGATACAAAACAAAACAAAAGCGCTATTTGCGAAATAAAGTTAAAACTTTACGTTTGCAAAGATTTCATTGATCACACTAATCAATGAAAGGTCAATGACCCTTCCCGGCAAATTTTCCCGACATCCGATCCATCATTATTTCTCACACGGGATATCAGAAACAAAACCGGTCTACCCATTAGAAGATACACGCATACAAACCGAGCCATCTCCGCGCGATTTGTTTACCTTGAGTAAGAGATGCCGTCACATGTTAGAGCAAGATGCGAGATACGTGTAAAACTAACGTAATTGCTTATTCATGTTTCAATTAAATCCTAATCGTTTACGTGTTATATGGAAGCTTCCTTGGGGTTATACTGTGTATTTATATCTTCGTACGTATGTTAAATGTAATATTAACGTAATATTGTTTTAGATATAACTCGGTAACTATTATTATAGTAACTTAGCCTGTATTTTTATTGGTTATCATAATTTCTTACTTTGTATAAATAACTGTTTACCTAAATGCATGATGTGTCTACTATTTCCGGGTATACACGAACTGTAAATCAGTACCTATCACTTTAAGTTGTAAGTTAGGATCCAGTTTGTAGACCATTAAATAAAAAAAAATCCTATGTTCCACTACAGGACACAGGCTTCCCATGTTCATTAAATTCAGGAAAAAGGTGACTAGATTACTTAAATATACTTTAACACTACCTTTACTAAACCAATATACTAATAAAGCAACACGAAAAATTTACAGCAAGAAAACCTTTGATAGTTTTGAGTCAACTTCATAATAATTTTACGTCAAAAAATACAATCAAATAAATAACAAACAATAAATAAACAAAAAAAAAATAACACAATATACTAATTATATTGATTTTTATCTCACTACTGTTATCGATGAAACGGCTTAAAAGTTTTGAAGCTCATTCTGAAAATCGTTCCATTTATCCAAAAAGTTGCATTTAACTATAATATTATAGTATCTATCCGATTAGACTTCATACATAACAGTAGGTACTGTTTAAAACAAACTTTTGTTGCATGTGGGTTGCTCTCCAAAAATCTATTTACGTATTTTTGTTAACAACAAAAATAAATAGCGGCTCATGGCATACATTTTCTTTATAATTTCATTCATATAATGTAATCAGAGGCCTTACCATGACGCCTTAATGCCATTCGGTTCGATCGCTGTCAGATTCATACTAAAAGTGACAGCTAAAACTTGAACTGAGTCGGAATTAGGACGTCATGGTAAGACCCCTGTGCTTAGCAATCTCGCCGTTTTACACATTTGCCTCGTGGTTACATATTCCTTCGTATTAGCCAATTTCCACAATGTATTCGTCATCTATGTTGCGTCTGAATACACTATTCAACCGGCAATGTCAGCGTGGCAAAGCAAAGTTGCCGCTTGGATAGCTCAATTGCCGGTAATTTCCTTGCTATGAATATATCTGCCAAGTCAAAGGCAAGCGTTTTCCAGTAAAATTATATGCAAGTTAAATATGATGACGTAGTGATATGTAGGTTGAAAAGCTTGGCAACGGTTGCCATACGAACGGCGAAGGATTAATATTATATTACAATAATAAGGAAGGAAAAATGTTCAACACACGGAAATTACTGGCAGAAAGATCCATATTAATCCTGTAGGTTGGCAACGTATCTAAAATCCTTTTGGTTTTGTGATTGTATATATGGAAGTGAGGATTTTGTTTTTATGTAACACTGTTGTTCGTTTTAATAAATACTCACACATTAAATTTAAATCCTACTAATATTATAAATGCGAAAGTTTGTGAGTGACGATGTGACGATGTGACGATGTGAGTGTGTATGTTTGTTCCTTCTTCACGCTAAAACGACTGGACGGATTTGGAACGAAGATACCCTTTAAAACATAGGCTACTTTTTATCCCGGAAAATTGCATAGTTCCCGCGGGATAGCGATAAACATGTCAATTGCTAATTCTGCGCGGACGAAGTCGCGGGCAGAAGCTAGTATCAGACTGACTTTTTTGCTGTCATGAGGAAACGTCACTGGTTTTTTATAGAAAGAGTGAACAGATCCAGTAATGTACTAGTCAGGAACGTCTACGATTCATGTCACCTTGCCATGGTGTCTTTTAATGTGTAACAATCTTATTGTATTGTATGGTATTTAATTTAATTTAATTTAACTTAATCTTGTTAATGTAATTTAATGTGCCTATATATATATTTTTGATAATTGTGATTGTAATTAAATATTGTAATGGGATTAATGCCTAAATAAATAAATATTTTATTATTATTATTATTATATATCTTTGAAAAATACAAAAAGAGATGTTGCCAGCCGTATCCTAAGATTCGGGGATTTGTATTTTTAACCGACTTCATAATAAATTACATTCCTTATTCCTTTAATTAAAAAAGAAATTACCTAATTCGTTTCCAAAATTTGTGTGAGCAGCCGACCCACTCGGTTTTACTAATTATTCATGTATCAACATCGAGGTACGCACACATCGCGCAAAATTGGCCGGGATCAAATATAAGTTGCGGCCACTAGGCTCAGGCACCTTTGATAGAGTCAAAGGCTACGTTTACTTGCGTTGTTTGAAGCGGATGACTGTGTGATGGGGGAAGTTTGGGAGAGATTAGACGTATAATTTGTGGTCACTATATTTCATTTAATTTAGGATGAGAAACCACAACAACATTATATTGCGGATCGTGAACTGTAATCTCTTTACGATTTGTACTAGAGTAACAATTGACGCCACGCAAATAAAGTGGCATTAAGGCGCTGTCAATAGTAAATGACCTGGAGCAGCGCCATTCTTCACACATACGGTTCACGTGCCTGTTAGTGAAAGAGAAGAAACTATTCCGGCAGCTTGGCGCGCGTCTAAAATCTTGCAAATAAGACACAAATCATAAGAAATAAACAAAAGTATGGATTATTTGTGAAATATGACTCGTTAGCCGTTTAGGTATGAATATGTTGACTTTATGTTTTTAACTGCAGACCCATACGTCGAAAAAATAAAGACATAGAACCGTTTAATGATGATTTTAAGACCAATTTTTGCAATTATTTTCTATCGAGCCGATTTTGTTCAATTATGTATCGAGCCCGTCTAGCGTGTTTTAAATATGATGAAAATTAACATTATATTTTTTTGTATTTTTTTTTGTCAGCAGTTTTTCTTAAAAAAGTGTTTAAATAACATCAATTTCAACAAAATTAGGTGTTGTCAGCCTCTTAAAACAATTTTATTTTGCGGCTGCCAAACTATTGCACTGTACTGTTTGCTAGGTAAGAAATAGTTGACCAGCCGCAATATAATGTTACTGTGGTTTCTCATTCTAAATTAAATGAAGTATATAATAATATGTAACTAGCTGTTGCCAGCGACTTCGTCTGCAAAGAATTCATTTATCGCTATCCCGCGGGAACTACGCAATTTTCCGGGATAAAAAGTAGCCTATATGCTATTCCAGAATTTTCTCTCACTATGTGCCAAATTTCATCCAGATCCGTTGGGCCGTTCTGGCGTGATTGAGTAACAAACAAACATCCATCCATACATCCATCCATCCATACATTCGCATTTATAATATTAGTTAGTCAACTTTCCTGCGGGATACAAAGTGTCTCCCAATATTATTACAAGCTTTATAACTTGCAACGTAAGTATGTTTGCCTGGGTGGAATCTTGCGACTCCATTTTGACGCAGATATCTTCATCCGATTCAGCAGAAATTTTGCAGATGACAATACAATAATCTGGTAGTAGAATCCTGGTAGTCCAGCCGGTAGGCTTATTGTCTAACTCACTCGCAATCGCCATCGTGTTCATTTTGACCAGTGATGGGGAAACTACGGCCCGCGGGCCACCTCCGGCCCGCAAAGGAATTCAATGCGGCCCGCCGGCGTTCCTTCAAAATGGAGTGTTATGGCACAGGATGACGATATTTAGACGGTCCTGCTGTATAAAATAGTATAATATATGCAAAGGCAAAAGAGCCAGCTGGACTAGCTACGTAGTTCATGCGTCATGTGTCAAAAAAATTGCATTTTGGTATAATTTTGGCCCTCCTCTGAAATATCTGTAATTTTCTGGCCCGCCATGAAAAAAGTTTGCCCACTACTGATTTTGACAGTTCATGTATGGGCTGACAATTGGCATCGGAATCAGCTAGCTGTCACATTCATACAAGAACTGTCAAAATGAACACGATGGCGATTGCGAGCAAGTTAGACAATAAGCTTACAGGACCGTCTCTGCAGGAGGGAACTCTTCCACGGTTGGTCCGAATGACTTGAAATTTGGTTCGCATATGTAGGACGAATGACAATGCAAGTACAGTCAACAAATATACAGTCTGCAAAAAAAGTTGTATCTAAAAGGAATTTTTGCATTTTGAATTGTCGTATGTCGCCGACAATTGTCAAGTTGATGAAATAGGGGCAGATAATGTTATTTCATCCGCGACTTATACAAAAATTCGTCAAAGAAAGTAAAATATCTCAAATTGAATATCGTGTTCGCTTTTGCCCGGGCTTAATTTCGCTAGGGAATCCCGGCGAACTTTAAAATTCAGACTCGTTAAGGTTTTCTCAAAGACTTCACCGACAATGGACTGTCGATATGATTCAGCTCTTTCGCTGTCCTTGTCTAACTAGATGGGTGGGAGAGAGGCAAACTACGGCTTGCGAGAATTTTGGCTTGTGGGAGAGTTATGATAAGTTCGTGTCATTGGCCTAACAATCAATTTAAAGGGGGTCAATGACTTGTCTTTATTCTTTCTTCCATTAGGAATACTTAAAGATTTAAGAGCACTGCCTTTTTAATATCTTTTGATATGTCTACTCTTTGTATCTGTTCTCCTGTCAATAAAATTTAAACCACCTTTGTACAGTCAAGTAAATATCTAGACACCTTTATGCTACAAATAATAAGGTCGGTTTTTTTATACCACAAGGAAGGCAATCGAGCAAGTGGGTCATCCGATGGTAAGCGAGCACACCCATGGATGCCCGCAACACTTCAGCGACGGATAGCACTCCGGGAATGCCGGCAGGAGTGAAAACAGCAGCTTAGATTAGATTTTAATGTTGTAACCTCCATGACGCTCAAGACGCGTACCGTACCTACCTGTAGCTTACAAAAAAAACTGGCCAAGTGCCAGTCGGACTCGTGCACGAAGGGTTCCGTACCAGAAATACTCTGTTGCATGGGAGCCCCCCTTAATTATTATTATTATTTCGATTTTCGTATTTGTTGTTGTAGCCACAATAAAAATACGTAATCTGTGCAAATTTAAACTATCTAGCTCTTAGGGTTCTTGAGATCTAACTCGGCGAGTGGTAGCCATGAAAAAGGCCTAAAATATCATGTTTTTTGTATGGGAGCCCCCCTTAATTATTATAATTATTTTGTTTTTAGTATTTACTGTTATAGCGGCAACAGAAATACACAATCTGTGAAAATGTCAACTGTCTAGTTATTACGGTTCTTGAGATACAGCCTGGTGACAGACGGACGGACGGACAGCGAAGTCTTAGTAATAGGATCCCTTTTTTACCCTTTGGATACGGAACCCTAAAAACGCACGTATTATCTACACTGACAGACCTTCTAACAATGTGCTGATGCCCTAGTACTTTTGCTCCACGACTCAACAAAAAAACACTTCAAAAATCGAACGCGATTCATTCGAATTTCAAAATAAGCTCTTAGAGGATCCTGGTATCCTGGTACGTAAACTCTCGCTCCATCTTACGTCTGACACGAGTTTAACATGTTTTTTACCCGTTTCAAAAAGTGCTTAGCGCCGCTAAAGTTTAAAAAAAATGCTAAAAATCTATCCCCCATTATGATCAATTGCCGCATCACTTAAACGAACAAAATAAAAACCGGACAATTCGATTAAGCCATCAAAACGTTTCAAAAAGCCATTACTCAAATTGCAGCAACGACATCCATCCGGCAGGCCGGAACTTTTTACGACCGCCGTAAACGGGGAACAACCGTGTCGTCAAAATTTAATCGGCCGCTTTCCAAAGTCTGTATTTCCTACGGAATAAAACAAAGGAGTCAATTAATTTAAACCGGTCGGTTTACCGCCGGCAGTAAGATAACTACTCGCGGTAGGGAAATAAAAAGCGACGGCTAGCACTCCGGGAGTGCCGGCAGAAGTGAAAACAGCAGCTTAGATTCGTATTTAAAGTTGTAGCCTCCATGACGCTCAAGACGCGTACCGTACCTACCTGTAGCTTACAAAAAAAACTGGCCAAGTGCCAGTCGGACTCGTGCACGAAGGGTTCCGTACCAGAAATACTCTGTTGCATGGGAGCCCCCCTTAATTATTATTATTATTTCGATTTTCGTATTTGTTGTTGTAGCCACAATAAAAATACGTAATCTGTGCAAATTTAAACTATCTAGCTCTTAGGGTTCTTGAGATCTAACTCGGCGAGTGGTAGCCATGAAAAAGGCCTAAAATATCATGTTTTTTGTATGGGAGCCCCCCTTAATTATTATAATTATTTTGTTTTTAGTATTTACTGTTATAGCGGCAACAGAAATACACAATCTGTGAAAATGTCAACTGTCTAGTTATTACGGTTCTTGAGATACAGCCTGGTGACAGACGGACGGACGGACAGCGAAGTCTTAGTAATAGGATCCCTTTTTTACCCTTTGGATACGGAACCCTAAAAACGCACGTATTATCTACACTGACAGACCTTCTAACAATGTGCTGATGCCCTAGTACTTTTGCTCCACGACTCAACAAAAAACACTTCAAAAATCGAACGCGATTCATTCGAGTTTCAAAATAAGCTCTTAGAGGATCCTGATATCCTGGTACTTAAACTCTCGCTCCATCTTACGTCTGACACGAGTTTAACATGTTTTTTACCCGTTTCAAAAAGTGCTTAGCGCCGCAAAAGTTTAAAAAAAATGCTAAAAATCTATCCCCCATTATGATCAATTGCCGCATCACTTAAACGAACAAAATAAAAACCGGACAATTCGATTAAGCCATCAAAACGTTTCAAAAAGCCATTACGGCCCAAAACTTTTGCTAAAAGCCCTCAAATTGCAGCAACGACATCCATCCGGCCGGCCGGAACTTTTTACGACCGCCGTAAACGGGGAACAACCGTGTCGTCAAAATTTAATCGGCCGCTTTCCAAAGTCTGTATTTCCTACGGAATAAAACAAAGGAGTCAATTAATTTAAACCGGTCGGTTTACCGCCGGCAGTAAGATAACTACTCGCGGTAGGGAAATAAAAAGCGACGGCTAGCACTCCGGGAGTGCCGGCAGAAGTGAAAACAGCAGCTTAGATTCGTATTTAAAGTTGTAGCCTCCAAGTTGCACACACACACACACACACATATACACACACGGGAACACCCAAATACTCCGAAATATTTTATTCCGAATTTACTAATTCCGATTTTTAAAACTCCGAATTTCATAATTCCTAAGAAATGAAATTCCGATTACTAAAAAACACGAAATTTATTTAACCGAATTTCAAAATTCCGATTGTATATTATTCCGATTTTTATAACTCCGAATAATGAACAGCCCAAAGTGTCATTGGCCCGAAAATCAAAATTCCGATTATTAATTTTCCGATACTTCATTACTAATTCGGAAATTTGATATTCGGGATAATGAAATTCGTGTTTTCAATAATCGGAATTTTGTTTATTAGGAATTGGATTAATTTAGGTTTAGGTGCGGCGGGGGTGGCCCTTGGGCCACCCCTCAGCCGCGAACATGTTTGTTTTACTCCAATAATATTCGGAGTTTTGAGAATCGGTGTTTTAATAATCGGGATTCGTATTTAAGTTATTTCGGATTATTATTCATTCGGACTTCTTATTGTTCGGTGTATTGAAATTCGGAATTTTGAAAATCGTGATTGTAAATGTTAGGCATTTAGAATTTTCGGATTTATAAAAATCGGAATACTTATAATTCGGAGTTTTAAAACCGTCGGAATAATAATAATTGTAATTATGAAATTCGTGATTCCGATAATCGGAATTTAGTTTTTCGTATTTATGTAGTGTACCCTACATACACACACACACACACACACACACACACACACACCGATACACATATATACACACTCAAGAACACCTAGATGTACTAGAGTAGGTGCACGTAAGCACGTTGCATTGGAATATTATACCTATTATATTATTTTAATTTTTAATTGCCGACATATTTATTCTGAGCTGACGATTTAAATATAAATTCTTTGACATTTAATTTTAAGTGATGATGTAATTTTATATTGAATGATCAAATAAACTAAACTAAACTAAACTAAACTAATAGTTGGTGAATGCTAGAATATAAGTTAGGATAAGCTGTATATTGTATTGTTTTGATTAACTCTGTGTAGTTTAGTTAGTAATATTGCTCAGTCTAGTTTCTCAACTGGATCCTGTCACACAGGGACTCCTAGCTCAGGACCCAGAGTCGTAGATACACTAATTGTAATATTTTTATATAATAAACTTTTTCATTTTTCATTTTCATTTTTCATTTTTCATGACACTCAAGATTCGTATAAGTGCCGTCACGTAAGTGTAGCGATGACCTTGTATGCGAATACGGTATCTGTGGGTGCGCAGATCCCGTCCACGTGACTCGTCATCGCTAGATTTACGTGCCGGCACGTATATCGTACTGGCCGCTTACAAAAAAACGTACGTATTATCTATATTGACAGGCCTCTAACAATGTGCTGATGCCCTAGTACTTTTGCTCCACGACTCAACAAAAAACACTTCAAATATCGAACGCGATTCATTCGAATTTCAAAATAAGTTCTTAGAGGATCTGACATCCTGATACTTAAACTCTGCCTCCGTCTTACGCCTGACGCGAGTTTAACATTTTTTACCCATCCCAAAAAGAGAAGTTTTCATTTCAAAAACGGCATACTCACCTTTAAACCTTTATTTTCGGCTAAAAACCATGATCCAATATAAGTAATGTACACAAATCCCTACTGCTTCTCATCACACTGTGGGGAAGCTGGCCAGCAATCATGGCGTAGCCCGTAGCAATTACGCTCGTAGCTCCGTAGCACTGCTACGAACTACGATACGTCTGAATATAGCTCAACATTTTAAACTGTAAATATTTAACTTGAGAAACTACTGAGTCTCTGTTGCGAGGGCCAAAAGTTTTGGCGATGAAATAAAGTCTGTGTGAATATACACCATAGAGCACAAACAAACTAATAGAGTATAAATCGCATATAACTAATATGGTTTGACGTCAATGTCTCTGTGTGTGTTGGTCTGTATGTAGCATCGTAGCTCTTAAACGGAGGGACCGATTTTGATGCGATTGTTTTTATTCAAAAGCCAGTTTTCTTCTGGTCATTCGTAGCTATGTATGATGAAAATCGGTCCAGCAGATGAAGAGTACCTATCACTTCTTTTCCAAAATTATGGAAGGCATTTTTGTTAAAAAAAATTTTTGTTTACGTATGATTAATCGATTAATGCGGGGGGGGTTTAATTTTTATAAAAATCACTACATAGTATAAAACAATGTCGCTTTCCGCTATCTGTCTGTCCCTATGTATGCTTAAATCTTTAAAACTTCGCGACGGATTTTGATGCGGTTTCTTAAATATATAGAGAATCAGAATCAGAAACGTTTATTATCATAGCTGTTACATAATTAACACTTATAGACTTTTTACTTTTTACTTTTTTTTTACTTTTTTTAGACTTTTTAGAGTGATTCATGAGGAAGTCTTATTTGTATACTCCAAGGCAGGTTTATATGTATGCATAATTGTACGCAGACGAAGTCGCGGGCAGAGGCTAGTAATGTATAATTGTCTGTTGTTTCAGATGACGCCAACATCACGATGTTTGGCGCTAGTGGCGCTCCTGGCGGCTGTCACTGCGCAGTCAGTCGAAGGTGAGTCGAGCGCTGAGTGTAGAGGGCGACACCGTTCGTTACATTGCCGAAACATGTTGATACACGCAAATACACGATCGTGTCATATGCACGATGACATTTGTAGGTTAAGGTTGAATTGGATGAAGTTATCGTAAAAAAAACACCGGGTAGCATTCCGGGAGTGCCGGCAGAAGTGAAAACTACACACACGCACACTCGCGCAAAAAGAAATAAAAACGGAAAAACGAAAACTTTTTCTATACGAGATTCGAACTGCGGTCACTTGAGGGAACGCACTGTTATTCCACACCTTATACCATTAGGCCAAACGCACATACGTTCAAGGGACGAAATTAACGTACACTTCAAAAATCGATCGTGATTCTAACTTCATTCGTATGTCAAAATAAGCTTTTATATATTCCTGATATCCTGATACTTAAACTCTTACGCCTGACGTGAGTTTAACATTTTTTACCCATCCCAAAAAGTGCTTAGCGCCGCTAAAGAAATTTTCACTTCAAAAATGATCCTCCTACCTAACAACAACTACCTATAGTAATGAAAGGGGATATGATTTGATTAAAAATAAAGGGAAAAAAACTGAGTGCGATGTCTGATGTGTTAGAGATGGGATATTTTACATATTATAACAATAGCAATGATCAAAACCAAATATACTCGGGAACATAGAAACCAGGCCACTATTCCTACAACTTTCTTTACCTTCCTCCTCCTCTCTCTTTTCTTTCTTCTCTTTTTTCTTTTTCCTTCCTTTCTTTCTTTTTTTCTTTACTTCCTTTACATTCTTTACTCGTGAGTATATTTTGACATATAGGTTAGGTACTTTATAGGATTTCTGCTAAATATTACATACATACATACACATGCATATCGTCACGCCTCTTTCCCACAGGGGTAGGCAGAGACTACTTTGTTCCACTTGCTACGATCCTGACATACCTCTTTCGCTTCATCCACATTCATCAATCTCTTCATACATGCTCGTCGGTTTCGGGTACTCTTGACCTGGCCTTTTTCCAAAACGTCCCCAGTTTGATCACGGAACGTCCGCCTAGGCCTTCCCCTCCCAACGTACCCATTCACACTCGCCGTATAAATCTGTTTAGTTAATCTTCTTTCATCCATCCTCTCTACGTGACCAAACCAACTAAGCATACTTTTTTCTATCCTAGTCACTATATCTAAATATTACGCATAAATTAAACACTAAATTACAAGTTAATATAATCAATTTAAAATAGATATTTAGTATCAAATACATCAATTTACTTGCAATAAAAATAATTAAAATTAAATTGTATTTAATTCACTGATTTAATTGTTAAGTACTGACTTTTAAAATTATTCAAAATTTAGTTGATATTAACATTCTTGATTCTTCTTGAGGTGCCATCTCCTACCGGAGGTCGGCTATCATCAGCGCTAGCTTTACTTTTGACACAGCAGCTCAGAACAGTGAGCTTGTGCTAAGGTTGAACCATGTCCGGAGATTCCTAAGCCACGAAGTACGCCTTCTTCCGGGTGGTCGCTTTCCCTGGATTTAACATTGTTGCTTCATTATAAGGTTACCAAATACCGTAACCTTTCTTAAACAAAACGCCTGTTCCAACTTTCCATAAATTATTACTTTCTGCTTGTACCCAGAACAATAACCTTTTCATAATACACGGAACTTTTCGCGGGTACCTTTTCATACCAAGCATTCATACAGACAAATCCAGGCCTAAACAGAGCCTTGCATTTTGTTATGCAAATATTACAACCTAAAATAAACATTTAATCCTTTGAAAGCTTACGCAAATGGTATTATGACATTTGATTTTCGCGTGCTGGGGGAAACTGGGCTTTGATGTGACGGGATAAGGGCGGATGTTGAAGGTTTAGAGTGTTATTTACAAGCTCTGGCTTAATACTAACGCTCATTCTCCATTCAGTACAATGCAGTGCAGGGAGGCACAGTCGACAGAAGATAAACAGTGCGTAAGCTGAATAAAAAAAGCCTTGATAGTGTTGCCCTGCCTTTGGTCTGAAGAAGGGTATTTGTTGAGAGAGAGATTTATTTACACACTAGCTGTTGCCAGCGACTTCGTCTGCAAAGAATTCGTTTATCGCTATCCCGCGGGAACTACGCAATTTTCCGGGATAAAAAGTAGCCTATGTGCTATTCCAGACTTTTCTCTATCTATGTGCCGAATTTCATCCAGATCCGTTGGGCCGTTCTGGCGTGATTGAGTAACAAACAAACATACATCCATCCATCCATCCATCCATCCATCTATCCATCCATCCATACTTTCGCATTTATAATATTAGTTAGATACTTACAACGTGTTACACCGAAGCCGTGGTAGCCTAGTGGGTACCTGTGTCCTCTCAAGCAGAGGGTCGCGGGATCGAATCCCGGGCTCGCACTTTTAAACTTTTTCGGAATTTATGTGCGAAATTACATTTGAAATGTACCATGAGCTTTTCGGTGAAAGAAAACGTCGTGAGGAAACCGGACCAATCGCAATAAGGCTTCGTTACCCTTTTGGGTTGGAAGGTTGGCAGTCGCTTCTGCAGTGCCTACGGCAAATCTTGGGATTAGGTTGTCAAAGCGGACCCCAGGCTCACTGAGCCGTGGCAAAATGCCGGGAAAAACGCTAGGAAGATGATGACTTATAGCGTGTTACACCATCTACTGAAAACCTGAAAAAAGCTTGATCTGAATTAAGATTAGGATGGATTACACTATACTTTAATGCAGGTTGTATTATTTTTACTTTCTTTAACATGCCCAGTCTAAATAGTCCCTACAGATACAACACATAACACACTAATAATCTTTGGCAATAAAACACGGATTTAAAAATAAACACTAGTGATATTCGGAATGATATTGAAATTTTTAGTAGGTGGTGTTGTACATAAACAGAGTGTATCAGATAGCCCCTAACAATAATCAACTGCGGTATATAACCATATCTATATATTATAGATGTAGTGCTTGTTTAAAATAATTTGCATACTACTGTGTAGTGGAATAGTTGTGTCATTGTTGTTCCTGCTTGCCATCTTATTGTACACTATTTTCTGCAAATAAATGACTTATGACTTATGACTTATAGAAGCTAAAAAAAATATTTAAAAAAAATTGGTGTAATTTTTTTTTTGTTTTCTATAGGAATGATTACAATTACTACTACCATTCCTATAGAAGATATAATTTATTTATTTTTTCAATTTTTTTTTCAATATTTTTTTTAGCTTCTATAGATATGGTTATATACCCCGGTTGATACGGGCTATCTGATACACCCTGTATGTACAGATTAAAATATTGTAAAATTTTGATACAATAAACTTTAGGGATAAGTTCGCCACTGTGCATAATATATTTAACTTTGTTTTTTGTGATTTGTGTATGTTTCTTTATATTTGTACAATAAAGCATTTACTTACTTACAATACAATACAATACAATACAAATACTCTTTATTGAACACCACAAATCAGTACAAAACAATACAGAAACAAAGAACAAAGTATACAATAGGCGGTCTTATCGCTTAATAGCGATCTCTACCAGACAACCTTTAAGACAGAGAAATAAGTTGGAGACAGTTTAAGTAGGTGGCGGAAACAAATAGACAGCTACTTACTACACTTACTTACTTACTAGATACTTACTACTTACTTAGATAGATAGATACTTACTTTATCATGTTCATTTTTCATTTTCAATGGTAAATTTGATAGAAAGTAACAGTCATAGGCAAACTGTACCAGTGCCGGCACCTAAGTCCAGCGATGACCGTTGATGCGCAGTAGTCGAAAATAAGGTATCGCGGGGGAGTGCAGGGGGCGCGGGCGGGCGTACTCCACGTTAGACTTACGTGCCGCCACCTGTAGACAATTGTACCTAATATGATATTGTATATACATATAATGTAAAGTAAGCAAGTCACATCGCAGTTTTCAGAGAAACCACGTTTTTTAAAAACTAAACTAGTCTCTGCCTACCCCTGTGGGAAAGAGGCGTGACGGTATGTATGTATGTATGTATGTAAACTCACTATGACGATCAAACTTCAACGGAAGATTTCTAATGCTGGTTGCATTACTGTAGATTTAATGCCACTGTTATAGCTTTTATCAAGCTTTAAGCACGCTCCTAAAGAGCTTGCAGACCTGAGTAATACAGCGACGTTCATTAATAAATCTCTTTCATTTTCGTCAAAAGTCTGTAACTTTTTGTCACGACTCTAGGACACTACTTTGACATTGGTAGGTAAATAATTTTCTTGCCTTCGACAGACTTTTTGTTTTTTTTTTTCAAAAAAGAGTACTCCCCTTTTTCCACATTGAAGAAATTTCGGGTTTCTCCGAATCAGAACCATCAGCACTATTCATATTTGCAGAAAAAACGTGTCCCTTCATTTTTTTGTGACTTGTGTAATTTTTTTCATATAATTTATATGGGTCGTCACAAAATTGACACAAACTCACAACAACAATACTAACTATTTTTATTTTATGGTTGCCAAATTCAAGTCAGTAGCTCCAGCGGCAAAGACTTCCAAATTTAAAAAAGACACTATTTTTTCTAAATCACAACAAAACCCATGTTTGCAAACAGCCTACACAATGTATTGTTTTCTTTTTAATTAAAATAAGTCCCTTTGAACATGGCAACAATCTCACGAGACGGCAACAAAAAGATCGCAAATCAACGATCGCTACTTGGAAACCGCAAATGAAATCTGCTAACAATACATCATTCCAATCTGCCGATATCCGACCTCCTTTAGTTTGGGGAAATGGCGGCAAATAAAGTTAATGGATCTACCCTTCATATGCAGACACACGGGCTGGCAACCCAGCACACAATAATATACTGACGAGCAAAAATAACAGCTCACTTTCATACAAAGTTCTATGGAAAGCGACCCGTAATTTTTGCTCATGAGTATAATTCAGCGCGCATCGTTTTTCCGGTTTTCATTTTATACTCTAGGCTTAAAAGCGTAGCCATTGGTTTGATCTAAATATAGGCTCTCAGAGGATCGTAGGTTTGAATCTTGGACTGGCACATCTCATTTTTTCACAATTTATGTGCGACATTATATCCGAAATTTGACAAGAGTTTTTCTATGAAGAAAAACATCTTGAGGAAACCTGTACCTGGGAAACTCTGTCGCTTCATCCAAATTCATCAATCTCTTCATAAATGCTCTTCGGTTTTGTGTACTCTTAAACTTACCTTTTTTCAAAACGTCCCCAATTTGGTCAAGGCACGTCCGTGTAGGCCTTCCCCTTCCACCAAATTCCACCAAAAAAAATACCGAGCTTTCAACCAGATATTAATTATTACATCTTATATTTATTACGATTTGAAATATAGTTTAGGCATCCATCACATCCGTATGTACAAGAAAGCGCACAGGAGCCTCAGCAATGGGAGAGAACTCTTTCATTTCTTATCGCGGCGAGATGACGAACCTCCGCGAATCAGGGCGGTATCACTCCACGACTGCCACGGTATATGACGACTACGATATATGACGACTATTTTATATGACGACGCGATAAATTCTAGAAGAGACTTAAGGTGGAAACACATTATTAACACGCGACGCGACCCGATGCAACGCGACGCGTGTTGAGTCGAATCAAATTGTATTATTTTCTATGACCAGAACCACACTATGAACATCCGACGCGACGCCATGCGCATGTTGATAGTGTGGTTCTGGTCATAGAAAATAATACAATTTGATTCGACTCAACGCGTCACGTTGCATCGGGTCGCGTCGCGTGTTAATAATGTTTTATTGAATCAGGCGTTACTTTGCGGATGTCCATTTCAATGAACACAAAATATTTACCTTGCTACTCCGCTATTTGCGCTTGTTTATTTTTAAGTAGCGGAGTAGCAAGGTAAATATTTTGTGTTCATTGTTAATAATGTGTTTTCACCTACATTCTTATGGTTCAATCCGTGTAGCACGAGAGCGCACAAGAGTTGCGTCGCGCGTGATATAGATTGCCTGTCTGTTTTTTACTATTCGTTTTAGAAAGAGACGGGCAGTCTACCTCGCACGTGACGCGACTCCTGCGCGCTGTCGTGCTAGCCGGGAAGACCAAATCCATAGCCGTAATTGCGTGCACGGCAAACACAACCCCTCTTTAAGGCTTCGCCGCAGTCGGATAAAATGGAATCCTATACATACATACATAGCGACACGCCTCTTTCCTACAGGGATAGGCAGAGACTACTTTATTCCACTTGCTACGATTGTGATTCTCTTTCGCTTCATCCACATTCATCAATCTCTTCATACATGTATTGATTCAAACTTTCACGATTTTCACACATTATTATAAGAAAGCGGGACTTAATCACGTAAATAGTAAGTATTTTTGTAAATATCTCGACGTTTCGTGCAGCTAGAAGATGTTGATACCCGCCTCTTCAGTCCTCTCGAGACCATGGATGCAAAGTCGCGTCAGAAAAGTCGAGGTATTTACAAAAATACTTATTATTTACAAGATGAAGTCCCGCTTCCTTATAATAATGCCTCTTCATACATGCTCGTCGGTTTGGGGTACTCTTAACTCTTGGGGTCTAAGCCAGTGATGGGCAAACTACGGCCCGCGGGCCAACTCCGGCCCGCGAAAGAATTTAATGCGGCTCGCCAGCGTTCCTTCGAATTGGAGTGTTATGGCACAGGATGACGATATTTAGACGGTGCTGCTGTATAAAATAGAATAATAGATGCGAAGGCAAAGGAGCCAGCTAAACTAGCCACGTAGTTCATGCGTCATATGTCAAAAAAATTGCATTTTAGTATAATTTTGGCCCTTCTTTGAAATATCTGTGATTTTCTGGCCCGCCATGAAAAAAGTTTGCCCACCACTGGTCTAAGCCTTCCCCTCCCAACGCACTTAATAAGAGTAGTATAAGTATGATGTATGTATGTAAACTCTTTATTGCACATAAAAATTTAAAAATACAGAAGTACACAGAAAATAGTACAAAGGCGAACTTATCCCTAAGAAGGGATCTCTAAGGATGATCCTATATGGGTTCAGTTTTTTTGCTTTTGAGGTACGGAACCCTAAAAATAACTACAAACCCTGCAGTGCGAGTAAACGCAGCTTTAACTTAGAACCTTGTAAAACATCCCTAAACTTATCCCTACCCATTTTAATGTCAATAAAAACATGTCAAAAAGTTTGGCCGCAAAGTCACATCCATTACTTAGTGGTCTTTGTGGAGGGGCGGGGGGGGGGCTCATGAACGATCCCCTGATAAGAGTGCTAGTAAAACTTTATTTGTACAGATAGTGGTTATTATATCACTGGCATTAGTTTATTATGTTATATGATATCTAGCGAGGGGAATTGCAAAGATGGCTGTTACTAAAATGATGTTGATGGTGGGCACATACCTACTCGTATGACCGGCAAACATTTGACAAAGTAATCTTTTCCCAAACAACTTATTTGGCAACTCGTACGCCACAGTTGTGATTAATACATAAATTATCCGTTATTTTAATTTTAATTTGTGAAAGAACCCTAAAAACTAGCAACACTGCAACATTGTAATTTTCAAGCACCTGGCAACTTTTAAAACTCCGCTTCGCAACAAAATAAAGGAGAAAAATCTCGAGAAAAACTTGTGAAAACCCAAACCGCAGCCTTTCACAAAGTTGCACAAGTTCATTTTGTGAAGTTTTTAAATATCCCAAGAACTGGGAACGGGGGAATTTTATTAAAGCATTTAATGAAACCGGCGCCTACATAATTTACATGCGGTGTCGGTGGTTGAGCGCGTTACCTGAATTTTGCATCTTAGGTCCATCCGAGTACGCAGCGAGTGCAAATATTGGGATTATTTCGTTGCCCGAATTTCATATTGGCCATAACGATTATTTGTCATAATCATTACTCTTATTTCCTCGAGATCGTAATTTTTCAAGAGCTTTGAAATGGCCATCCCGTAGAACTGTATTGCTTAATAATGTAAATGTGAAAACTTGTAAGGATGGATGGATGGTGGATGTGACGATGTGAGTGTGTATGTTTGTTCCTTCTTCGCGGATAGAAGCTAGTTGTACTATATTTCCACCAGTCTTTGTGAATGATTTCTTACACTGTCATGTTGTTGTGCGTGGGATATGGAATGTTAAATGTCAAATGTCAGAGGCACCAAGCCATTTTTTTTTCAATATCCTATTTTTATTTCACCTTAGATCGGAAAATACTATACATATTTGAGTAAAAATAATTGGCAATCCTGGGCGGCACCGACCATCTTGGTTTACCATTACCATCTTGGTTGTAGGACCTGGGTTCGATTCCCGGCCATAGCTTTACTTTTCGGATTTTTCTATGTGTTCTAATTTTCAGTGTCGTTCAGAAATCATCTTGGTTTATTTCTTACTAGCTGTTGCCTGCGACTTAGTCTGCGCAGAAGTCGCTTATCGCTATCCCGCGGGAACTATGCTATTTTCCGGGATAAAAACTATCCTATGTCTTCCCCGGAACTCACACTATCTGTACACCAAATTTCAACTAAATCGGTCCAGCGGTTAAGACTTGAAAAGGTAACAGACAGACAGACAGACAGACAGACAGGCAGACCGACAGACAGAGTTAGAATATTACTACTAATATTCTAACTCTGTCTGTCGGTCTGTCTGTCTGTCTGTCTGTCTGTACCGAGAGAGGCTTTGATCAATTCCTACGAATTGATCAAAGCCTCTCTCGGTAATTCCTCTTTGGTTTTAGCCTGCTGTGCAACGCGCGATGCCGAGGTGCCTCTAACGCGCACATTAATCGTAACACGAGCTCAACTTGAATTATTGCACACACACATCACAGCCACACACACAAAGACATGTTATTGTGCGACGCAGGCACAAATAGTATGAGGTCTTAGTGTGAGATAGGGTAGAGTTACATTATACCGTCACCCGACTTGGGAGCGGATCAGAATACATAAAGTTTAAAATGTATAATAGGTTACAATACATAATGGTTCAAAATATATAATGCTATTTTATTTATTTATTATTTATTTATTTATTTATTTATTTCACACACAAGCAACTATCATTACAGGTTACAACCTATTGCGATAGCGCCTAAATTAATTTTACAAAGTCCAACTAAAATTTTAAAAATATTAATTAATAATAACTTTAATTAGGTAATTAGGTTTTCTGTAAAACTATTAGCTAAATGAACTTTTTTGATATCGTAATCTATAGATTGGTTTAGGTTAGGTTAGGCTTGTTTTATAACAATCCTGTTAATTTGTCACTTTCTGAGAAAATCGCATTATATATTTTGAACCATTAAGAAAGAAAGAAGACATTTATTCATTTTGCAAGACACACAAATATAAGAGCATGTACACACTATTTTATGTATTTATTTGTATTTTATGTATTTTAACCCATTATACATTTTAAACTTTATGTATTTTAATACGTACCCCCCTGACTTCGGTTTACGGGGTGATTTTAACCTTTTAGCCGCCACGTCAAATACAAGAGACATCCATTATGCCAAACTTCTTTATTGATGCTTATATAGACAGACATAAAAATATTCTGTTGTTAGTATTTGTTGTTATAGCGGCAACAAAAAAACGTACATCTAACTAATATTATAAATGCGAAAGTATGGATAGATGGATGGATGGATGGATGGATGGATGGATGTTTGTTTGTTACTCAATCACGCCAGAACGGCCCATCGGATCTGGATGAAATTCAGCACATAGATAGAGAAAAGTCTGGAATAGCACATAGGCTACTTTTTATCCCGGAAAATTGCGTAGTTCCCGCGGGATAGCGATAAACGAATTCTTTGCAGACGAAGTCGCTGGCAACAGCTAGTCCCTTTATAAATGTATCATAAGTTAAGTACAATTTTAAGTATTGTTGTAAATTAATTTTATTCTGAAAAAATGACTTGTCTTGTTTATTTTGCACAATCAAGAGTTTACATACATACATACATACATACTTTCTGGCAAGTTTCTTGCCGCGCATTCTTCTTGGCAATGATGATCTTTCCGAATGCGCTGGTAGCTTCAAAGAAAGACGTAAAAGAGCCCTTGGCAGCCTATTTGCAAAATAAACTTTTTTCTATCACGGTACATGAAATACAGCGTGGTGACAGACAGACGGACAGACGGTCTTAGTAATGTCCCGTTTTGACCCCTTGGGTACGGAACCTAAAAACCAAGCTCTAATTGAACTTAGCCGTAACAAATTGCGTTCCATTAACTGTCAAACTATTATATTAATAACATCCATCACGGCTTTAATCGTGTATTACATAACCCCCATTCCGACGACACGTGCCTTCCTTCAATTCCAAGATAACGAGCCCTGACGTGTCCCGACGCTCCGGGAGGTAATACCGTCTCACGGCTTAACGGAATTCACGTGACGGCACACGACATTTTTGAATGACGTAAGCTAATAGTTTAGAGTAGGATAATAGTTAAGAATCTGTAGGCAACAGGCGGACCGCAGTCCGTTTGCGGACGGCGAAAGGTCTGTCGGACTCAGGTCAAACTCCCAAAAATTTATGACACATAACTTCACCACAATTAACAAAAAATATTTACCTTGCTACTCCGCTACATACGTGCATGTAAAAACATTATATATTTCGTATAACACCAGTTTGTTGCCGTTCCGATCCGCAAGTGGCGCTGCCAATTATTCCATAGTAATTGAGACGTTTACGTGAACTCGTTCGAGACGTTTTTGTATGCGAAAACTAACACTAGAGCCTCTGTCCGTTGGCGATAAAAACAAAAAGCGACGGATAGCACTCCGGGAGTACTGGCAGAAGTGAAAACAGCAGCTTAGATTAGATTTTAATGTGCTAACCTA
This sequence comes from Pandemis heparana, assembly GCA_963854515.1. Taxonomy (NCBI): domain Eukaryota; kingdom Metazoa; phylum Arthropoda; class Insecta; order Lepidoptera; family Tortricidae; genus Pandemis; species Pandemis heparana. The sequence continues at coordinate 1,553,191 of OY978021.1, read as the reverse complement.
CATGACACTCAAGACGCGTACCGTACTGGCCGCTTACAAAACAAATTATCTATATTGACAGACCTCTAACAATGTGCTGATGCCCTAGTACTTTTTTGCTGCACGACTCAAGAAAAAAAACACTTCAAAATTCGAAAGCGATTCATTTGTATTTCAAAATAAGCTCTTAGAGGATCTGATATCCGGTACTTAAACTGTCCCTCCGTCTTACGCCTGACGCGAGTTTAACATTTTACCTATACCAAAAAGTGTTCAACGCCGCTGAAGAAGTTTTCACTCCAAAAACTATATACCCGCTGTATAACACATGGATCCTCTAACTTCTAACTCGAAATCAATCACCAAGCCCCAGGAGTTACCCCCGCAGTACTTCTAATTCTAGTGGCCTCGGTGCTGCAGCCAGGTAATAATGAATTTCCCGGCGCGCAACATCAAATGCTAAGCGTATGAGGCAACTGGCGCGGGAGGCGACGCGAGATACAGCTTCATTAATCAAACGAGCATTTGAGATTTGATTTAGAATTCATACACATACATACATACACACATAATCATAATCATAAATCATTTATTCGCAATAAACATGGTGTGTTAAAAAATTGGTGTACAAGAAGAAAGGTAAGTTTCACATGTTTAGTCACAATAATGACATGCAAATGTGGTGCAAATGGGTACTTGATTAATTATTACAAAATGTCAAAATTACATCAAAATCACATTTCAATAATCTATAATATGGCTGATCATAAATCACGTCTTTTCCGTTAGGGGTAAACAGAGCCTAAGCTAATAAGACCTAAAGGTCGCGTTTAGCAGTCATGCTAAACGCGGTCTTTAGGTCTCGTAACCTTAGGCTCACATAAGTACCTACATAATTTTTTATAGAATTAGAAACCACAAAAACATTATTATTGCGGCTTGTGAACTGTAATCTCTGTACAATTTGTACTAGAGTAACAATATACGACGCGCAAATAAAGTGTCATTAAAATAATTTTATTTTGCGGCTGCCAAACTATTGCACTGTACTATTTGCTAGGTAAGAATAGTTGACCAGAGGCAATATAATGTTACTGTGGTTTCTAATTCTTAAAAAATCGAAGTATAAATCACGTCTTTTCCCATACGAGGTAGACAGAGCCTAAGCTAATAACGACGTGATAAAGACGTGACGTGACTTGACGGATAAAGACGTGATTTATATATGTATTTCACTCAGGTATCCCACAATATTCTCGACGTAAAACGCTTAAGCACACATTGAACACTTTTCCCCAATAAAAACGTATCTCATCCATTCGATGCAAACAGACCCGACACGCTCCCGTACTATCCGAGTATATTAAAGTCTGTGTCACACTAGATTGTCGCTCCCGAGTTTATGGCGTCTCTAAATAATGTTCAGTAAATTTCACCTTACGTACCGTCAACGTTATTACATCTAACGTTGGTTGGATTAAAATTCCAGCTCGCACATTCAATATCACGGCTCGGAATTACGCTGACAAATATTGCTTGGGTCTAAGATGTTGTTCCGACTGCTAGGGCTGACATTGTAACATAGCAACTACAGACGTCAGTTTATTTCTGAACAATACTGAAAACTAGAAACCGTGGCTGCTATGGGTGGTGTAGGGGTATAGCACGCGTCTCGGAATGACGAGGATCCGGGTTCGATTCCCGGCCATAGCTTTACTAGTCAGATTTTTCTGTGTTCTAATTTTCAGTGTTATTTATTTATAAGCCTTTTTAATCCGAATTCGCTACATTTTCAGTAAGTACATGTTTTGTTGCTGTTATTGTCGTTTATTTTTTTATTTATTTATTAAATTGTCGCGAAATTCGGCGTGCCTCATGGCATAGGCCTCCTCCGTGTATTGGAGGGTTTGGGCTATAGTTCCCACGCGCGCCCAGTGCGGATTGGGAACTTAACACACACCATTGAATTTCTTCGCAGATGTGTGCAGGTTTCCTCACGATGTTTTCCTTCACCGAAAAGCTCATGGAAAATTACAAATGTAATTTTCGCACATAAATTCCGAAAAACTCAGAGGTGCGGGCCCGGGATTGGAACCCACGACGCTCTGCTTGAGAGACCACAGGTCAAACCACTAGGCTACCACGGCTTACTAGGCTACCACGGCTTATTAATTTTCAGTGTTATTTAGAGAAATTTAATTTGTAACGAGTAAAATTCACTGATCATAAGCAAATGCTGAGTTGGGGCCATTCTATGTCAATTTTATGTAGTTTTTAATATGTTTTTGTTTTTTAATTACTGTGATTGTCATAAATAAACTTTTTCTTTTTTTTTTATATACTTACAACAATACAACAATACAAATACTCTTTATTGAACACCATAAATCAGTACAAAATAATACAGAAACAAAGAACAAAGTATACAATAGGCGGTCTTATCGCTTAATAGCGATCTCTACCAGACAATCATTAAAACAGATACCTATTACACTAGTACTACTATACTATACTATTACTACTACTATTACTATTGTTGGTACGGGTTTCCGGTCACGGGCTTGGGGACCCGGTCATTTACTATTATTATTACTATTATTACTATACTATACTATTAGATATCTAAATATATAAAAGAAGAAACTGACTGACTGACTGACTGACTGACTGACATATCAGCGCACAACCCAAACCGCTGGTTCTAGAGATTCCAAATTTGGCACGTAGGTTCCTTATAAAGTCTAGGGGTGCACTAAGAAAGGATTTTTCAAAATTCCACCCCTAAAGGGGTTAAATGGGGGTCCAAAGTTTGTATGGGGAAACATAATTAGTTAGACTATTTTATTCGAAACTTCACAGGAGTATTTCTAACGATAAATGAGTAAACACCTGTTTCAGGTTTTTTGAAAATTCAACCCCTAAAAGGGAGATATGTGGTGACAAAGTCTGAAAATCAATGTGGGTATTAGTATTTATATTCTTATTATTGTTTGTACGGTTTATCGGGTCGCTGATTACGAAAACAACAACACACATACCTACCTGACACACACAAACACACACACACACATTTCCACGGGAACGGGAAAAACGGGATTTATATATTCTATTCCGAGTGATCCTATCTCAGTAACTGTAATAACTAGACTTCAAATTTCGTACACAAGTAGGTAATTACAAAATTAAGAAAGTCATTTCAGGGTTTTTGGAAATTCCAACGGGATAAGGTAAAAACGGGATTTATATATTATATTCAGTTCAACGAAATCCTATGAACTATTAATTGACAACATTTCATATTTCTGAGCCTATAATATTAATGGTTCTCTGTATTCTGTTTGAAAAGATGAACATGCTGACAGTTTAATTTATTCGCTAGGGTTTGTATTTAATTTATAATTAATTTATTAATTTTTGCTTATTCTAAAAGGGCGTAACTCCGATACTATCACAGAATAGACACTTATCCTTTTGTCTTTTCTGTATAGAAAAAAATCTGACGTCAATTTCAAATTGTCAATGTCAGGCCTTATTCTCCGATATTCGATTTTCGAGGTTCGCTTCGTGCTGTTCCGCTCATACTAATATAGTCATTAACTTGAGAGTGAGAGAGAAGGTATGCAACGAACTTCAAAAATAGAATTTTAGAGTTGCCCCCCTTGTACTTTGAAGTTGTCATATACAAAATTATGGTCGCTTATTTTTTCTCGTGAAAAAGGCAAAGGTGTTTCACCTATCCTGTGGTAGTTTTGGCAAAATTAGGACATATTTTTAACTAATTTTTATTTTTTATAATAAGCGATATTAAAATTATATAAACATATTGCAGTGATCAGGAGGCAAAATGCTTTCGAACCATATATACATTTTCAGGTGTTATAAAAATGAAATGTTGTCAATTATAAAAACGGTTTTAGGAAATTCCAACGGGATAAGGAAAAAAGAAAATTTATGTTCAGTTTTTTCGTCGATATTTCGTTTTAATGGTCGTAGAAAACTGAAATTTGGCCTTCAGGTTCCTTGGGGAGTATAGGGGACTACAAAAGGATTTCCCGAATTTCTGACGGAAACGAACAGGAAAAAACGGGATTTTTTTGTTATACACTGGTCGTAGAAAGTTGAAATTTGGCATGTAGGTTGCTTGATAAGTGTAAGGAAGCATTAAAAGACAATTTCCCAAAATTCCCACGGGAATAACGGGAAAAACGAGACTTTTCGTTTTACTGGTTGTAGAAAGCTGAAATTTGGCAAGTGGGTTCCTTGGGTGGGGAGTATAGGGGAGCATTAAGAGAGCATTTCCCGAAATTCTTACGGCAACGGGAAAAAAAATGGGATTGAAATACTCCTGGTACACGCGAACACAGCCGCGGGCAAAAGCTATTTGTCAATAAATGATTTTACGCGGACGAAGTCGCGGGAAAAAGCTAGTTTATTATAAAATACTTATATATTGTACAGTTTACATTAACATTTTACCATCAATGTTATGACGAGACCAAATTTTAGCAAAATTGTTTATTTTTTTTATATAGGTATCCTGTTTTATGGGTTTGAGTTTATGACATGACTAGGCAGTAAAAGTTACCGGTACCGAAGTACTTTCGTGCCTTTATACGGTGTGTGTCTATTTATTTTCACTTCCGAAGATTCCACGTGGATGCTATCGCGGATTTTTAATGGAAACTTTAATTATTACTAGTATGCAGTGTGTATTAGATAGCCCCTAACAATAATCAACTGGGGTATATAACCATAGCTACAGAAGCTAAAAAAAATATTTAAAAAAAATTGAAGTAAAAAAAATTTTATATTTTTTATAGGAATGGTAGTATTAACTGCAATCATTCCTATAGAAAACATAAAAAAAAATTAACTCCATTTTTTTTTAATACTTTTTTTAGCTTCTATAGCTATGGTTATATACCCCAGTTGATTATTGTTAGGGGCTATCTGATACACCCTGTGTATGTATGTATAACTCTTTATTGTACATAAAACACATGAAAATGGTAAATACAGGACAACACAAATGTACAAAGGCGAACTTATCCCTACAAGGTATTTCTTCCAGCAAGGAATCATCATTTCAAGGGATTTTACTAGTTTATTAGGCACTAGCTTCTGCCCGCGACTTCGTCCGCATAGAATTAGATTGAAGAACCTGATGGTATATTTATTTACGTTGACACTCAGGCAGCTACGACCTTTGAGATGTTTATCGCTATGCAACTGCTATCGCTATGAACTATGCAATTTTCCGGGATAAAAAGTAGCCTATTTTTTAATCTACGGTACCAACTATCTTCGTTCCAAATTTTATTCAAACCCGTCCAGTCATTTTAGCGTGAAAAAGGAATAAACATACACACTCACTCACTCACATCGTCACAAACTTTTGCATTTATAATATTAGTAGGAAGGATAACTAATAACTTGTTCTACTAGAAACCTACCATTAAAACCATCATCTCATCTGGTAATCCCTGATCAGGGACACTGGGGTCATAGGACTCTCCAGCTCTTGTCGTTTAAATAATAGTAAGTTAAGTTAATTAATAAAATTAATTGTAGTAAAGAGTTATCACTAAAAATTGTCTTACATCATTTTAGAAAAGAGCTGGGGCCTTACCATGACGTCTTAATGCGATTCAGTTTAGGTCCGCTCGCTGTCAGATTCATATTAAAAGTGACAGCTAAAACTTGAACTGAGTCGGAATTAGGACGTCATGGTAAGGCCTCTGATACTTTTCAAACTGCTTAACCGATTTTTACCAAACATAGCTAAGAACCACCGCAAGGAAACTGTCTTTTAAATGAGAAAAACCGAATCGAAATCGGTCCATTAGTTTGAGAGCTACGAGGCCACAAACAGGCAGACACAAGTGGACATCGACGTTTAACTTAATAATCAAAGTCCTCCGACACGTTTACTCTGATTTTTTTTTTCTTGTAGCGTTTTCTTGTAACTGCCTACAAATTCAACTAAACCTCAATATAAATACCTGTATGAAAGTGAATAAACAAACTATAAACAATACCCGTTGTATTTTCTATAACAATACTTACAACACACTCGTACATGCTACTCTTTAACAAAATAACTCAATCCATATTTATTAATTTGACGTAGCAACAATGGGGCCATATTATCGTGTGTAAGTATATGTATTGAAAAAGGTGGGTATTAAAAAACCGGCCAAGTGCGAGTCGGACTCGCGCACCGAGGCTTCCGTACCATTATCTATAAATATCTATAAACCAGTGTAAGCAGAGCCCTGCTCCAAAGCAAAATGTACGCAGTGTGGGGTCACTTTATATTGGACACTGATATATACAGACATACATACATATTTACGGTTTTCGCAATTATTCCTTAATCTGTGCTATAAAACCTACCTTCATACCAAATTTCAAGATTCTGCGTTTGCCCTGTAGACAGGTTTTGGTTCCCTTGAGAGTTGCGGAAATTTGCGGCATAAATGGGTGTATCTTTTGATTGCGTTGGCTTAGAAGTTTGATATTTTCACAGCTCCAAGGGGCAGTGGACTTGAGTAATTGGTATAAATTTCAGTTTGATACCTCCACGCGTTCCTGAGAAAAAGGGTCTTGACAGACGGACGGACGGACGGACGGACAACAAAGTGATCCTATAAGGGTTCCGTTTTTTTCTTTTGAGGTACGGAACCCTAAAAAACATTGAAAATTATTTCTTTTGTTAATATGAGAAATACGTTATACCGGTTTCCTTTTTGTCACATCGCCGTAACTAACTTCATTAAAAATATTTATAACGTACGAGTGTAAAAGAAACTCTAAAAGAAAATACGAGGAAAAAATATTACCAGCCAGTAACGAGGCAGTTTTTGTGTGTTAATTAAATATACGTGAATATATTTTGATAGATAGCGCACTCGTGAGTCTATTTTTATTTTTAATCATTATTTTATAAGCAGTCGAAAATTTTGTCATTGAAAAAAAAGCATGTTAACTATATCGAAAATGACCAGGGGCCTTACATGACGTCTTAATGCGATTCAGTTTAGGTTCGCTCGCTGTCAGATTCATACTAAAAGTGACAGCTAAAACTTGAACTGAGTCGGAATTAGGAAGTCATGGCTTACCATGCCATGGGGCCTCAGACCCAGCCCATAACATGACAACCTAAAACATGACGTCCCTAGAAATTTACTGAAATCGAAGATGACCTCTGACCTCAAACAAGATGACCAAGTCGGAACATGGCGTCTTTAGAAATTGCCTAAAAACGAATGTGACCAACCCGAAAATTACCTCCCTACAATGGACTAAAAACGATGATGACATGACTCCCCAAAAGGACTTCTCGTTTAATAACGTTTACACCCTATATTATATATAATCTAGCTTCTACGCGCGACTTCGTCTGCGTAGAATTAGACTCACATTAGGCAGCTGCGACGTTTGACATGTTCATCGCTATCCCGCGGGAATTATGCAATTTTCCGGGATAAAAAGTAGCCTATGTGTTAATCTAGGGTACCAGCTATCTCCGTTCAAAATCCGTCCAGTCGATTCAGCGTAAAGAAGGAACAAACATACACACTCACATCGTCACATCCATCCTCACAAACTTTCCCATTTATAATATTAGTAGGATAGGATAGTAGGATATTAGTAGGATGGACGCCGTATACTAGTTTTAATGGCATGTCCTGCGTATTGTTATCCCCTGAAAAGAACTGGAGTAGTTGAACTTTGCTGGAGTGACCCCAAATTGCGTTCAAAGTGTACTCGCGCGCACATTTAAGGAGCTACCCTGTTTCCACGAGACTGGGTTAGGGTTGCTGTTGCCATACGTTAAGATTTTGCAGGACATTGTCTGAAATGCTCGTCCTTTTACCTATTTCAACAGACATTCAGCAGACTTATAACGTAACTCGCTCGCAATCGCCATCGTGTTCATTTTGACAGTTCTTGTATGAATGTGACAGCTTGCTGATTCCGATGCCAATTGTCAGCCCATACATGAACTGTCAAAATGAAGACGATGGTGATCGCGAGCGAGTTACGTAATAAGCTTGCAGTAGCTAAATCAACTCTGCAGGTCATAATATGGTAACGTATGTGACCACCACAATAATCGCGGAATGGTGAATGGTTTTAGTTCATAAACATAGTAATGGAAAATACATTAAAAAAAAATCATGATAGCCGCTTTCGTTCGTCTCTTCGCATTTATGCTCCTAAATAAAATAAAAACATTGAAATATGGTACTTTAATCATGACTGTGTGGTGGTTTATGTTAGTTTTATCCTGAGCAATCAACAGTCTAATACAAAAAGCGTTATGGCAAACAATACATTTTTGGCATATCAAATTGGATTTTAGACGTGTGCACAAAAACTTAAGCGCGCGCTCAACTCAGTGACGTTCCAAAAGGTGGCATCAAACTATCGGACATCAATGTTCCAGTGTTTTTGCTGGCAACCCTAGGGTGTATCGCGCAAGTCGTAAACTAAGGGTTCCGTGGGTCACGCGACGATTGCGGCCAGATTGTTATGGCGCAGTTTGTAGGGCCGTGGAAACTTCATTTAAGTTGACAGCCGAGTGGACTTGTAGAATTGTTGTGAAAATGGAATTGTTGCCAAAATGATGATCAGAATGTTGTGATTTTTTTCACCAAATAATTATGGTATAGTTAGTGATATCAATATGTTTATTGTTTCTTGTTATGCCGTGACCCGTTATTTTTGCATGTGAGCATTTTGAAAATGAATTTAGAATGATATTTTTTTAACTTTTGTCATTAGGCTTTTCAAGGAATTTTGAACACAAAATAAGATTCAAATGAGTAGGTACCGAATTCTAGTTAAATGGTTTCTAAGCCGTCTAAATTAGATGTGTTCAGAGTTCGAATGTAATTATAAGCCGTAAATAATTGACACCTATTTCTTTTTCGAAGTCTGGAAACATATAACAACGAACCCCTTATAACCAACGTCAAGTATGAAAAAATAACTTGGCTCGAGACTTAAATGAGCTAAAAATTAAACCCAATGGCAAAAAAAAATAGTTTTCTTCGATGTTTATTAGAATAAACGTAAATATCAAATGAATCAAGAAATTTTACTTCTTGATATTTTATGTTTAATTTTTACGTTTTACCGTTAGAAATTTAATTTCTAAACGACAAATATTCGCATAGTAACAAGGTCACGTGACAGTTGGTAACAGATAGAAAAATTCGAAGGCTTACTCACCTGCTATGGGTGGTGTAGGGGTATAGCACGCGTCACGGAATGACGAGGACCCAGGTTCGATTCCCGGCCATAGCTTTACTTTTCGGATTTATCTATGTGTTCTAATTTTCAGTGTCGTTTAGAAATTATTGTTGTTTTTTCGTATAGAATAAACGTGCCCGCCGCTTTATGATCCGCGTATCAATTAAGCATGCCAGTGTTTGCTTAGAAAATAAAGAGACGATTGAAATGATCCAAGCATTATGCCTGACTCTGACATTCTTTTCTATTTCAACGTTTTTTAGGGTTCCCTACCCAAAGGGTAAAAACGGGACCCTATTACTAAGACTGCGCTGTCCGTCCGTCCGTCCGTTTGTCACCAGGCTGTATCTCAAGAACCGTAATAGCTAGGCAGTTGAAATTTTCACAGATTGTGTATTTCTGTTGCCGCTATAACAACAAATACTAAAAATAAAATAATAATAATAATTAATGGCGGCTCCCATGCAAATAACGTGATATTTTAGCCCTTTTTCATGGCTACCACTCGCCCAGCTAGATCTCAAGAACCGTAATAGCTAGACAGTTGAAATTTGTAGCTAATTGTGGCTACAACAACAAATACTAAAATCAAAATAATAATAATAATTAAGGGGGGCTCCCATACAACAGAGTAGTTGTTGGCGTTTTTTGCTGTATCTCATGAACCGTAATAGCAAGGAGGTTAATTTCTGTTACGGAACCTTTCGTGCGCGAGTCCGACTCGCACTTGGCCGGTTTTTTTTAATTGGTCTTCCCACCCATTCCTCTGTTCTGCGAGGCTTTCCTTTCGGTTCAAAATGCTCCAAATCGTCCCGCCACCTTTTCGGTTTCGGAGCAGAACATTATTAAACGTGAATCAGAAAGAATAAGATGGAAATGTCGGAACTATTCATCGATTTAATAACCAGCCGCGCCTGCGAAAGTTCCGATTACTTTTTTATTCAGAGGAAAACGACAACAGAGTCGTCAACGTAAACTTACATGTCAGAAAAAGCAATATTTGCCGAGACGCGGCTTCGACAGCCGATACTGTGAGGGTCTGCTGCCACATTACTATTCATAAGGGTGCCAGCCCACCACGTATACCCCCACTTTAGATTCCATTAGGACCGAGTAGAATTCACTTTTAACCCTTGCGGTGCCAAAAACCCATATAAATATTTACAAGGTTAAAACCTGAGCCCACTTCAAACAGAACTAAACTTTCCGGCGCCGCGTTTACAGTTTAATTTAACTTCGCTTCCCGGACATATTTGTTTAATAAATAATTTTGGCCGTGTTTCATGAAAAATTGCTGGCCAAAGTGAAAAGTAACTACATGAGGGCCTCAAAGAAAACGATTTTGCGCGCCCAAGTGAATTGTTGCTTTTATGAGGCCAATTATTTTTGATGTTTCATGGCTTTCTTGCGTAAGAAAACCTTACATCAAACCTTATAATCATAACTAATATCTTTTAGTTTGAATGCGGAAAATGCGGATACTTTCAGGCACTTCACTAAATAGGAAAATTGCGAGTTTTTGAAACCGACTAAGCGGCTTATTCGGGTAAATCTTCTATTGTGAGCACCAAAGTATACATACCTAGTTGATGTACTATAAATAGATAAAACTAACTACTAAAGTAACGCTACCACCATCGTCCTCGCTAATCCTGCCGCCAAGCAGCAATGCTTGCGCTGTTGTGTTCCGACGTGAAGAGTAGAACAGCTGCTGAAAGTAACTATCACATGAGGTCGGTATTCTTTGCTCTCTAGGCTGACAATGCATCTGTAATCCTTTGGCGTTGCAGGTTTCGATGATGGTCTCATTTACCATCAGGTGACACATTTGCTCGTTTGCCACCTGACACCTGACAGACCTCTAACAATGTGCTGATGCCCTAGTACTTTTGCTCTACGACTCAACAAAAAAACACTTCAAAAATCGAACGCGATTCATTCGTATTTCAAAATAAGCTCTTAGAGGATCGAATATCCTGGTACCTAAACTCTCCCTCCGTCTTACGTCTGACGCGAGTTTAACATTTTTTACCCATCCAAAAAGTGCCCAACGCCGCTGAAGAAGTTTTCACCTCAAAATACTCAGTTCCTCAACGACCGCCGCAACCACTCCATAATTTATCCCTTATCTTCGCTTTCAACAACCCCTTTATGATTTTATAGGTATGAGAACTTATTCAAGCACTCTTGATCCAAACTCGGCCATAATACAGATACAAATACTTGCTGTCAGTCCCTACAACAAAGCAAAGTTAATCTCCTTTCCAACCCAAGTGCGGATATTTGGGAAAGTTTAAGACAATCCGTATGCATTGTTAATACAAATTATTTACCTCATTCACGTTATAACGAGATCATCGTTTTCCTCCATTGATGCCCCCAAGCCGACGCCTCATTATGCTCTCGACACGCTACAAATTACTTCCCCGTCGTCTCCTACCCTGGTATTGTTTCAAATTAACATGAAATAAAAGAGCAAGTCTGCAACAGAACTTGTTCATTTCTTTGGATATTATACCTAACTAGAAAGACACTGAAATTTCGAGTTTGTCTCGAGTTTGTGTCTGGGAAGAAAAAAAATACAACCGAATTGAGATCCTCCTCCTTTTTTTTGAAGTCGGTTAAAAAAGGAAAGGCAAAGATTTCCTTTTCTTCGAAATTGCAAAGTGACATGGTCATCGTTAAGGACCTTTTATAACACTTTCTTGAGTAAATAGTGTTGCGTTGTAGAATCTAATATATAACTCTCTTGTAGTCTAATATAACGCTGTTGTAGATTCTAATATAACTCTGTTGTAGAATCTAATATGACTAATGACAAATCTGCTATTTACAGTTACGAATATTTTCCGTGGCAAAAAGCAACATTTAATCACATCTCCCCTTGATTTTTGTCATCACAATTCCGAGGTCACAATGGCATTACGGGACTTAGAGGAAAACTCGCTGAAAAAACATGGGCCCAATAAAAATAAAAAGCAGAAGGAAGCGGGCGACGGTTTTATTTCGCTGCTATAACTAGATTCGATTCGAAGTTAGACTCGACTGGTATTGGTTTTCATTAACTCGCTTTTGTTTAAGGCGGCCATAAAAAGCTTTACTGCATACGGATAAGGTTTCCCGCGTGAGAAGTGAATGGGCGGTTAAAGCTGGGAAACGTATGTGGATGTTTTTTTTTAAACAACGTAGGCAAATGAGTAAATAACGAGATGGTAAGTACCGCCACCGGCGCCACCCATGAACAATGGTAAAACTAGAAGCTACGTTGCCAGCCTAGAGTGCTAAGATAAAATCCTCATATGCCAGTAATTTCACTGGCTATCTTTGTCTCTTTTTTCTTTCTTTGAAGTTTTTTTAACGATTCATTTATAAATTATGCTGAGTCAGACGTGCGTCACGCCACTAACGCTACCTCTCTTTCACTTATATGCAAACCACAGTATATATGAAGAGTGCCTCTGTTCAAGATCATCAACATCAGCGTATTAAGTAATAAAAAGAGCAGCTCGACAGTGTAATTCAAAAAGACAAGCAATTTTCACTACATTTTGGACTTCACCTTATAGCGACTTCGTACAGAACACAGAGAATTTTAATTTGTAACTGACTGACTTTTCCCGACGCTTCCATCAATTATCGTTGCATTTCAACCAGTTACCACAAACCCTGGACAAATTTAATACCTAAACCTTCCTCGTGAGTCCCTCTATCTACTGGTGAAAACCATATGAAAATCCGTTCAGTGGTTTATACACAGACGTCGCAGAACTTTGTTTTATATTATTCAGTAATATGTCCCGTTCAATTCTGGAAAGTTGACGGCTGCCATGTTGAAAATCTTTTCCCAGAAACAGTGGTTAATTTGATCCTACGTGGACATTCATCAAAGCCCAGTAAACAAACTATACTGCATCCTTATTTATACCGAAAAGTCATTAACTCTTTCATCAACATACGTAGATTAAGTTTGGACTTTATTGCTTTCAGGACATGTTGGTTTGAATGTCAAAAATAACCTCTTAATTAAAGTTTGCTTCATACCAGAGTAGTTCAATTTGTTAGCTGCCGTTTCATTTTTAACATTGGTCTGAAAACAGGAGTCGGAAAGTCATTTCATGTTTTATCCTACCAGTAGGCTTATTGTCTAACTCGCTCGCAATCGCCATCGTGTTCATTTTGACAGTTCTTGTATGAATGTGACAGCTAGCTGATTCCGATGCCAATTGTCAGCCCATACATGAACTGTCAAAATGAACACGATGGCGATTGCGAGCGAGTTAGACAATAAGCATACAGGGGCCTTACCACGACGATCTTAATGCGGTTCAATTGAAAACCATGGATCGATCGCTGTCAGATCCATCAGTGTCTAAAATGACAGCTAAAACGTAAAATTGAATTGGATTTGAATCGTCTTAAGGTGTTATGGTAAGGCCCCAGTGATTACTACACCAGTTTTCTCTCTGAAAACTAAGTCATGTACAAAATGAACAAAACCTTGCTACTCCGCTACTCAACTTATATACTTAAGTAGCGGAGTTTCATTGAAATGAACCTTCGCAAAGTTACGCCTGATTCACTAAAATAAAGTCATGTGTTTAGATTTTAGACAATGTAGTGCGTGGCGTTATAAGACAAACATTTATTGCGCGAGTTAATTGACAATTTGACATTAAGTAATGATCTAACCTATGCTTGTAAGGTCCAATGCTAATTCGGTTGCCCAGAATTAACTTTGTTTGCCTTCCTATTCACATTAAAAAAAAAAGTTTTCATAGTGAAATGGTAGCAAACAAAGGCACAGAGAGACAGTTATATTCACGTGATATTAGTGAGGATGAGAGCGTTTATCCCTACTGAGCTGACAACGTCGCATTTTTGGTGTTTTTTTACGATTATTTCACGGAAATTGAATGAAAGTTTCAAATGTGCGTCTGTAGTGCACTTCGATTTTAGTGTATTAATGTGTCTAATGCAATAATTGATTGTGATGGACTTTTATTTTCTTATTTAACGAGATATAGTATTTTATCTCTTTATTACGAAAATAAAAATCCATCACGATTAATCATTGCATTGGACACTAAAAACGCAGTGCACTACAGACGCACATTTGAAACTTTCATTCAATTTCCGTGAAATAATCGTAAAAAAACACCAAAAATGCGACGTTGTCAGCTCAGTAGGAATGCACCCTCATAAGGATACGAGTAGTCGAAGTTGAATATCTTGTCATGCCCAAGTCAGAGTTTAAATTACTACTTCGCCAGTTCCAGCATACAAAACAGATATTTTTGTTAAGATGCGAAGTTAAGTCAAACAAGAAGTATTCTTCTTATAACTTGAGGGTTTCTTTGTTAACTGACCCGGGAACTTTGCTCCCATAACCACTAGGTAGGAAACAAAAGGAAACTCCGCTTTTTGATGAATCGGTGTATTGAATGGGAATCGTACATAAGTAAATATAATTTTATATTACATTAGGTATATAAAGAGGAAACACTTGATTGTTTGTTTGTATTGAATAGGGTCTTGAAAATTCGTTCACCACTAGAATCCTATATTAGATGAACATAGGCTATAATAAATTATTTGCAGGCTAAGTCGCGGGCAATAGCCGATAAGTTAATAAGTTTCTTGACAAAAGTGGAAACACCCTAAAATAGGTGGTTTTACTGGCGGTACTACGAGTACATAGCACGAGCACTGCATTGTCTTCAGACTCCAAAAGCCTTATTGTCTCACGCGTGAATTTATCATCTCTTCTTTCCGTCATCATTTACGTGTCGAACGCTATCCAATCACTTGCTAAACATACACACATACATAAATCACGTCTTTATCCCTTAACGGGGTAGAAAGTCTTTTTTTTTTAATGCGCCTTATGCATTCGCCCGGCACGGGGTTACCGGGGGTATGCGGTGTTCTCCCGCGACGGCTGAAATATTCTGAAACAATCATAAGACACTCGAAATATTATAAACGGGATATGAACCGCGATTACCTTCATTGTCTACCCGTGATCATGATGCATGCAACTGCGTCGAAATATCGGGTGCTCAATAAAGATAATCGCGGTTCACATCCCGTTTATAATATTTCGAATGAACTTAACCGTGAATCATTGTAAACTTAATCATAAGACACTCTGTATAAGCAGTTAGTAAGTTTTTCCAAAAATAGTGTGCGAATGATACCTGCCTCGATCGTCGTGATATTTAACAAATTCTCTAAAACACCTAACTCACCAAACAAAACTCCTAAAACCAATAAACGCTAACCAAATATTCCAAATTGAAAAAGGTATCTCAGGCTTTCCGCACCGAGGGTATCAAGTAACGACTTATCAGAATCCTTAAGGTTGGGCACTTGTTATCATACAGATTGATTCGCGTAGGAAATATGTGGAAAATTGAAGCGGCTTGCGGTCAATTTGCGTTGATTTCTCCATCCAGCCCGGAGCGTGCGTGCTGCCTGAATCCAAATGAACTGGGGCGCGGCGCAGTTTGCGCGTATAGCGATTTTACACTGCGTATGAATTACGTATTTACATACATTTAATGTACATACTTTTAATTTAAATTAATTACCAAAATCTACAGCAAATTCATAGAAAGTTTCTCAGAATTGTTCCGAAACATTTCGGCATTTTGGTTGGGTTGGATTAGCCCGACTGGACTTGAACTAGACTTTCCATTAGACTTGGAGACTTACCATTAAAAATTTTGATTCCTTGCCACTGTAACGTTTAGCGTCCTTTAGGGCAAATCTAGAGGTGAGCGTAATTAAAATCTCCAGCTGTAAAATACAAATTTATTGCTAACTTGTAAAGGGAAACCGGCTACGTGGGTAATGAAGTAGATTGAGCACACACGGCAAGTACAGAACGCGGATTGGGTTCACTCCCCTGCACACACGAAGTCACTTTGATGGCGGCTGATTTTCAGTCTTCGTTCCTGGAGGCTCGTTGCAGGTCGTTCAGGCGACACTAGGAAGCAGGGCAGCTGCAGTGATGGTACCAGTGGGTTGATCAACCCCAGTCTTCCATTAAAATTTTTGATTCAAAATTTATTCCCGCCCATGACGTGTTACGATTCAATCAATCAAATCTGCAATCTAGTGTAGCGGGTATCCATGGAAGGCGGAGTTTACATCAGGGGCCTTACCATGACGTCCTAATTCCGACTCAGTTCAAGTTTTAGCTGTCACTTTTAGTATGAATCTGACAGCACGCAGACCTAAACTGAAACGCATTAAGACGACATGGTAAGGCCTCAGTACTTGCAGGGTACTGCAAGCCTTGTGCAAGGTCCGTCCGGATCGCTACCACCATCTTACTCGCTAATCCTGCCGCTAAACAGCAGTTCTTGCACTGCTGTGTTCCGGTGTGGAGAGTAAGACAGCCGAGGAAATTACGGGCACAAGAGGCATTTCATCTAAGTCCTCTAAATAGTTTGGCAACGCATCTGCAATCCCTCCGGGGTTGCGGGTGTCTATGGGCAGTAGTGACCGCTTACCATCAGGTGACCCACTTGCTCGTTTGCCTTCCTATTCACATTAAAAAAAACTCGCTCGTTGACATTCCTTGTCGTAAAAATAAAATACTTCTCAGTAAAACAAGATTTCTCAGGATAACTTAATCAATACCCACTGGTGCTCCACCTCTGAACTTGCTTTTTGACATTTATATTCTCTGGAAAGCCTGGCGAGGGCTCGATGGGGTTTTTTATAAGGCACGCCGCCGCCTCCGGATTGCCTTTTAAACCTCAAAGGTCATTTCAAGTTATAATAGTTCTCTGCTCAGTTTAGTTAAGCTAAGTAGGTTACTTTACGGGCACGCTTGTTGAGTTGAGAATAAAATAATGGTGGTTTGGAGCCTCTTTGTCTATTTTGTAAGCTCTGAAATTTATTTCAGATTTTGTACGCTACGCTTATGCTGCCCACCGCTTTGAATCCTTTATGAATAACACATCCTAAAATAATAACAAAACCTAGGTAGTACTTACTGTTATGTTATGCAAAAGACACTAAAAATAGTTGACGATTCTAGAGACCCACCAAATACCACTCAAAAAGCAGGGGCAGGTGTCACTTTTAGTATGAATCTGACAGCGAGCGGACCTAAACTGAAACACAGCTAAAACACATGACATATGACAGCTAAAACTTGAACTGAGTCGGAATTAGGACGTCATGGTAAGGCCCCAGGACTTTTTTATTGGACCTAGTGGTTAGAGAACCTCTAAGAAGGTCGGGGCAGATATTTGTATGAAAAATATAAATGAATGTTTGCTCTCGAGTCTTGGATGTTTAATATGTATTTAAGTATGTGTTTATCTATAAACTTAACTTGTAGATAAATACATGCTTAAATACATGGGTACTAGACAACGGATAAACATACTTAAATGTTTTGTCTATAGTATAAGTGTCGGCACGTAAGTCTAATCTGACCTTGTATGCGCAGAAGTATAAAATACGGTATCCGTGGGTGCGCAGATCCCCTCCATTTGACTCGTCATCGTTATACTTACGTGCCGGCACGTATACCCAATGTTACAAGCTTTGCTTAGCTTGGGACTAGGTCAAATTGGTGTCAATTCTCCTAAGATATTTATTTTATTCCACAGAACTGAAGGGGGAGTCAGTTGAAAGCGCCAGCACTTCCACAGGCAGTTCACAAGAGGAGGAGCCGAAGGAGGCGTGGATGAGGGCACCGGCCGGCGGCGTGGCTGTCAGGAGCGGGGAGGATGCCCTCCTGACCTGCGTGGTGCTGGGGGCCAGGGGGAAGCCGGTGCTGTGGCGGAGGGCGAGAGACCTCCAGCTGCTCACTGCTGGAGGGGTTCGGGTGACCAGAGACGACAGGGTCAAGGTGTTGCACGATGACTGTGAGTATTAGATAGAGGATATGAGAAAGCTGCTCTTAAGGATTTTATTGTAATTTTGTGATTCAAAATTAACTCCCTTAGGCACTGCTCTATGAAGATGGACTTATTTATGGAAATATCCCAACTAAAAAATACAAATCGTAAATTTTAAGTTTCTGTAATAATAGGAGTGATATTCAATGAATTTAAATAATTATATGTGTACTTAATAAATGAATACATTGTTAAAAAAATTCATACTTATACCTAAGCAATAGAACGACAGATAAGTGTAAAATGGACTTTAGTTAATATGTTTTTATGATTATGTTGGTTCACAGGGTTGCTTAGTCAATTAACCCAACCGTCTGCTGAATACTGGATTTATTTCAAGACTCAGTGTATATTTCATTTGCAGCTGAAGAGCCCCTCCAAGGTCCGGGTATAGCGAAGGGTGGGGATGTGTGGGCGCTCGTCATCAAGCAAGTGAAGGCGTCCGACGCGGGCCTGTACATGTGCGAGCTCAACACGGAACCCCCGGTCAGGAGCTTCCATAGACTCACTGGTAAGAGGAACTCCCTGAAATTTAATGAATAAAAAACTGCCGGAGTTACAGACGGTTTTTTATCTTACCCCGCTTTTCAACTTACCTCAACACACAATACAATACAATACAAATACTCTTTATTGAACACCACAAATCACTAGATAGATACATACATACCGCACAACGGGGTGAAAAGAGATTGCGGGGAAGTAGGGATAGAACCAACCAATTTTACACTATTTTCTTGTCTTAGGCTTAGTTCCTGTAAAAATTCTGTTGTTTCTGTGTGATGATCTGATGATAATCTAATTAATATTGTAAATGCGAAAGTATGGATGGATGGATGTTTGTTTGTTACTCAATCACGCCAGAACGGCCCGACGAATCTGGATGAAATTTGGCACATAGATAGAGAAAAGTCTGGAATAGCACATAGGCTACTTTTTATCTCGGAAAATTGCGTGGTTCCCGATAGTGATAAACGAATTCTTTGCAGACGAAGTCGCTGGCAACAGCTAGTGTTAAAATAAAATAAAAAAGTGGGATAGAACCAATATTTTGTGTTTTAACTTACACTCAAAATTTCTGGCTCAGCTTGCCCTTAAAATAGTTTTGTTATATTTTTAGACATAATTATTACAATTTAGTGTTAACGTTTGATTTGGTCTGAGCATCTCAGAGTAAAAACTAAATTAGTTATATCCAGGACTTACCTTCTTGAGGCAAACGTTCTGTTTTACGCACTAAAGTGGTTCTAATTCAATTTAACTCGAAGGAAACTTTTCAACTTTGCCTGGTAAACTTACGAAGTTTCAACTAAGTGAGTATGTCTGTCTGAAAGACGCATAACTAGTTTAATTCCTTTAATGCTTTAAGCACTAAACGGCTGCATTTGTAGTTATTCCTCTGCCAAGCACCCGAAGTTTTGTATCGAAGACATGCAAATTAGTTAATGATCCTAGAACTACTTTGTTACTTTGTTTGTGTTTGTGTACTGTATACCAATTTTAAACCTTTACAAATTTTCATAATTTTACAAGTTTTAAGTTTTGGTTACTGCGAAGCAATTCAATGGTGTGTGTGAAGTTCCCAATCCGCACTGGGCCCGCGTGGGAACTATAGCCCAAGCCCTCTCATTCTGAGAGGAGGCCTGTGCCCAGCAGTGGGACGTATATAGGCTGGAGATGATGATGATGATGAAGTTTTGGTTTGATATTTTAGCTATAAACCAGCCCTAGAGGGCTAAGATTGAGTAACTTATTTGCGAATAACTTAACCGGTTGTTTCACTCCAGCAAGTAAGGTGGTGGTGGCGTTTGTTCTTTGTTTCTGTATTGTTTTGTACTGATTTGTGGTGTTCAATAAAGAGTATTTGTATTGTATTGTGGTGGTAGAGATCCGAATGGACTTTGCACTAGGTCCTGTCCTGCCACACTCCCGTAGCGCTCTACAACATGGCCAAATTAATGAATCCGTGTGGTTTTTATTGGGTATGCCTGACGCCTCGGGAGAGACCCAAATATCCCCGGTAATCCCGTACTGCGCTGGATGCATAAAATTCATTTCCCACACCAAAAAAAAGGTCCTGTCCTGCCAACCGCAAATTTTATTGATGTTGGTTAACCGTTTTAAGTCTAAAATTAAACGAGTTTATAATATTACTTTGGTCTAAATTTTCTTTTCAGTTTTGACAATGCAAATAACTGTTTTCTTCCAGTAATATCCAGAGGCCTGACGCCTCCAGAGAATACAAACGTAACTGATAGTTACTCCGCAAACGTGCCAACTTTGTCCCCAATGGCGCTAGCCCACAACTACACGGACTGCTGCTTAGTTGCCAACGTCACCAAGGCCTGTTTGGGCTTCTGCAGCATCCAGACCATCTTGGAAGGCACTGGTCAGGATCCAGAGACCTGCCAGCCTGACTTTCCCTCCATTGTTAAGTAAGTTGAAATCTTGAACTCTACTTCTGATGAGGAAAAGAGGTTGAATGTATAATATTTTAGGAATATATTCTTTTAAGGTTCAACATACTTAACCCAAAAAAAAACTAAGTATACCAAAAATACTTTGAGATCTGGAAACAAAAACTTTAGCTCTTAAAAAATCAAATTGCAAAATTCTCTAACTTGCAGTCCATTTAGCTACATCAATCATGGTTTTGCCCCGTTTGTCCATCTCTACACAGTAAAATGAACCTCTGTGCATACCTATTTTTTTCATTTTCAGAAGTTTAGACTCAGCTTCGAGGGATCAATCAGAACTTTTCTTTTTAATTACACACTAAGGCCCACTTGCACAGTCCAAAGTTAAAAAATTAAATCGCTAACTCGGGGTTAGGTTTGACAGTTCCATACATTTTGACACTAAGTACTCTGCCCCGGGTTAGCATCTAACACGGGGTTAAGTCGTTAAACCTGGTCCGTGCCAGTGGCCCTAAGATAACGTTATTTCATTTGTGGGTGAAGGTTAGTCCTCTATAAGTCCTTCTCTCCCAGGTGTATGGCAGACGGGCGCAACCACGTCCCCTGCTGCGTCCAAGAACGCGTGCCTGACATCTGCCAAGATGTATGCCGCGGCGAGTTCACCCCCGTCACTGACAACATCAAGACGCATTACTCCTGCGCCGCTTACATGGAAAAAACTTTAGCCTGCATTGTTGAAGGCATTGGTAAGACCCTTAACGATTGCCACAGGTTTAAAAGTGATTGATGAGCCACTCAAACGGTTCAACAATGCGGAATGATCAAGCCAATTTCATTCATTGCAACTATCGCAAGCCATTCAGTTTTGTATTGATCTTGCATGACAGCATGATATACATACAGTGCCATTACCATTCATTATATCCAAAATAATAATTTACAGAACTGCTACCAAGCCCACCAGAAGACGTGGAAGTTGAGACGCTCAACGAAAAACAACTGAATGTGACGTGGAACCCTCCTGTAGAGAACACAGATACGGTCACTGAATACATCGTCAACGTAACAGCTCTTCGGTCCTTCGATGCTCATCTTATCGATCCCTCAGAGAGTTCCATTAGGAACGTTACCATGAAGATGAGCCAACCCGTGACGCATAAGGTCCCGTCCAACAAGACCTTCTTGGTGCTTAATGATTTGCTCCCGTTCACGATGTATGAGATCACGGTTACTTCGTACAATGTGCATGGATCCAGCCTCCCTACTTATGCTGTTAGGTAAGTCGACATTTTTACGCATGGGTGTCAAAAGATTAGGACTAGAAGTAATCTGAATTATTGGCCACATTTTTATGAAGATTGCTCATCCATCGTCATCCCGAATAAGAGATCAAAGGTTCTTGAGTGGTGACCACAAACTGGAAGACACAATTTTAGCAGGCCTCCTACTTGGTGGACCGACGACATACTTAGAGTTGCCAGTAACCCACGGGAGGATTTATTGTAGCAGTTAAAGTAAAGACATTGTTCAACAGTGGACGTCTTCCGGGTGATAATCCTCCATTGTCATTGGTTCATTAATGATGCTACTTCGCTTTTTCCATGGCCTATTTTCACTCGATATCACCTGTATTGGTCAAAAGGTCATTAACCCTGACTCCCGGGAAGATGAAGACTACAGAGGTGGCGGCGGCCCCGAAGCTGCCCGACGTCCGCGCTTGCTGCGTCAACGCTGGCGTCAACCACTTTGGCTGCGTCGACAAACTCTGTGACCCCACCAAGACCTTCGAGATCGGGGTAAGGTGTCATGGTGTGGTTTGTGTCTCGTCAATTTAAGATAGAACTTAAAAAGGGTGGAAGTTTAAAATTAATACAACTTGCGTTAATAGAGCCTGTTCCATTCTATACATTTTTAGCTATAAGACTAAAAGTAATGACGTTTAAACTTTCAGATTAGTAATAAGCGTAACGTTTACGATTTGGGCTCCCTGATACTTGTCTGTCATAGCTGTTTATAAACATTGCTCTCTTTAAGTTTCTTTATCTTAAATCATTATATTCATTTACGAAATTCATGGGTATTAACGAACTCATTGTACCATCAGATTTGCTTATACATTTTTTTTATTAAATAAGTTACGTTCATCTAAGTACAATCTAATTAAAAAAAATTGGAACGCCAAATCAAAATATACACTATAGCAATTAAATGGACGTTAAATATTCGCTTTAAAAAAAAAAACAAGAATCATCAACCGCATTATTCATAAAGCGCTCGTCACCCCTAACACCCATCCACGCTCATCCGTGTCTAATGCACCCTCGTCGTCCCCCATCTAATCCTCAGCTGCAGGTGACAGATCTGATGATCTGCGCCCCCTGGGCCGGAGCCACCTTCGGCTGCCTCGCCAACGGGATGGACCACTCGCCCTGCTGCCGCTCCCGAGGTCTCCCGGAGTCCTGTTTGCCGCTCTGCAGCGGGAATGTTACCAATCTGGATTTTAATCATTTCAAGTAAGTTAATACGTGATGCTACGAAACCGATATCGGAGGTTATTAAATATTGTTAAATTGGTGTGACGTACTTTAAGCACAGTCCCAAATAGCAATTACTTGCTGATCAGGCAGGCCCACAAGTAGTATTAGACAAGGGCCCCACCAATTCACAGTCTGCCAATGATTTACAATTTATTGAATCAAGCGTTACTTTGCAGAGGTGTAATTTATCCGACACAAGAAAATCACTATTGCTAGCATCAAAATTGGTGTGGCTTTTACTATGTCTTACTTTGACTGCTTTATTTAATCGTCGATCAAACGATTTATTGCTTAACTAGCTTCTGCCCGCGACTTCGTTGGCATAGAATCCTACTAATCCTACTAATATTATAAATGCGAAAGTTTGTGACGATGTGACGATGTGAGTGAGTGAGTGTGTATGTTTGTTCCTTCTTCATGCTAAAACGACTGGACGGATTTGGATAAAATTTGGAACGAAGATAGCTGGTACCCTAGATTGAAATATAGGCTACTTTTTATCCCGGAAAATTGCACAGTTCTTGAGGGATAGCGATAAACATGTCAAATGCTAATTCTACGCAGACGAAGTCGCGGGCAGAAGCTAGTTATACATATAAATCTTTAATCACTCTACCTACTACAAACAACCGCATCAAAATCCGTTGCGTACTTTTAAAGATATAAGCATACATAAGGACAGACAGACAGACAGACAGCGGGAAGCCTTTTGGCGTTCCAAAAACGTTCACATCAATAATATTATCATTTTTTTAAACCACACTCTGTTACACCTCCTTAAGGAGGTGTATGGGAACCTGTTGTTAAACAAATCAAACTTTTTTTCTAAATCATCTCCCGCTTTCCCAGGTGTCTCCGCTACATATCTTCCTACACCAACTGCTTACTACAAGGCTACGGAGTTCTCCCAGGCCCACCCACACGGCTGCATCTCACTAATATCGACACAGACTACGCTGTCGTGCACTGGGCCCCGCCCGCGGCCTTACCTGATACTGTCCAGCACTACAACCTACACTATAAATCGCTACAAGCTGGTGATGACTATCGAGTACTAGAAAAAGTGAGTCTATTTATTAATTTACGTAATTCTTTGGAATCGGACTTCGGCCCAACAGTCTCTGAATTACGATATATCAATACCTAAATAGCCGAACTTTATATTGATGAACAAAAATCATTTACGAATTACGATATATCAATAAATAGCCGAAGTCTATATTGATGAACAAAAATCATTTACGAATTACGATATATCAATAAATAGCCGAAGTCTATATTGATGAACAAAAATCATTTACGAATTACGATATATCAATAAATAGCCGAAGTCTATATTGATGAACAAAAATCATTTACGAATTACGATATATCAATAAATAGCCGAACTCTATATTGATGAACAAAAATCATTTACGAATTACGATATATCAATAAATAGCCGAACTTTATATTGATGAACAAAAATCATTTACTTGATATATCTTTTGCAATTGCGAGTTTTATTTGTGGCAAATACGTATAAGCTCACGTATCAAAGTGAGCGTGTCTTACGATGCGAATTTTGAGCGAGAGTTCTATTTATTTTTTAATGTAAATTTGAACGCTTTGGCTCTAACACACGCTTTGACGTATGCAGATATACAAACAAAGTAGAGATGGACGATATACATCGATGTATTGTAAACACTCGATGTATAGTAACGATGCATCGTATTGAACCGATGTATTGTTAATGCTTCAACATCGAGTATATATCGATGTTTTTTTATTCGATGCATCGAATACGCAAACTATGAGATGAGCGTCTATAAGTGTGACAACACTTGCTGACTGGAACCTGAATCGTAATAATCAGTTCAGCCTTTCAGTCAATATTACACACCTACCATATTTTATCGGTTTGGCTGAATGGGTTATGTTCCCTTTGCCACGGTACCGGCAAAGTCAAAATTAAATAATAAAACCTAAAACAATATGGCCCACCGAGTTTTTGTTCCGTAGTGTAAAGTGTGAATGTAATGTGTATTTGCATTGTTTTTTATGATACAATTACGGTTATTTGCTTAAACACATGTCCATTGCGAAAAACAATCGATGTTTTGGAAACATCGATGTTTTTCTAAATAAATCGAATTAACATCGATGCAACCGATCGATGCATTGCATCGGAAAAAACATCAATGTATATTTTAAATGTCCATCCCTAAAACAAAGCTCACTTGCTATCGTGAATTGTAAGAGTTGTTACTCCAAAGCCCCGTCCGTCCGTATCTATCAACATTATCACAGCATCCCTGTAGTTCTCGCCTAGCGCTATTATCTTGTTCTACATCTAATATTACTTGAATCCAAACCCAGTTCAAATATAGGCAACGATTTGTATAGCCGAAGGGCTAAGGGGATTCATTATGCATTCATTAGGGATCACCCTCGGCGGAACTATAAATTAGATAGGTGACAGAATTACCTTCTGTCTGCACGGGTGGTGTTTGTCGGCCTTATCGTTTAATTTATCGGTTCTGCTATATGCCCTTCACGGTGGAATTTCATATAATTCGAAGCGAAAGCGATTTATCATTTTGGAAAATGGTCAATGGCATATTCTTAGTTGCTTAATGCTTATCCACGGATTGTACCTATAAGTGGATGGCGCCAATCGAACTGTCTCTCGATTCAAACAAATTTTGTTTTTTGGACGATGTAAAGTTTGGCAAAACGAGTCAGACTTCTATTTTAGACCAGGGGCCTTACCATGACGTCTTAATGCGTTTCAGTTTAGGTCCGCTCGCTGTCAGATTCATACTAAAAGTGACAGCTAAAACTTGAACTGCGTCGGAATTAGGACGTCATGGTAAGGCCCCAGGGCCCCGTTTCTCGAAGCTTATTAGACCAATAATATTAGTGATTTGTCTCGTAAATTAAAGGAAAAAATGAACCAAACACTAATATTATTAGTCTAATAAGCTTCGAGAAACGGGGCCCAGGACCCTTTTTCATAAAGCTACAAGTTTCAATTTACAAGCGGAAGTCTCTATCTAACACAAAGGGTCAAAAAGAGACTTCCGCTTCTAAATTGTACAAGTAAAGTACAAGTATGTATACACAAAGTGACACACTTGGTTTTCATACATTTCGACGTAGGTTCTTATGTCATCCATTTTATTGCACGGGTTAGGTTACCAAAACGATTCTTGAAAACCAATAATTTGCAAAATAATTAATAGACGTCGTACTTGTACCTGTTGATTTAATTTGAGGCAACCATAATAACAATTGATATTATCAAAACTTATAAAGCAAACTATGAACCCGTCTTAGCATCCTAATGCAGTATTTATTCATCAGATCCAAAGCTCCCCTTACATCCTGGAGGACCTGGAGTCAAACTCTGACTACGAGATCTTCGTGGAAGCAGTCAACGAGCACGGAGTCGGCGAGGCCTCGCCCAGACTCATATTTAGGACTCAGAGCCAGGTATGGACCTATCAAGGGACGACGTTACATTAATACTCTATTCAAAATACATTGACAATTATATTGATGACTGCGAGCACTGTCACTACCATTAGACGCGAATATTTTGTTCACCAATGGCCGATGGGGTCAGAAGGTTCTCGAATGGCGTCCGCGGACCGGGAGACGAGCTGTCGGTAGGCCTCCAACAAGATGGAGCGACGACCTGATCAGGATCGCGGGATCGCGGTGGATGCGGAAGGCACAGGACCGGTCCGAGTGGAGAGCCTTAGGGGAGGCCTATGTCCAGCAGTGGACGTCTTTCGGCTGATATGATGATGATGATGATTTTGTTTACGTGAAAATGTTATATTTTGGCGTGCCTTTGTCTCGTTAGGTCTTGGAAGAAGAGGAGGAAGTAGCCGTCAATTACAACGTGACGGCGTGCTGCGAGCGCGTGGCGGTGGCGCGCGTCTGCATGCCGCTGTGCTCGTTCGACGCCAAGATGTCCGACCTGAGGACGTTGGCGCCGCTCTGCGCGCAGGAGTTCCATAAGCTGCTGCGCTGCGGCGCTGGAGGTAAGTAAACTACTAAGTATACGCGATGCGGCCAGCAGGCAGCAACCCATCTCTATTTGGATTCCCCTTTCCTCTTATACATACGTCCACAATCACGCTAAACATGGCCTTTGGGTCTTGTTACCCTAGTGCGTGTCTACCCTGTAAGGCACTTGTCTCACCGCCGGCGAGTAGCGAGAAGCGAGCGTTTTTTAGTACGGAAATTTTGTCGCTTTTGTCGCCGGGCGACAAAAGTTCCATACTAAAAGACACTCGCTTCTCGCTACTCGCCGGCGGTGGGACAAGTGCCTAAGGGATGAAGACGTGAATAACATATAGCGGAAGGTGGGGTAATTGAGAACGGCGGGGGAAGAAATACTTCCCTCCGCACTACACCGTTCCGAACCAGTTCGAGCCCGCATATACGACATAGAATGAAGTAATACGAGGGAATGTGGTTTTTTTTTAAATTCGTTACTGCCCGCCGTTCGTAATTACCCCACTCTCCCCTATGCATAGTGTATACTGTTATATGAGAGTAAAGTAATGTTCGTTGTCAGGTCGCAACCACGAGGCGTGCTGCGAGCGGCGCGGCGTGCCGGCCAACTGCCGCGGCGTCTGCGCGGGCGCATACACCGGCGGCGTCAACACCTGCGTGCCCTACATCGGCAACATCGTGCAGTGCTTCGAAGAAGGTAGCATCACTACAGCAAGCCTATTTTATAGTCTTAAGTTCTTCGTCGCGTTTGTCTCTTGTTTTTTCGTGGGTATGTACAACTCGTCTTTCCCTCTTTCTTGTGCCGATTTTATGATCTCCATAAATAAAAGGTTTTCGCGTGACATCGACGAGGTATCTCAGGCTGACCAACGTCCAATATTCCACAGATATACTTAACTACTGAGTAGGAATGTAATAGTTTCTGTTTTGTAACTGCTAAAACTTGTCAGGCACGGGTCTGCTGCCGGGGCCGCCGCGCGAGGTCCACGCCATCGTGTCCTCGGAAGACAAGCAGAGCTGGACGGGCTTCGTGGACTGGACGGCGCCCCAGGACGGCAGCAACGCCACCTCCTACACGGTGCACTGGCAACGCGTCGGGAACAACTCCCAGCCGTACTATTACAACACGCTGCAGCTCGATAATGTGAGCATTTATAGACCGACCGCTTGACTGAGTCCTCGCCCGCGCGGGTAAAGTACAGGGGCGCGGGGTAGGACGACAAAGGGGACCGAGAGCGGTGCGGGCGGGAAGTGCGCCTGCCGCCCGCGCCTCTCGCAGACCCCGCGGTCGCCTAACCGCGCCCCTGTGCCGCGCAGGCGAGGACTCAGCTAAGCGATCGGTCCATAGTTTGTCTTTTTTGCAAATAGGCCACAATCACGTCTGAAAGTAAGCGAAAAGCGAACGCTTCCTTAACGAATGCCGATTTATGGTGGAAACACATTGTTAACACGCGACGCGACCCGATGCAACGCGACGCGTGTTGAGTCGAATCAAATTGTATTAAGGCGGAACCACATTATTAACACGCGACGCGACGCGACGTGTCGACACCCGACGTGCACCGTGCACATAGCCAACACCCGATCCCACGACACGCTATCAATTTCTTTAGCTGACAGCTGTGGAAGTGTGTAGTTCACAAACACATGCATACATTCTGCGAATGTTCTCGAACAACTGACGCGTGGCGTCGGGTGTTGTCCAGAGCCACACTGCGCGTGCCGCGTGGGGTGGGGTGTTTACCCCCACCATCGGCGACACGTCGATCTGGCCCGTCTGGGTCGGGTGGCGTGTGTGCGCGTGGCGTCGCGTCGGGTGTTGACAGTGTGGCTCTGGTCATAGAAAATAATACAATTTAATTCGACTCAACACGCGTCGCGTGGCGTCGGGTGGCGTCGGGTGTTAATAATGTGGTTCCGCCATTATTTTCTATGACCAGAACCACACTATGAACATCCGACGCGACGCCATGCGCATACATTCGTTGCATCGGGTCGCGTCGCGTGTTAATAATGTGTTTCCACCTTTACCCTTGATATGAAGACGAACGGATTGTAATTCTATTGTTTACACGTTTATAACACTCTGCTGTAGACTTGCTGTAGACCATGTTTAGAAATTACATATACATATACCTATTTAAATAAAAATGGCAGATGTTAACGTAATTATAACTACAATATTGTAATTTGATTGTAATCGACATTGTTTACATAACTTTGAAGGCTCTAGATAGATAGGTACATCATTATGATTGATAGGCTCGTAATAAAAAATTGCCATGACTTGCGTGTCGAGATCAAAACTTTTTGAAAAATAATAATTTGAAGATTATACGTATAGTCTGATAAAAAAAAGAGTAGAAATTAAAAAGTGCTGGTAACACAGTAGCGTCGTCCCGTTTTCTTATACCTATAGATTAGAAAGGGACGACACTACAGTATTGCCACTTTTTAATTTCTACTCTTTTTTGTTAGACTATAACACTAAACGCAAAGACTCGCGGCAGTCGGTGTCACTATCGTCGCCGCCGACATTTATTATAAGACACAGTTTATTAAAATATTTTTTGCACATTTTTATAACGATGACTAACACGCATTTTATCGACAGTCCAGTTTTGCGCGTGCACATCTCTATTAGCGGGCGTCACAATCATGCTTTATGCCATAAAGCATGATTGTTAAGGTTGATGCGTGCATAAAGTTTATGCGTTTAGTATAGTACCTAAAGTTTATTTGTTATCCGCAGCAACTGAACACAACGGAGACGATGGCCCACATCGAGGGTCTGGAGATGAACGGCACGTACCACGTGTTCGTGGTGGCCGTGAACGAGCACGGCTCCTCGCTGCCCAGCAGCATGCTGCTCATCAACATCACCAACGAGAACCGTGAGTTACACTCCCACTGACCGATGCGCAGGTTTGCGCACTCCTGGCACAACAAGAGGACAACTTTTGAAGATTAGTTCAGCAGTGATGTGAGTAGCTAGCCGCACAGTACCGTTTTTGTGGTTTCGCACCCCATTTGGTTTTGTAGGGAGTCAAGACACTGCGCGCGGGAAAGAGCCCTGAGCAAGTATCTACTGCGCGCAACTAACTTCATTCGCTTCAGTTCAATCGTGCTTGGTGCGGCGTAGCTTTAAGAATATTCTCTCTCTTATAGTGCCTCTTCAACTAGTGGAGGTTGGCAGTCAGCTCCGCATATTTCCTCCGATTCTTCGCGAGGTTGTAAAGTTCAGCAGCACTTGCGACTCCGGTCCACTCCCGGATATTGTGCAACCACGTTATCCTACGGCCGACGGCTCTTCTGCCTGCTACTTTGCCCATCATTATTAAGAATGTTGTTATATGTATATGTATCTGTTGTGCAGCGGAGCAGTCCCTCTCGGGGATCCCGTCTCCGCCCCACTCGCTGTCCGTCTCCTCGCACTCCGCCACCTGGCTCACGCTGACCTGGCAGCCGCCGCAGTTCTCGCATCCTGATGAGAAGATTTCTTACACGTGAGTACAAACCAAACCTGACATCCACTGCTGAGAAAGGTCTCTTCATTTTCACGTTGCGTGGTCCTGTGCCGGTATCATCCTCAGCTTTATAAGACTCCGCGTAGGTGCATACCCCGCGAGTAAGAATGTCATTCGGGTTTGGTTTGCTGTCTTCCTCACTCGACGGATTCAAGTATCGAACCCATAAGAGTGAGTGAGACAGCAATACAACTCGAATGGCACTCTAGGAGCTCATGGACTATTAGCCGAGACGACTTTTTATTCGTTTTGAATTATTTTTATCTAGTCTAAAGTAACAAATAAATCTATAAAACCATATCAAAATGTTTTCATCTAACTAATATTATAAATGCGAAAGTATGGATGGATGGATGGATGGATGGATGTTTGTTTGTTACTCAATCACGCCAGAACGGCCCAACGGATCTGGATGGTATTTGGCACATAGATAGAGAAAAGTCTGGAATAGCACATAGGCTACTTTTTATCCCGGAAAATTGCGTAGTTCCCGCGGGATAGCAATAAACGATTTCTTTGCAGACGAAGTCGCTGGCAACAGCTAGTTAAGTATAAATTGTATTCTTATTTGGTAACGTGAGTTACGAATTGCTCAATATTAGTTAGGTAATTAACATTGAGTAGTAATTCGTAACACAGGTTACCATTCCAAATACTAGAACTTAGTTCATATTAGCCGCAAATTCAGTACTTAGCTACAATACAGACTTCCTCGAACAGATCAAAGCTGAATAATTAATTCTCAAGACCAAAGGCAATGAAACGGGTCGCCGATTCCAAATCGGGAGTTGCTGGAGGCAAATGCATTATGCACGAGTAATGTGCGGCGTTGTGAAGTCCGTATTGAGTTGAATCTTCAGCAGATATTCGTAACAAGAGGCATTTCATCTAAGTCCTCTAGGTTGGCAACGCATCTGCAATCCCTCCGGGGTTGCGGGTGTCTATGGGCAGTGGTGATCGCTTACCATCAGGTGACTAACTTGCTATTTAATTTAATTTACATTAAAAAAAAAAACAGTACCTATGTACCTAATAATTGATCGTGATGGACTTTTATTTTCTTCTTCGAGTATATTATTTTATCCCTTTAGTACGAAAATAAAAATCCATCACGATTAATCATTGCATTAGACACATTAATACATTAAAAACGAAGTGCACTACAGACGCACATTAGAAGCTTTCATTCAATTTCCGTGAAACAATCGTAAGACAACACCAAAAATGCGACGTTGCCAGCTCGGTAGGAATACACTCTCTTAACAATATTTCACAAACTTAGACTAACTACTAAAACTAAACAATGCTGCAAAATTTCGTACGCAAACTGTAGCTTAAAAAAAAGAAAAATATGAATGTAATGAAGGCACTGAAAGCGCAGTACCCCAGGGGGTTACTCCGAAATTCGATTTTCGAAGTTCGTATCACACCATCCCTCTCACTCTCAAATTAATAACTATTAGTGAAAACGGAACGGAACGAAACGAATGAATCTGAATTTCGAAAATCGAATTTCAGAGTATAAGGCCTGAAACGCATGTATAGTTTCATTAGCTAAAATGTATGTATGTTTATCCGTTGTCTAACACCCAAACATAGCACATACAAGCTTTGCTTAGGGCTAGGTCAATTGGTGTGAATTGTTCTGCGTTAAGTACGTAACATTACTATTAGGTATATCATAAGGAATTCGAGTCAGGTACGCATCGTACCGTCCCACTCACAGTTAGTGTTTTATAGCGGAGTAAGAGAGACGGTATGACATGAACTAATTTCGAACTTGGTAGTAGACCCCGACGGTATTCAGGTCTTCAGGCCAACTTGAGTTGCTTGGTGCGAATTGTACAAATATCCTACTAATCTAATCTAACTAATATTATAAATGCGACAGTATGGATGGATAGATGGATGGATGGATGGATGGATGGATGGATGGATGGATGGATGGATGTTTGTTTGTTACCCAATCACGCCAGAACGGCCCAACGGATTTGGATGAAATTCGGCGCATAGATAGAGAAAAGTCTGGAATAGCACATAGGCTATAGGTTCCCGCGGGATAGCGATAAACGAATTCTTTGCAGACGAAGTCGCGGGCAACAGCTAGTATTATAAATGCGAAAGTTTGTGACGATGTGACGATGTGAGTGAGTGAGTGTGTATGTTTGTTCCTTCTTCACGCTAAAACGAGTAGACGGATTTGGATAAAATTTGGTACGAAGATAGCTGGTACCCTAGATTAAGACATAGGCTACTTTTTATCCCGAAAAATTGTATAGTTCCCGCGGGATAGCGATAAACATATCGATTGCTAATTCTGAAGTCGCGGGCAGTAGCTAGTTTCACTATAAAGTCTATAAACGACTCTTCAGCTTTACTGCGATTTAGCCAACGCTAGGCAGTACCGAGAATAGAGTACCTCAGTAACTGCTATTCAGAAAAGACTCACTGGTTCGGAAATGCTATTAAGTTTGAAATTACATTCTAGCACAATCGCAGGTAATATATTTTTGAGCGCAACTAAATGCATTCATGAGTTAATTTAATTCCCAAAATTAAGTTATAGGTAGGGACATTACTTTGTCATTCACATATCATATGGCGTAATGAGTTATACTATAGTCTGTTCAAATCCATTTTAACGCTTTCGTAAACAAACGAGTCTCCCAAGTTTATATGAAATGGTACAAATATTATAAATGACTTTGTAATTAACTAGCTTCGGCCCGCGATTTCGTCTGCATAGAATTATGCATATAAACCTACCCCTTGAATTACTCTATAAAAAAACCGCATCAAAATCCGTTGCGTAGTTTTACAGATAGCATAAATACATAGGACAGACAGCGGAAAGCTGCACACCTTTATACTATGTAGTGATGTACTATGTAGGTGAATGATAATCAGTCAAAGTGAATCACAGACGTTGTATATGTTATCTTTGCTTTTAAATATCTGTAACGTTTGACTAGAGGTACGTCGGATAAAGTAAGTCGAAAATTATTACGAAAAAAATAAATTAAATCAGCCTATATGCTTGCGCTACGTCGCTTTATGTCATCAAATGTACAGAGTATGTACATGAACATGACTGTTCAATTGCACAAGGTAACTCAATTATTTGTTGAAATTTCAGATAAATCTTAAGGCATCTTATAAAAATGATTGAAAGGAATCAGAAATACAGTAGCGAAAATCAAACCGCCCTGAATTTTTGCAAATTTTTCACGAATAACAGGGCTATTTGCATTCAACACACGTCTTCCGATATCATGATCGCTTTCAGTAGCTTTTGATAAGTGACTGGATTTAACACCCTTTGATGATATCTAATCGTGTTTTATTAGCTTTGCATTTTAGTAACCTACAATAGCAGCGAGTAGGAAAAATGAACTGGGGCCTTACCATATCTTAATGCGATTCAATACAGACTCAGTTCAGGTTTTAGCTGTCATTTTTAGTATGAATCTCTCCAAAAGAGTAAAACCAAACTCTGCATCCCTCATAACTCATGTCTTAGCACATTCCATTAAGAGTGTATCCCTAATGAGCTGGCAACGTCGCATTTTTGGTGATTTTTTGCGATTATTTCACAGAAAATGAATGAAAGTTTCAAATGACAGTCCGTAGTGCACTTCGTTTTTAGTGTATTAATGTGTCTAATGCAATAATTCATCGTGATGGACTTTTATTTTCTTATTAAACGAGATATAGTATTTTATTCCTTTAATACGAAAATAAAAGTCCATCACGATTAATCATTGCATCGGACATAATAACACACTCAAAACGAAGTGCACTACAGACTCACATTTGAAACTTTCATTCATTTTCTGTGAAATAATCGCAAAAAATCACCAAAAATGCGACGTTGCCAGCTCAGTAGGGATGCACCCTATTAAGGCGACTAGTGCCTTATGAAAATATTTAAATGTTAAAAAATACAGAATCCGATGTAATTTAAACACAACGTAGCATTTGTAAATCAATAGACTTTCTCATCACGAATAACAACAAAAACACGAAAATTTTGCAAAAGTGTGTGATTTTCTTTACCTCTCCCACGTAAAGAAAAAGACAAAGACATTTTGAAGGCGCTTTTCGCCTTAAAAAGTTATGCACATCCTCGACTACTCCGCACTCATCACAATTAGGCGACTCTACCTTCTTCATCAAATGTGCAAATCTATTTAATGGAACGTATCCAGACAGAAGCCTAAACGCGCTAACAACAACAACAACACACCTACCAGAATTTTGCAATGAAACTTAATTAAGTTTAGGTATATTTTGTTGTAAACTGCCAGAACTCCAAATTACTGGGCCTAATTCAATTAGGTACAAACTTACAACGGTGAAACATTTAGAACTGTTTCATTAAAACACTAACGAGTAATAATAAGGTGTAAACGCGATTACAGTTTTATATTCTACTAGCTTTTGCCGGCGACTTCGTCTGCTAAGAATTCGTTTATCGCTATACCGCGGGAACTACGCAATTTTCCGGGATAAAAATTAGTCAGTATTATTCCAGACTATAAACTACCCATGTTAAAAAAAACATCCAGTTCTGTTCTGCCATTCTGGCGTGAAGGAGTAATAAACATCCATACTTCCATACTCACAAACTTTCGCGCTTATATTAGTAGGATTTATTAACAGGATCCAACTTTCCAGACGATCTCGCTGCTACAAATGCGCCGCCACTGAATAGTTGTTTGGTGTCGTGGTTCATATTCAACAGTCGCACAAACCGAGTTTCCAAAAACTTGCTCCCAGCGCCCGCCGACTATTCTGAACACTGCGGAAACTTTAACGTAACTTCAGGTTTTCATTGTCATGATCACATCGCATCTGTGGTACGGGTTTGCTTTGCAGCTTGCGTTTGTAGCCACGTTGGGAACATTGGTGATCAGTGTGGCTGGACAAAGTTATCAATTATGTCGATAATGGTCAGAGAATGAAATGAACTTGTTTGCATTGTCGTAAGTACGAAAAACCATGTGATCTAGCGGAACAAATACTACTCGTTAGCGTATGTCGACATCGAGACGCTCCAGTGTCTCTTACTTACACAAACTTACGCAAAGCGCGCAGTATACATCGGATTTTTAAGATTGGCAGCCTTGTCCTAAGTTCTAACAGAATAAGACTTCACAGTCAGCGAGGTAACTTATACAGAGCGCACTAGGTACTTGAAAGTTGTCACTGTAAAGGCAAATTGATTAGTTGTTCGAGTCTAGTTTGCGTTTGCCAAATGCCAGTTAAACTGTATTTTGGATTTGGAAATAATAATTTGCTACTGCGCTGTCAGATTTTCGAGTTATTGCGGGTAGTTTTTGAACAAGCAGAATAATATTACTTTTGAATGCTTTAAAACGAACTGAAATTGCCTTCGTTTTATTTATGAAACTTCGAAATTTTTCGTCTGGAATGTTGTTCGTTTCTCAATTGTTATGCCGGTTACTGACATATTTGTTTAAAAGTACCTAGTCATACGATTTGTGAAATAAAGAGGGTATCACTCCAATATTAATTAGAATAACCGTTCAGTTTTTTAAATGCGCCGCGCAAAAGCCATTTAACGGAACGGACGTTGTTTTCCTATTTTATTTTTACTTTACAGTTTACGCGAACGATTTTTTGAACTGAAAACTTCTTTAGCGGCTTTGGGCAATTTTTGAGATGGGTAAAAAATCGCGTCAGGCGTAAAACGGAGGGAGAGTTTAAGTACCAGGATATCAGATCCTCTAAGAGCTTATTTTGAAATACGAATGAATCGCGTTCGATTTTTGAAGTGTTTTTTTTTACTGGTGGAGCATAAGTACTAGGGCATCAACACATTGTTAGAGGTCTGTCAATATACATAGATAATACGTACGTTTTTTTTGTAAGGGGCCAGTAGGTACGGTACGCGTCTTGAACGTCATGGAGGTTACAACATTAAAATCTAATTTAAGCTGCTGTTTTCATTTCTGCCGGCACTTCTGAAGCACTACCCTTCGCTTTTTTTTTATTTTTCAGTCGTTGTAAACCGAATATAAAAATTACTACACTCACATGAACAAACACTAAAGTTCAGCATAAAGTATGCTGCTAGGAACTTACAGCAACGTTCTACATCGCGCTAACGAAGTTTCTCAACGCAGATGCATAAACACGACTTCCAGCTCTCTTCTTTCAGACTTCGGTCCCCAGGCTTAACATCTGACTGGAAAGAAATCTTCTAGTGACCTCTCCCCACAGCCACCAAGCCTCTACTTATCTGTTCTTTTTTCTACTGGTCCTCAGGCTATACTACAAATCGCCGACCCAATTCACGCAAGGCAACGTCACGGCTATCACGACCACGGTTCCTGGCCACACCCTGGAGAAACTGACTCCGAACACGCAGTACGTGTGCTGGGTGAAGGCGCATGCTGCAGCCGGAGACTCCATACCCTCAGAGACGCTGCTGGCCTGGACTGACCCAGCGTATCCTGCTTATGTCGAGGTTGGTGGAATACATACAAACTAATCACGTTGTAGCGACACTAGCGCCACCTAGTTGTCCTCTACATAGCTACTACGACGCACGAGTAGCTAGCGCCAGTTCTAATGACAGCTGTCACATCGTTCTACATCCCGCTAACGAAGTTTCTCAACACGGATGCATAAATACAACTTCCAACTCTCTTCCTTCGGACTTCGGTCCCCAGGCATAACATCTGCCTGGAGAGAGATCTCTCTATTGTGGCAGTCTCCAAAACGTTCCCTTACGGGGTAGAACATCCTAAAGTAACAAGGCTTAACGACCGCGTTTAGCGTAACTGTGGACCTATATAGGTGGAAACAATGAGTATTAAGATCATCACCCATTTGCTCGATGGGTTTTACTAAGCGCGGGAACAGAAGCAGCCGATGTATTGCATATTTTTTCTTTCTTTCTTTCTCCTCACACCACTATCTCAAGATCTCTAAGCAGTTTCATCATGTCAGCCGAAAGACGTCGAGTGCTGGACACAGGCCTCCCCCAAGGCTCTCCA
Organism: Pandemis heparana; assembly: GCA_963854515.1. Taxonomy (NCBI): domain Eukaryota; kingdom Metazoa; phylum Arthropoda; class Insecta; order Lepidoptera; family Tortricidae; genus Pandemis; species Pandemis heparana. The sequence continues at coordinate 1,515,513 of OY978021.1, read as the reverse complement.
CTTGGACCGGTCCTGTGCCTTCCGCATCCACCGCAGTCACGCGATCTTGATCTGGTCGTCGCTCCATCTTGTTGGAGGCCTACCGACAGCAGCAGCTAAGCGGTTTACTCGACATCATTGAACAATATGAAACTTAAATCGGTTGTTTCGGTTCACCAAAGCATCAGAGGTCTAAAGATACTAGTCTTGCGGAAAATGGAGATTATTTCTTAGTGTATTCTTTTCTTGGTACAACAACCAAATTTTTTGTTCCAGCCACCAACAGTAAACCCGGTGAACTTGGTAGTAGAAGGCTCCAGCATGACGATCTTATGTATCGCCATGGGCACTCCGACACCCACGATATCCCTGTACATTTCTGGTAAGTTACACGGGATAACTCAATAGCGACACACAGCTAGTTTATATATATATTTGTGTACATACTACTAGCTTGACCCCAGTATCAGCCCCGTTGAAGAACTCCCATCCCGTGAGAATTTTGACATAATACCACTTTATTCCTGGTCTTCATCCTGAATGGAACTGGAGGAATTGAAATGAAGTTTCAGCTTTCTAAATCAACTACTGCTACTTCGCTGGTTCTGGTTACTGGTTCGCTCGCTGTCAGATTCATACTAAAAGTGACAGCTAAAACTAGAACTGAGTCGGAATTAGAAGGTCGTGGTAAGACCCCTGGAATTTGAGCAATCAAAACGATTGTATGTTTGTTTATTGGTTATGATGGTTTTTACATATATAGCATGTTCTTTGCTAACTAGGCCACCTGATACGGCAAGTGGAGACGCGGCATATGGTGACTGTCATCCACAACGTGACGCGCGACATGGACCAGATATCGTGCTACGCTGACAATGGATACGGCACGCCCATGCAGGCTTCCCGCAAGATCAACATATCCCGTGAGTTCTATTCACAAGCTTCTACTATCCTATTGATATCTACTTGATCGGTGATAGATGACCACTGGAAAGTGTAGGGGGTTTTTCTTGTTCGCATCTTCACTTATTTCTATTCCGAAGTGTTTTTCTAAAGTTATAACACTTAAAGACTACTAGGTAAGTCTATTTCTTCTAGTACCATCAGCCAAATATGTGGTCTACCACCCTAAGGTCCAAAATCCTTTGCACATCACAATATTATAATGTCGATAAGACGTGGCTGTCAACTTGAAAGTTCGACTTTAGCAACTATTTTGTTTGATAGGAAGTTGGACGAAAAGTGGTAGACCACTGCTTTGGTCGACCGTACCTGTCTAACAAGGGTAGAGCATACTTGTGTTTCTTTTTATCGTATTGAATACTAAATTCTCTCTATTTTTCTGATCTTGTAGATGTCCCAACGATCCAAGCCTCTGGTATCACAATGGCAGCAGCTGGAGACTCCGTAATACTGGAATGCCGGGTGGAAGCCCTGCCCAAACCGACCATCGCCTTCTGGCGGGACCCCAACGGACGGACACCGGTCATCGATGGACCCAACTATACTATACAGCTGCTAGCTGATCAAGAGGTGAGATTTGGTACTGTTGAAAAAACACCGATTGGTAGCAAAGATATTCATGCACTTCTTTATTTTGAAGAAAGACCCCTGTAGCCTAACTAACACAATAGGTACACTGATTATCTTTTTTCATGTATATTTTTTGTAGAGTTGGCGTTGGAATATTTGTCTGGCACGAGTTTTACTTTAGTTGGACAGTAAAATCACTACTTTATGTGATTTTCAGCAGATATAACAGGCTTATTAAATTGACTACAAGATGTAAGACGTATACAACAGATGCAGACTTAAATAAATCATTGCCACAAAGAGGAAGCTTATTTTTCTTTTTGAAATACAAATAAATAATTGCAAAGCGAAAACTTTATTCTCTTAACAATTTCCCGTCCCACGCATTTGCGAAAATACAACCGTGATGATCGAACTGTCAACTTGCCTTTGTAAGCGGCGAATTTAAGCTTCAACTTTTAGGACGGAACTAACTTCGTTAAGTATTTATTTGTTACTTATAAAGTACCTGCCTACACGCGCCCGTCTCTTAATTGTTGACTCGATCGTTTTCTATTTAGACAGTAGAGGATTAAGCAAGCAATTAATCCGAAACTAAAACTTCGTTCGGTCATCCGAAGTTCGGGTTTCAGCTTCGGTCAGTTTAACCTTTAACTTATTCTTAGAGAAGTATAGTAAAGATAGGTACTAATATATATTGCGAGGCAACCCAAGTACGGTAACCCTGTAACGTTGCATGGGTCAACATGTACACTAACATTTTATTTGAAGCTAGTATATGCAGAATTTTGCGATGAAGTCTTACAATGTAAAGGAAGAAATTTCCTATTACTGTTTCCTAATAAAATATTTTATATCGCGGTTTTACAAATTAATATCTATCCTACAACCTTAACTCTGCTTTGATGCGATCTAAATGCAAATCTATTGCCGATTATGACCCTCGCTCACTCTTACACAGTCCCATGTTTCAAATATGATCCGTTCAAAAGTAAATCGTTTACCCGTAGCGCAAGATAGAATTTCGATCGGTTGAAATTCACCGACATAGAACCTTTGTAACGATGTTATTTATTTAATGTTATGCTAACCTTCTAATCTCATTCCTATTCATGGCATGACGGCGTAAACCTCGACAAACACTTCAATATTCCTTAAGTCCCTTGTAATGATTCAAGAACAGCTTTGTAGATCAAACGGACATTAATAAACGACGTTCCTTAAACGTAGCTTAAAATATTCATACAATATTAGCGTATATTTGTTTGCCACCACTGAACAAAGCATCTCTTGACCTACATCCTGTCCAGAGCTATGACCACTCGTTCTATTCACACGCACACATTTTAAATCACAATCCCCACTATTTCTTTCTGTCAAATGGTAAGGGATGAAGGTAGGAGATAGTAAAGGCGATTGAGAGAACCCCTTTTCTACCTAGGACTGATTAGTGATTGTGATTGACACCTATCTCACCTGATGTAAAGTGTAGGCTGATGGAAAGCCTATTCACTCAAGCCTTGAAGAGCCCTAGGTTGTGTCTATAAAGACGATGGGAACATATTCTTTTTGATAGTTCTCTTGAAGGGTGACGCGAACCGCTTTATGCGAGTCAATGGAATGCCAACAACGTGTAGCGGTGAAGACGCTCCTTCCGTGTAGACTTGCTCGTAGACAGACAGAGGATTCTGATATCCTGGTACTTAAACTCTCCTTCCGTCTTACGCCTGACGAGAGTTTAATTTTTTTTAACCATCCCAAAAAGTGCTCAGCGCCGTTAAAGAAGTTTTCACTCCAAAAAACGCCAGCCCTTGCTCTTAATCAGATGAGAGTCTGATTTTAGCGCCTCTTTCCACCTGGCACCTATAGCGGTTGATTTGCTGGCTTTAAAATTCGTAGGGAAACTGTCAGCGCGCGAATACTATTCTTAAAATACTTTCTTTTAAAATTTTGTAACTGAACGTTCCTTCCCCAGGAGCAAACCAAGTACACGATGCGCCTGATAATAAAGAAGATATCGGAGGCCGACGAGGGCGACTACTTCTGTCACGCCGAGAACGCGTTCGGCAAAACGCTGCGGCCCGTGTCTGTGCGCCTACGCCCCACCACGCCGCACCACAACGTCACCGAGTGCTGCACACAGGTAACTCCCGGACTCCCGCGACCTTAACCAGCTAGCTTATTACGTAACTAGCTCGCGATCACCATCGTCTTCATTTTGACAATTCATGTATGGGCTGACAGTTGGCATCGGAATCAGCTAGCTGTCACATTCATACAAGAGCTGTCAAAATGAACACGATGGCGATTATTGCGAGCGAGTTACGTAATAATCCTGCAGGTCATCGTACATCTTGTAGGGGCTTCCCACGCTGCGTCTCCTGATATGTGATCGCCACCTGAGAACTTTCCGACTCCATCAGCCGTTGGCCTTGCGAGCCACATGAGTGAGACATGACCTGCCCATGCCACTTGAGTTTAGCAATTCTTTCGACTTCGGTCACCTCTGTCTTGTGGATCTAATGATATGTGATACAATCACGCAAGGAAACTTGCATTGCACTTTGAGTGACTGAGTTTCCTAATAAGGCCCATAGTACCCTTATATATACCCCATCGTAGCCGCTGCCACGCGTGGCGTGGCCGTAGTAGTAGATCTTCCTCTAAGCCGAATCCATTTCCCTGGACCGATGATGGATGGTTGAAGGCAGATTCAAAGGTGGTTAATAAGCCTTTCGTGGACAGATGAACGTGTCGTCAGCCTGCATCGACGCGTGCAGCTTCCACCTGGACATGGACAACATAATGGACCGGCCGGAATGCATGGACGACTTCGAGAAGCTCATGAAGTGTGCCGCCGATGGTTCAGGTGAGACAGTGAGCTTTCAAAATAAGACCGTATAGAAAATCTGCTAGTTGCACTGTATCTTAAAGGGGTCTGTATTAAATCGCATAAAATTAATCTTCCTAATTTGAAAACGCATAGTCATAAATACGCATAATCTTAATAACCATAACAGAATAGGTACGTATAAAATTAAAAATTGGCATGAATTTATTTATTATAACGTTAGTTTGCATCAAAAAAAACTCTACACAATACAAAAAAAAACTAATCTCAAAATGCATAAGATTATTTCGAAATTCTTATTTAATTCTTGTTTAATCCTATTCACGGCAAAAGATACGTTTAAGCATTGGTTTAAACCTTCCCTGGACTTGCACAAATGTTTTTTAAATTATTCAAATTTTAGCGAGACAAACGGAACAGCAATACATTTTTATATAATATTGTATTTATTTATCTCTCGTAGACCACCGCAGCTGCTGCGCGTCGTGGGGCGTCCCGCGCAACTGCCTGGAGCTGTGCCGCGGCGGCGGCGTGGCGCGCGCGTGCGCCCTCACGCATGCGCACCGCGCGCTCGCCTGCTTCCGCGACTCCGGCGCGCGCCTGCCCGGCCCGCCGCGCCAGCTGCGCGCGCACGCCGCGCCCACGCCGCACGCCGTGCTGCTCAGGTCACTATATACAATCATCCTCATCTCCAGGCTATATACGTTCCACTGCTGGGCACAGGCCTCCTCTAAGAATGAGAGGGCTTGGGCTGTAGTTCCCCCGCGGGCCCAGTGCGGATTGGGAACTTCACACACACCATTGAATTGCTTCGCAGTTGTGTGCAGGTTTCCTCACGATGTTTTCCTTCACCGAAAAGCTCATGGTAAATTTCGAATGAGATATCGCACGCAAAATAATTACTGTCACGCATAGTGCCCGAATTATCCGGGATTTTGTAACTAAAACCGGCTTCGGGACAACCCACCTCGATGAGAAATATGGTCTGAATATATTTTTTTAAATGATTAAATAACATAATATTTTAATTTTAGCTGCTGCCCGAGGTAAATAGGGGGCTGTTTCCTAAAAAATGGTTCTACATTATCAAAGCCTTCTGCACTTGCGTTTTCAGTCTTTAAAATTTACTGTTTGGGAATTTGACCCAATAACACCCTGCCTTCCAACAGCTGGGAGCCTCCAACGAAGAACCCACAGACCGTGTACCTGTACCGGGTGTTCTGGCGCGCGTACGGAGCCAAGACTCCTGAGAAGTTGGACACGAGCGAGACGAGCGTCGTGCTGACGGGCCTGCAGGACGACGTGCGCTACGAGTGCGTCGTCAAAGCCGCCAACGAGGCCGGTAAGTCACTTCACTTGGGCGCAAGCTACACAGAAGAGAGTAGCCCCCTTATTCATAACCGCTCTATAGGCTTCTGCTAACTTAACAATCGTTTGTCCTTATCTGTGAAAGGTAAATGTCAAAGATAAGGAGAAACGATTACTAGACTACTACGGCAGCTACTTAGCGACTGATTTGTGACGTTGCCAAAGCGTCCTGGGGCCTTACCATGACGTCCTACTTCCGACTCAGTTCAAGTTTTAGCTGTCACTTTTAGTATGAATCTGACAGCGAGCAAACCTAAACTGAATCGCATTAAGTCTTAATGCGATTACCAGGGGGTAAGACAGTGCTCTAACTGCTCTAAGTTAGGTCACACGGCGGCCACGACGTACAAAATCCGCGTTCTGAAATGAACACAGGCACGACGTCGTCTGTACACGCGTCAATGTGTGCGTAAGATACACAGGGCTGTCTATCGCAAAAACCTAGTACTATAAGTACTACCAATGACATAAATATACTAAAGATATGGCTTAGATGTGTGCAAATAAATGTACTTAATCGTTATCTATTTATTTAAATTTACTTAAAATGTGTCTGTCTGTGTATTTAAGCATTATTATTTTCAATTACAATAGATGTACGACAACAAACTTAAGTGAATGATTCTGTAGTTATTTCATGTATTAATCGCGATAATTTCAGAAAGTATTAATTTTCTAATGTTTTATAAAATGAAGTAGGTAGGATAGGTTCCCGAACTTGTAACGTGCGGCCGACATACATCGCGTCGCGAGCCCTACTGGTTGCCAGCAGCTTTCCGGCAGACTGCGCTTGAGGGGTGGGGTAACTCGAATAGGTGCGGGGCGGAGCGTGGCCATTCTGTACGTTAGTACTAATATATATTCTGTGGTTAGGTGGTCTTTTGCTCCGGATTGCCTAAACAAAAGCACGCCACTGATCAACCAGTCCATTTGCAGGCACGTCGTCGCTCAGCCCGTCGATCATGTTCTCGACGGCGGGGCAGGAGACGGGCGCGGCGGCGGCGCCGGTGGCCGCGGGCGGCGCGGCCGGCGCGGTCGGCGTGGCGCTCGCCTGCATACTCGTCGCGGCCATACTCGCCGCCGCCGGCTTGTACTACAGGCATAGGAAGGTGAGTGGGAATGCAACCTAGCCACTAGTGCAGTTCAACCTTTTTCATGATACGACCAGGGGGTGTACACTCCGCAGTTTAGGCACGATCAACCGGCGCTCCTGCCGGGTAGGATAATGGCAGTAGGTTGCCGCTCGCCTCGCACGGTTATTTGTGTGTTACCTAGTTACCTAGCAACGAACAATGACTTCTACAACCCTAATAAGTTCGCGGTGACGTCGTGAACGGCCATGATTGAAATGGTTAAACTAAAAGAAGCGCTCTCGCGTAGTAATACGGTTTATTTTTTCGTGAATTCTTTGCGGGAAATGTGATGGAGTGGGGCTGTAGGCTATTATCGCTGTAGGTAAATATGTCAGGAGCGAGCTAGATTGTGCTTTATATGTACGCGGCTAGAGTTTTTATTTATTTATGCGACTCCAGAGAGAGCGTTTTGTACGTTAGTACTATTACTTATTCTGTGATACGACTCTCGATTGTAAGGCGAGACAAAGTTTGCCGGATCATCTAGTTTTAGTCTTTTTTGGCAACGTTGGTCTTTCAGAAAACGCTAGTAGTTTAAAATCAGACAAGTAATAGAGCTCTTTGCGACCTGTATACTTAAAAATAACTTAAATCTTCTAATCTTATACAATTATGGGTCGTTCTGGGTTTGACTTTTTCTTTTTATTTCAGAACTTGAGACTTAAGGCGCAAGGAGGAGTGGCGTTTGAAAATCCGAGCTACCTCAGAGAGCCAAACCCTGATACTGTGATTAATGTAAGCAATTCAATTATACTCATTCACCTATAAATCAACATAGCGGTTCAATTGTCAAATCAATCTAACCAATCAAGCAAAGTTTTATTGAAAGATTGATCAATTGGGCCACTGTTCATCACTTTCATTAAAAAAAAAAAATATTGCCACATTAATAAAAACACACAAACACGCTACTACTATTTTGACGTTACTTTGTCTGGGCCAGGGCTCTTTCCCACTGGGCACTGTGGACAAAGTTTCCAAAACTTAAAAAAAAAAGTTGAATAAATGTGGACTGATTTACTTAATTTCTCGGTGACAGGTTTTTGGGGCCCATTATTCTCAAGCACCTGATAATTAAAAGACGGACCATAGAGCAGTTGGGAACATGGCACCCTAACGTGAATTGACTTGATGTATGGCCTTCAATTAACATAACTAATAATTAATTAGCATAATTATTAATTATGTATTGTACCCGTTCCTACATCAAATGCAATGCACTGCATCTACCGTTCCTATTTACCGATGTTCACTTTATTATTGTTATGGCAATCCAGGTCTACACTTTATTAGGGTGCGACCAAACCGCCGCGTAAACGCAGTGACGTGTCGTATGCGTCACGTTTTCTCACCGTTTCTTCATTTTTTTTTTTGCGATTCCGTATCGTCACCGTTTTTTAAGCGGCGGTGTGGTCGCACCCTTATGTCTTAATACTATGTTCAACTATGTGACTGTTTGCTGCCTAAATTAATTTAACAAAAAATGTTCTACTAGGGTGGTGTCCCAAATGGTACAGCCAACGGCGGCAACGGCGTCGCGAACGGCGTGTCTATGAGCACGGCGTGGCGGCAGGAGACCCTACAGAACCCCTCCACTACGGCCCCCTTGCCGAGGGAGGTGGACCCCACGCTCTACGAAGAACTTAAATTAGGTAATTTATATAAACATCCTTTTACCAGCGCGCTGTGTATAAAGAATTATTATTTTGCTTATGTCATATTATAATGAACAAGTACCCGGATGACCGGATGAATAAAGGGGTTATTCCGGCATAATTCTAAGACACCTTGAATATACCTGCCCCCTTATTCATACACGCTCTTTAGGCTTCTGCTAATTTAGCAATCGTTTGTCCTTATCTGTGAAAGGCAAATGTCAAAGTGACAGATAAGAACAAACGATTGCTAAGTTAGCAGAAGCCTACAGAGCGTTTATGAAAGGGGGTTTAAGTTTTCTTTCGCATTTCAGGGGGTATACTGAAAAGCCAATTTTACAGCTAATATTTTTAACAACCAAATCCTATCCTTAGGGCCTGTTTCACCACTCCTTAAGTTATCTATGATTTCGTCTTTATTACTACGAAACTGACAGAGATGTCATCATAGATAACTGACAGTTAAGGAGTGGTGATACAGGCCCTTAATCATCAATCATCTTAAATTGAACTGTGTTGTTGTAGGTCAGGACGGCGCAGGCTTCAAGAGGCTGAAGCCATAGCAGGCGGCTGGCGGGTCGCCGCGCCGCTCCCCGCGGCTCACAGCGCGCGTCGCACCGCGCTACTGAGCGCGGACAACACACACACTTTATCAATACAACTAGAATTAACTGAGCCCTAAATGACATGGATTAGCGGTCACTATTATCGTGATCCACGCATCAATCCATATCACGAAATGATGCGTAACACAGCGGATCCCGCTCTATTGACATCCACGACTATATGTTATCACAATGACATTGACCGTCTTATCCATGCCATGAGTTTTCACTGTGACAAATGTCTCGAACACAATTGTAACGCGACTACTCACGAAGTGTCAGTCAATTGTCGTGTTAAACGATTGACGTGTTTCTGTTGAAACTTTATTAGTGTCAAATCAATATGTGACACTGTCAGTAGTCCGGCTTTGTGGCAATAGTTCGTTGCCGATTCGCGCTGTCAGAGGCGCTACCAGTATTCCCATAGTAATAAAGACTTTCCCGCTTATTCATAAACGCTCTCTAGGCATCTGCTAACTTAACAATCGTTTGTCCTTATCTGTCACATTGACATTTACCTTTCGCAGATAAGGACAAACGATTGCTAAGTTAGCAGAAGCCTATAGTGTTTATGAATAAGGGGGTTAAACTCGAACGCTTTCGAGACGATTTATTGTCAAAAACTGACACCGGAACATCGAGTGTTGTTTGTTGTCACATGTGTTTCTATATCATGTCACGCAGGACGTCGATGCGTTGTACTCTCGCTCGCACACTAATATAGCTTAACATTAAAACAGTTTTATCTTTAGATCTAAGTTCAGTTATCCACCAAATATTATATAATAATTTAGAAGTTTCTGAACCTAAGTGAAACCCTTCAGCGAGCGAGTTATATCATAACATAAAACTAGTTAATGAATCTCAGTTATTGTATTACCTAATAGAGTTGATTGTGTATATATATCTACACGGAGAGAGATACGAATTAAATATGTACAGTAATATTATTTTAATAATATAAAAAAATGGAGATGGAATGAAAAACCCTAAAAAATGTTACCAGGGCGGAGTGTATAGATAGTATAACATTTAGTAAGATAAGTCATATTTGCGGTATACTTGATGTGATGTAAACCAAAAAGCTAGTAACACCTCGGGCTCGACAATTGTAAATATTCTAAACACTGTTTAAATAATATTACAATTACGAATTTAGTGTAAAAACAAATGTTTTAGTAAACCTTGCGTTAGGCCACGTAGAATCAACGTTGGATTCGTTAAGAGTTTCATAGACAAACACTAGAACATTCTATTAAAAAATGTGCCTTCAAACAATTTATGAAGTAGTATTAAAATAGAAAACTGATAGCACTCAAACTAAGCTGGTTTGAAGTGTTTTTTCTATCCATTACAAAAGGAATTTCATGGATGGTATAGATGAAGAGAAAATCCTTTATAACTTATAGATATTTCGGAAGTTAGATTTTTCCGCAACGCACTTTAAAGATTCAATAATCAAACCAGTTTAGTATTCCGTACTATCAACACTTAGAGGTAGTACGTTTTCGGCCTCTATTTTTTGTACCTCGACCTGTTGTAAATACAATGAGTTTTAAAATGTCAACTTCAACTTGTTGATACAAAGATTTTAAACCAACAGCCTAGTTACCTGATGTAATCCGTTTTAATTGTGGTTTAAATTATTTACAGTATTACCATGTTACGCGAAGCATTTTCCTTTTAACTTGACCTTTGAAAAGTCCGTGTATTAATATGAATAAACAAAATATTCCGATTATACGTGTGAATGACGGACGTTAAGACATCTACCTGATTTAGAAACATGATTATTGCCGAGGCACATATCTTAAGTCGAAAAACAAACACCTACAGAGAACGATAATTTTTTCATTACATACCAGGCTACTTTTCATATAGAGTAAATGGAGGAACTACATGTATTATATATTTCGGTTACCTGTAACTCTAAACTTGAATAATTACCACGGACTATAGCATCACTGGAAATTATTGACAAAGCGTTTTTTATATAGTTTGTGTAGCCAATGTATGTTTTATCTCAAAAAAGTTTGATAAGTTCTGTGAATTTCCGTTAGATATTCTTTATTCTATATTCGCCATATTCCTAACTTTCCTGGCTAAGTGCAGGCAAGATAACTACAAATAGTTTGTTTCCCTAACATACAACATGTCAACAGTTTATTACCGATAAATGTATGTATATGCTAGCCACACTATGTACAAACATGTATACTAATTTCATTATTTTGAAATATTATGATCTCAAAAAAATAAGTTACAAAAGAAACAAAGATTGATTAAATGATGTACTACCCTACATTAATAGTAGGTAAAATTAACTCTTAAATATGAAGTTGGTAACTTAATTAAGTAAAAGATCCATCTCCCATTATACTTCAAACAATAGAATCAATGTACTTTGATGCAAGTTTTTATCACTACGAGTATGCCTAATTATCATTGTGTAAACCGCTTTGTCGATTTATAGCTCATTTTCCATACATAGTGTGGTCTAGGCATGTATATGCTCACCTATAGCGATGTGATTTATTTAGAACAACTTATTCTACTAATGAAATAATTTTAGATAAAGACGGATGTGACTAGATTTGTAAATATATAAATAAAAAAGCCAAATACAAAATAAACATGGACACAATGTTTTTGTTCTTCCCCTAGTTCCTTCCGAATGACAGTTGCGGACGTCGGTCGCGGACGATACAGCCTACAATTTCTGACATTGATGGAGCCACTTTTCTTAAATTTGAATTGAATTGAATTTCTGACATATCTTTCGTTGTCAATGGTTCTTTAAAGCACAGTTAACTGATAATATACGTCATGAATTGAACAGACTTACAGACTTATTCATAAAAAGTTAGAGGCTCGCTATAAGCTCGCTATAGGACCGATGCAAAAAAACATGATTCATAAACGTCAATTAGCGCTAATCAGTCCATCAAGGGTCTGTTAAGTCTTCCGAAAGTTAGCGGACCGTAGACCCTACTTTATCTCTCTGCTAACTCACAAAATGGCCGCCACAAATGTGAACAGCTGATTTTGGCAAGAGCAAAACCATACGCAAGACAGTTTTTTTTTGTTTTAAGTTTATCCCCTCCGGGAAAGGTAAAGGAAACTAGATCCACACTGCTTTGTCTATCGTGTTAGGCTGAAGCCATGTTTTCGGTTTCCCGCTAATTCGCTGCCACTGCTGTAAATTTTTTTTTTAATTCACTAAAAGGCCATTTTTGGTCTATGATTTGTCAAGGTGACAACATAACGCGTCTAATCCATCCATCAGGGACTCATTAGCTAACAGACTGCTAGCAAGCGTTTATGAATCATACTTTTTAACAACTGTCAAATAAGCTTAATCAGTCTGTTAACTAATAGACTGATCAAACCTCAATGAAGGATTTTTTATATTTATAAGGCTGTTACGCTCTTATTCATAAACGCTCTCTAGGCTTCTGCTATCTTAGCAATCGTTTGTCCTTATCTGTCACTTTGACATTTACCTTTCACAGATAAGGACAAACGATTACAAAGTTAGCAGAAGTCTATAGAGCGTTTATGAAGAAGGGGGTTAGTGTAAGGCCTGAGTGGACGCTCGAAGCGGAGCGTTCGGCGGGGCGTGCAGCGTGGCGGGCAGCGGAGGCGGGCTCTATGCAGCGTGCTCTCAGGACACCAGTATAGGTTTCATTTGTTTAACATGCACGCCGCACGGCCCGCCCCGATGCATACCCAACTTGAGCGCCCACTCAGGCCTTACCCTAAGTCTTCGCCAGTGCAACTGTATGCAACCGACGACGTCCGCAACTGACAAGCCGTCAGACTTTAGGCACGCTTGTTTGTCGCCATTTCCATACTAAAAAACACTCGCTTCTAGCTACTCGCCGGCGGTGGGACAAGTGCCTTAATTTGGTTGACCGCGCGTATTTCGTCGTTAAAGTGTTTTAACCGGAGCAGATACCAGTTTTTATGTATTTAAGAGTATCTAAGCAAAATTGAGCAGAAAAACAAGACAAAAATTAAAATACTCGTTTACAGCACTCAAGTACTTATTCCGGACCACTTAACCCTGCTTCTTATCCTTAAAATTAATCGTCCAAAATGTTAAATAAACACGCTGTGTCCTAAAAATAATCCACAATACAATATGTGTTAATAGGGGTTAGTTCAACTGAACACCCATTGTTTATCGTTGTTATTGTTTTTCAGGGGCCTTACCATGACGTCTTAATGCGATTCAGTTTAGGTTCGCTCGCTGTCAGATTCATACTAAAAGTAACTTAAACTAAAAACTAAAAAAAAAAAACTTGAACTGAGTCGGAATTAGGGCGTCATGGCAAGGCCTCAGGATATAGTCATTGTGAAATATTATAGCAAACCAGGCATTACGACAAGCACGGTCATCCCGCGGGCAGTTGCCAGCGCGATACTTAGAGTAGTAGAGAGATATCTCTGTCACACTCTGGCGGCGGCGTTGAAGCCTGCCGCACACTACACGGCACGGCCGTTGAGTTTTCAGTTGCTTCGCCGCCATCGCAGCCGTGGGTCGATGTTTCCGTTGTTTGTATCTCTTATTTTGTTACGCGCGTGCGCTGCTATTTTCGCATCATTGTGAATTTAACTCTTGTGAATTTATTAATCTAAGGGCTTAACCTATTAAAGTGATTTGTGACTTAAAACTTTATTTATTTCTCTCCATGAGACGATGCCCCCTCATATATGGCGCTCCAACGTTTCAAGTGATAATTTCTAATGGTGCAGTGAAAGTATTCATATACTTTTTTCGTTCCGCGTGTGTAACAAATGCCTACAACAAGAAGTACAACGAGAAGTTTAGATCTCGGCGACAACGCGCGATCTAATTCGCCACACCCAACGGGCGCCGGCGCAGCAAACTCTTTTTCTACGTCGCGACAAACGGCCGACATGACTATGTTTTCAAACGAAAGCGTGCAAACTATAATCGCGTCTCTGCAACGATCTCAGACTGAGGCGTTTAAAGAAATATTAGACTCGGTAACACGCGGAGGTAACGCGTCCACGCCCATACCTACCTACAGTCAAGGTCAAGGTACGCTAACTGGCTGTAAAGTCACCTTTTCCGGGAATCGGGAATCGGTAGAAGCGTTCGTGGATGCAATAGAAGCCTACAGCGAGTGCGCACAAGTCTCCGACACGAATATTTTACGCGGATTGGCGTATGTTTTAAAAGACTAAGCCGCTACGTGGTGGCACGGCATTAAAAACCAGGTATCTACGTGGTCCCAGGCGAAAGATAACCTAATTAGTGCCTTTGGTGACCGCCGCCCGCCCCACAGAATATATATCGAAATATTTTCGTCTAGCCAAGGCAATGAAAACACGGACGTATTTGTGGCGCGAATCCGCTCTCACCTGGCTCGACTCCCAGAAGGGGATGTCTCAGAACGGGCCCAGTTGGACATGACCTACGGGCTCCTCAACAGCAGGATAAGGAAGAGAGTGCGTCGAGAGGATTTTACAACTTTCAAGGAACTACTGCGACGTGCGCGGGACGTGGAGGACTCTTTGGACGAGACGAAGACGGTCGCGCAGGCCGCGGGCCGCGCGGCCGCGCCGAACCAGCGCGCGCCGCACGTCGCGCCGGCGACCGCGACACGCGCGCCCTTCGCCGACAGCGCGCCGCCGCTGCACGCGCCGGGCACGAGCGCGCCGGTGCGCGCGCATAGCGCGAGCGCGCTGCCTTCGCGCGCGCCGCCGCCGCGCCCGCCGCCGCCTCAGCGCCCGCCGCCACACGTCTCGGCAACGACGCCCGCGCAAGGCGGCGACGCCGCTCCGGCTGACACTACAAAGAAGCAACGCCCCATCTGCGCGTACTGCAGGAAGTATGGACATACTAAGGATCAGTGCCGTAAGCTTATGAACCAAGGTGAGCCCATTTTTAATAACTCTACAGATAGGCGCGTTATCAGTGATAGTGATCAAAGCTTTTATAGTGTCGAATCCCAACCTAAGAAAGTGCATAACGACATCAACAAAATTTTATGTGACTGTAATGATATTAATAACATTTCATGTGACGATAGCGATATTAATAATATTTCATGTGACTGTAATAATATAAATTTTGAGAATTCTGTGCAAACAAATAACTGTCATTCGCGCAACGAACATTTTTGCTCCCATAAATTGTGCGAAATACCTAGTTCGGTACTAGTTCCGACTTGTTCGAGTAAGTGTGTTCCATTTTCGAATAAAGTCGCACAAAAATGTTCGATTGCTAATAATTGTAAACAAAACGATGTTGTTTCTATAAGCGTTTGCAACAGTCACGCGGGCCGGGATTCTCGACCGATTTTTAACATTGAAATTTTGGGAATAAAAGGCACTGCGTTAATAGATACTGCCGCTAAGCATTGCATTGCAGGCCACACTCTATATGCTCTCCTTCTACGCTATAATCATCCGCTCCGTTCCGTAACACAGAATGTCAAACTTGCCGACGGGGTAGTGCGAACGATGGAGGTCTTAACGACTACGTTAGAGGTGCGCCTAGAACGAGAACTCGTTACCGTTCCGTTTTTAATTTTCCCCGATGCTACCAATAATGAAACATTATTAGGTATAGATTTTATTACCGCTGCAGGAGTGGTTATCGATTTTCACAGAGAATTATGGTACTTTAGCGGTAACAATACGGTTCAGTATAACTTGTGTTTCGAAATTCCTTCGCGGAACGTGTCATGTGCTGCCACAGATGTCTTAAGGGACGATGAGGGCACTCACCTTAAACCAGCTGAGCGGCAGGCGCTCGCTGACGTCCTCACCAGACATGCGCACGTCTTCAAAGCAGGGGGAGCTCCAACACCTTATGCAGAGCATCACATCGAAACAGGTGAGCATCCTCCAATAGCTGTACCACCTTATCGTCTAAATCCCTCAAAAAAGGAGCTGATGAAGAAAGAGATTGATAAGATGTTACATGACGACATTATTGAGGACTGCGAGTCTGCATGGAGTTCACCTGCGTTGATGGTGCCGAAAGCAAATGGTGGTATTCGTTTTTGTGTCGACTACAGGCGCTTAAATGCAATCACTAAATCTGACACCTACCCGATGCCACGCATCGATGATTTGCTGCAGAGTACGAAGCAGGACTGCTACATGAGCACGTTAGATCTTCGCTCATCGTACTGGCAGGTACCGGTAAAGGAAACTGACAGGGACAAAACAGCTTTTGTCTGTCCGTTAGGTACTTTTAGATTTAAGAGGATGCCGTTTGGTCTTAAAAACGCGCCGGCGACATTCCAGCGTCTAATCGACCGTCTCCGTGCCTGCTCTGCATTGCAAGACGTAACTATACTGGCGTATTTAGACGACCTTTTAGTGATTTCCCAAGGTTACCAACGCCATCTGCAGGACCTCGAGGCAGTTTTTAAACGCTTGACTGAGTTCAACCTTCACGTGAACAGGGAAAAGTGCGCTTTTGCTAGAGAAAGCGTTAAGTACCTTGGTCACGTGATAACTCAGCAAGGTGTTTCCACCGACTCAGAAAAGGTGAGTGCTGTCCTCGAGATGAAGGAGCCAGGTACTTTGAAGCACCTCAGGACCTTTCTGCAGACGTGTTCTTGGTTCAGAAAATTTATACCAAATTTCTCCAAGGTCGCTGAACCTTTAACACGTCTGACCAGGAAAAATCAAGTCTGGATTTGGGGCTCAGAGCAGACCCAAGCGTTTATCGAGCTGAAGCGCCTTCTGACCACAGCTCCGATTCTGGTACAAGCCGACTTCAGCCGCCCGTTTGTCCTGCGTACGGATGCAAGTAATTACGCCTTAGTCGCAGTTTTACTACAGGGCGACGGAAACGAGGAAAGGCCGATTGAATACGCCAGCAGACTTCTCAATGCAGCTGAACGTAATTACTCCACCACAGAACGGGAGGCTCTCGCTGTAGTATGGGCGGTAGAACGATTTCGACCTTACCTTGACGGCCAACCGGTCGTCATTGGCAGCGCCCATCAACCTCTTCGCTGGCTGCTTTCACTCAAATCACCCGCCGGCAGGTTAGTACGTTGGGCTCTAAAGCTCCAATCCTTTGACATCAGATTTCAATACACACCAGGCAAGGCAAACGTCGTGGCGGACACGCTAAGCAGACCCATTTGCTCTAACGAGTCTCGTGAAGATTGCGGTATCTGCTCGGTCATCTGTGACCTGCCCACGAAGACTCCCAACCAACTTCGCCAGGAACAGACGTCAGACCCGGAGGTGGAAAAGATCATCAAGGATATCGAAGGTACTGACGAGGTTGCCGCCAGGAGGTGGCTGGAACGTGGATACCTCATGGATCAAGGTATTCTTTTCCGTTATAACCCTGATTCTGAAAGCGAATGTCCTCAGTTAGTAATCCCTGCAGGCCAGGTTGCAGAAATATTGAAGGAGTTACACAACGCCCAAACAGCCGGACACCCAGGTGTTGACAGGACTTACCAGAAGGTAGCCCAATTATATTATTTTACAGGTATGCGGAGAATAATCACCGATTATATAAAGGCCTGCATACACTGCCAGCGCTACAAGGCCACAAATGCCAAACCACCAGGTCTTCTACAGACACCGCTTTTAAACCAGCGTAATGAAGTGTTAGCGATGGACCTATTCGGCCCATTACCGACAGGAGACCAGGGGGAGCGCTGGATACTTCTGGTAGAGGATACCGCCTCAAGGTGGGTTGAACTGTACGCCCTCCAAAATGCAACAGCTGAAGCCTGCGCAAAAATTCTCATCGAAGAATATTTCTTAAGATATGGCTTACCACGAAGGTTAGTATCAGACAATGGTGTCCAATTTGTATCGGCAGTGATGCGCCAATGCATGGCTGTCCTGGATATTAAACAAAACCTTCTGCCGCTGTTCCATCCGGCTGCAAACCCAGCAGAACGCAAGAACCGCGACATGAAAGCGATGCTGGCACAGCTGGTGGAAGGTAACCACACTTCATGGCCCAAAATGTTGCCGTTGATCCGTTTCTCCTTGAACAGTCTGCAGTGTCGTACTACAGGTAAGACACCAGCTTACCTAACGTTTGGCAGGGAGATGCGGTCACCAACTGAAGTTGTTCACGATCACCGTGCTATACTGGGTAAAGATAACTTCATTCCACAGATAACCCCGTATCTTCGGCAGTTTCTGAATTCACTGTCAGCTGTTCGTGAACGGGTAGAAGTCCAACAGGATAAGGCGAAACAGTATGCCGATGCTTCTCGCCGACCCGCCGACGAGTTCAAGGTAGGTGACTTGGTGCTTATCAAATCGCATCTGCTGAGTAACGCGTCCAAAGATCTTACCGCCAAGTTCTTCCCTCGTCGTGATGGTCCGTACATAATCACGGGAAGCTTAGTCCAACTTCCTACGCCGTCGCAGGTGCCGACCAACCTGATATTGTGTTAGGGAAATACCACACCGAAGACCTTACCCACTACCAGGGTAACGATGATTGTCCTCCAAAACCTGTCATTCCTAAAAGAAAACGTGGACGTCCAGCTAGGGCTGATAGGGTGCTAGACCAGGAGCGAGGGCGTTCTCCAAGTCTAGAGGGGGAGCATATAGCAAACCAGGCATTACGACAAGCACGGTCATCCCGCGGGCAGTTGCCAGCGCGATACTTAGAGTAGTAGAGAGATATCTCTGTCACACTCTGGCGGCGGCGTTGAAGCCTGCCGCACACTACACGGCACGGCCGTTGAGTTTTCAGTTGCTTCGCCGCCATCGCAGCCGTGGGTCGATGTTTCCGTTGTTTGTATCTCTTATTTTGTTACGCGCGTGCGCTGCTATTTTCGCATCATTGTGAATTTAACTCTTGTGAATTTATTAATCTAAGGGCTTAACCTATTAAAGTGATTTGTGACTTAAAACTTTATTTATTTCTCTCCATGAGGCGATGCCCCCTCATAAACGGGATATGAACCGCGATTACCTTTATTGAGCTCCCGATAAAGGTAATCGCGGTTCATATCCCGTTTATAATATTTCGAATGAACTTAACCGTGAATCATTGAAAACTCTTATTGTTATTGTGGTTGACAATAGTGATGTGCCGAGTCGCTGTTTTGGTGGATCGGGAGTCGACTCGGGTCATTTTATAATGGTATTCGAATCCTGACTCGATTCCGCGATTCGAGTCTCGTGAATGCACTTTATTTTATCTTCCACTTTTTAAACAAACTTCCATTCAAGCGAGTCAATATGACTCGAATACTGGACTTGAGTCAGTTGTACTCGCATACTAAAATCGAGTCAGCGAGTACGAAACCGATTCTCTCTGACTCGAGTACTGAATCGAGTCTGGCGTACTCGAATCAAAATATTTTGGTACTCGAGTAGGCGAGTCCTACTCCTAAGCAGGAATCGAGTTGACTCGAGTCAAGCCGTACTCAACACATCGCTAGTTGACAACTGTTTCCAACATCGGTCACAGTTCAAAGGGTCCGGCGCCAAATGGGGTGAATCAAACAAACTAAGCTAACCACTTGCCCAAATATTCCAGAATCATTTTAGACACCTTGTAGCTAGGTAAGTACACTCAGCGGCAAAAATTTGGCCCTCATAATGTACATGCAATATTAAAGAAAGAAAAGAAAAATAAAAAGGTTTATTTGGTGCAATAGGAACAAAAACCGTACAAAAAAAATTACTAAAATTTTTATGCCGCTGAATATAGGTAGGTACTTATAGTTCATCAAGTATCAACGAAAACATTACCAGACGTTGTAGAGAGGTAGATTAGATATTTAATTTCCAAGTAGCCTTATTACCTATTTATAATTATTCATTAAAGGGTAAATAGTCTATCTAAACTAAACAAAACTGATATTTCAAGTTCAAGTAGGTAGGTAAATAGCAAAGTTAACTGACTGAAAAAAGTGCGAGAAACAGGTAGGTTCGTCTAACTTATGTCTTTTTATGTTCACCGTTATCTTGGATATATTTGATACCTTTTATTGTATAGCCAAGCCCGATCTATATGATCAATATCAAAATTGGCTCAGCAATTATAAAGTCACGAGTTCACTGAGGACCGCCTCTTAACATTACACTGTAAAACACAATGTCCCAGATAAGAACAGAATTTCGTATAAAATTATCTGCCACTTATTTTAATCTCCAGCATTTATCCTAAAAAGGCCATAAAAGAAAATTTTGTGAACCATCTGGCTTTACAGGGGACCATCCACGGGGCCACGAGAATTACAGATTACACGTTTTACCGACGGTAATTTCTAAAATTACCGTTCGAGGGTAATATTGTGCTGTAATATTAAGCCTCTGAAATTAATAACTGAAGTCGTTGAAGACCCGCCGACGGGCACGGACAGCAGCCGGAGCTTTCCATGGAATAACGTTATTTTTATTTCAGAAGAACAACTCACAGCTACCAAATTGTTGGTTTTTTTATACGGTGTAATTTGCTACTTCCGTCTTTGTCTGATATGTCCATATGTCGTAGCGATCAATGCTATTAATGTGAGCGTGACGAAATGATTTGAACTCTATATATTATTCGACGGGTTAAGGTTCCTCGCAATAGTCACCCATTGACACCCAAAAGGCTAGGCTAATGTACGTACGCACTATTCAGTTAACCGCACTCTTATTTGTTGCGATTTGTATTTTTATTCGTTTTTGACGAGAAAATAAGGAATAAAGAATCTGTAGGCTTATTGTCTAACTCGCTCATGTATGGGCTGACAATTGGCATCGGAATCAGCTAGCTGTCACATTCATACAAGAACTGTCAAAACGAACACGATGGCGATTGCGAGCGAGTTAGACAATAAGCCTACTGTCAAAATGAAAACGATGGCGATTGCGAGCGAGTTAGACAATAAGCCTACAGATCTTCATTGCCAACCCTACTCTGAACCAAATTTAATATCGCAAATGTTCGTAAAAAGAGCGAGCGGGGAGCGCGCCCTGTCAAAGCTAAGTCTTCACGTTTGTTAGGATTTAAAAACATTTAGTTCACTCCGAGTGGAAGGCTCCCGAGATAACTGAACAAATAACTGTCTTAGAAACTAGAAACAAATTGCTATTTCATTTAACAGTCTGCGTCCCGTGGGTTGAATAGTGTAGCAACGGAATAATTACATTCAGATAGGAAATATCAAATTAATCAAGAAATTTACTTCTTGATTTTTAATGTTTACTTTTTACGTTTTACCGTTAGAAATTTAAGCCCCCATAGCAGGCAACCTGCAGGTTACCTGCTATGGGTGGTGTAGGGGTATAGCACGCGTCACGGAATGACGAGGACCCGGGTTCGATTCCCGGCCATAGCTTTACTTTTCGGATTTTTCTATGTGTTCTAATTTTCAGTGTCGTTTAGAAATTACATTCAGATAATTAAAATTGGAAAACGTTTATTACTCTTTATTTGGTAGATGACCTGGGGCCTTGCCGTGACGTCTTTATGCGATTCAATTCCGAACCAAAGTTGGATCGATCGCTGTCAGATCCATACTAGAAGTATCAAATATGACATTAGCATTAAGACGTCATGGTTATGTTATATGTGGTGTTCAATAAAGAGTTAATGTGTACAATACATTGTAAGCCCAATCACATCACATCACATCACACTACTTACGGGCTATCCTGTATACCTACTATGTAAAGCAGTAGGCACAGTAAGGGAAATGTATTCAGGGGCCTTACCATGACGTCTTAATGCTATTTAGTTTAGGTCCGCTCGCTGTCAGATTCATACTGAAAGTGACAGCTAAAACTTGAACTGAGTCGGAATTAGGACGTCATGGTAAGGCCCCAGTACATTCTATGTTTTTTCTTTGCCCCCAGACCAGCTTAGAAGAAGCAGTTGCAATCAGTCATCTAACTATGGATGGATAGATGGATGGATGGATGGATGGATGTTTGTTTGTTACTCAGTCACGCCAGACCGGCTCAACGGATTTAGATGAAATTCGGCACATAGATAGAGAAAAGTCTGGAATAGCACATAGGCTACTTTTTATCTCGGAAAACTGCGTAGTTCCCGCGGGATAGCGGTACACGAATTCTTTGCAGACGAAGTCGCTGGCAACAGCTAGTAATCGTATATTTTCGAGCGACAGTCGGAGTGTCTATTAAGGCTTAGGCCTTTGTAGAGTTCACTATGCAATAGAGTTTGTTCGTTACCATAGTAACTTATAATAAACATGTATCTCTGTCACAATAAAATATTAAGCTTTACGGCAATCTAGTATTCCTTGAATCCTTTTCAATCGTTATTAGTTTATAACTTTAACATGGTAGCAGAGCGTGGTTAAATTGAATAAGGAGAGAAGTTCAGTTCTAGGAAAGAATTTTTACGTTTTCCGTTTTTTACGAAATTTTACGAAAAATTCGTATGGTGAAATTTGTACCAGCTGACAATTGCCATGGATAAGGCAATTGTAGAAGCGTCTAGGGTGCAAATAGGACACCTAGACTCCAAGAATTTCAAGTCATGGAAATACCGAATAATGGTTGTGATAAAGGCCATCCCTGGAGCATTAGAAATAATCGAAGGCAGGCGATGCAGGCCACAAAAACCAGCTGCAGAGGCAACAGAAGCCACTCAAGCTAAGTATGAAAAAGATTTGCAAGAATTCATGAATATTGACAGTGCTACTTTAGTTCTGATGACAACAAATATGACGGATGAAATTTTAAATCACGTCATGCGTCTGACTAGTTCGCAAGAGGTATGGGAAGAGCTAAATAGATTGTATGGAGAAAATAGTGAAGATAAAAGCTAAGATTTATGTCTACAATTCTTTAGTTACAAGAAAGAGACAGCACATGATATGGTGAATCATATTTCTGCGTTAAAGAATATCTGGCACGAATTGAACGGCCAGTTAGATTCAAAATTACCAGACATGCTACTGATCTGCAAGATTTTGGACACTTTACCGGAAGAATTCTTCGCCTTTAAATCAAGCTGGCTACTTATGACTAAGAAGGACAGAACTATAGCCAATCTTACTACTCAAATATGCGCCCATGAGAAAACCTTAAAGAACAAAACTGAAGATCGAAGCACCAGTGAGGCATTATTCACGAAAACTGAAAAAGGCAAAAAGAAGAAAGAAAAAGAATTTAAATGCAACTATTGCGGACTACCTGGACATCGAGTAAGAAAATGCAAGAAATGGATTTCAGACGGAAGGCCACCTAAAACTGAGACCAACGTCAATGTCATCCTACAAGTCTTGGCCCTTGACAATTCACAAGTCACAGATGAAAACTACTGGTTCGTAGATAATGGTGCGACAAGCCATGTCACGAATAGAGGAGATTTCTTCGAGACATTTGAGTATTTTAAAGGTCAACACACAGTTTCTGCAGCTAATGGACAAACCATAGAAGCACTTGGTAAAGGCAATATCCGTGCTGAGGTTGACGTTTCTGGGAAACGACAGCAAATTTTAATGAAGGATGTGTGGTATGTCCCTTGCATTAAAATTAATCTTTTCTCTGTTCTTGCTGCACATGACCAGTCACCGAATACATTCTTTGAATCAAAGCCCAACCAGTATACGCTGAAAGTAGATGGAAGAATAACGTTAATTGGAACAAGGCAGATTAAAGGTGGACTGTATAAACTAAAACTTAACTGCCTGTCACCGAAGACTGAGATTAACGCAATACTGACGAATCCACTACAAGTTTATCACGAGAGGCTGGCTCACCAAAACAAAAGACATGTAAAGAAGGTCATTGAAAAAGAATTCGGTTTGAAAGTGGAGGATAATCAGACAGATCTGTGCGAAGGCTGCATATATGGAAAAGCACATAAGCTGAAGTTCGGTACCAGAATAAGAGCTACACAACCTGGAGAGCTAATTCATACCGACATATGTGGACCTTTTATGTGCTCGATTAGTAAGTTTCGATATTACGTGATGTTCAAAGATGACTTCACTCGCTATCGTTACATTTATTTTCTGAAACAGAAATCTGAAGCATGGACAAAGCTTCAACAGATGCTAGCTGAAGCTAAAGTTGCAGGACATTCTGTCAAAGAAATTCTAAGCGATAATGGAGGAGAATTTGATAACGAGCAATTTCGAAAGATCTTACGCAAGCATGGTATAACGCAGAGACTGACAATGCCTCACACTCATGAACAAGCAGGTTGCGTTGAAAGAGAGAATCGGACAATTGTAGAAGCAGCACGATCTATGATGCATGCTCATGAGGAGATACCTCAGGGTCTTTGGGCGGAACTAATTAACACTGCGGCGTATGTTCTGAACCGCACTGGGCCCTCAAGCATAGAAGGAAAATCACCTTACGAGCTATGGTTCAAGAAGAAACCAGGAATTAAGCATCTTAGAATTATCGGTTGTGAATGCTATGCCCAATATTCCGAAACCAAATCGCAAGAAGCTTGATAAAAAAGCTCAGAAAGGAATATTGATTGGATATGAAGGAGATGAAGGCTACAGAATTTGGGACAAAGTTAATCATAAATTGGTACGGTCAAGAGACGTTACATTTGAAGAGACGCCTTTATTAGGGTACAGAAAAGACAATGATATCCCGTACGCTGCCCCACCTTCAACTAAAACTGATAAAATATCCCATTACGAGCTACCAGATCTGCGAAAAGAGACATCCAATGAAAATAATCTACAACAGGATGATACTCAAGGCAGAGAATTTGACAATGAACCGATGCCATCGACATCGCAGTTTAATGGAGCTGAAGAGCATGAAGTTCACGAACAGCTAGAGCAAAATGACGACGATGAGCATAATGAAATAGATATCGATGAGTCAGACCAGTTCCACGATACTATGGAACCTGAAATTGACGAAAACGAAGTTGAAGTCCGTGAACTGTCTAATAACGAAATTGAACAGTCAGCTAGAATGACTCTAAGAGACAGGACTAAACTCAAACCTAAAAATCGATACGAAGATTTCATCTGCAAGACGACATCAAATGCACTTACCGATGAACCTAAAACTTTTAAAGAAGCTATGTCTAGAGCTGATAGTAACAAATGGCAAGAAGCCATAACTAATGAAATAAATTCCTTAAGAGAAAATGAAACGTGGGATTTAGTCGAATTACCAAAAGGCAGGAAAGCCATTCCTTGCAAATGGATATTCAAGGTGAAAACTAAACCGGATGGTACTCTGGACAAGTACAAAGCCAGATTAGTGATCAAAGGATATTCACAAAAGGAAGGATTAGACTTTTTTGAGACTTTTAGTCCTGTAGCAAAGAGCAGTACTGGGAGTTGCTGCTAAGGAAAATATGACTTTATCTCAATTCGACGTTTCAACCGCTTTCTTATATGGGAAATTGAATGAGGAAATTTATATGAAGCCCCCAGAAGGCTACACACCTGACCCTAACCTTGTGTTTAAGCTGAAAAAGAGCCTTTATGGACTGAAGCAGGCACCCCGTTGTTGGAATCGATGTATCACAGACTACATAATTGAAATCGGATTCAAACAGAGTAAAGCGGACCCATGCCTGTTCATAAGAAAAAGAGAAAAAAATAAAGTTATTTTAGCCTTATATGTCGATGACGGACTCTTTGCTTCAACAAGCGACAAGGAAGCTAAAGCGTTTCTAGAAGAGCTGAAAAAACGTTTTAAAATAACGTCAAAACCAGCGAATTATTTTTTGGGAATGGAAATCGAAAAGAAACCGAATGGTTCTTTAAAGCTACATCAGAAAGCTTATACCCAAAGAATTCTAGAAAGGTTCGGCATGATGAACTGTAAAGCTGTAGCTACACCAATATTAAAGCCGAACAACGATGCAACTGGTGAAGAGCAAGAGAACCCTAGCTCTTTCCCATACAGACAAGCAGTGGGAGCATTAGCCTACTTAATGACGGGAACGAGACCAGATATAGCGTATGCTATAAGTGTTGTTTCACGGAATCTTGATAAACCCTCAAAAGAAGATGTCCAAACTGTCAAGCGAATCCTACGCTATCTGAGAGGCACCTTAGATAAAGGAATCATTTACAGAAACGACAAGACTCTTGGCTTAGAATGCTATAGCGATGCCGATCACGGTGGAGATCAAAATACTGGACGCTCCACTACTGGGATGTTATGTTTGTTTGCTGGAGGACCAATTTCTTGGCAAAGTAAACTACAATCTACTGTAGCTATTTCTTCAACCGAAGCAGAAGTTGTAGCTGCTAGCGAAACTGCACGTGAAGTTATCTGGCTAAGGAATGTACTGAAGGAAATCACTGATGAAGATTGTCCTACAAGCCTATGTATTGACAATGAGTCTGCGATTAGACTAGCGAAGAATCCGCCTTACGAATACCACCAACGCACGAAACACATACGCATAAGAGCCTTCTTTATACGAGAGTGTGTTACGGATGGCATAATAGAAGTGTGCAAAGTACCGGCAGCTCGTCAACTTGCTGACATGCTAACAAAGCCACTTTATGGACCCAGGATCCTTGAGCTCTGTCACCTCGCTGGGATTCAAAACGGAGCCGGATATTAAGGCTTAGGCCTTTGTAGAGTTCACTATGCAATAGAGTTTGTTCGTTACCATAGTAACTTATAATAAACATGTATCTCTGTCACAATAAAATATTAAGCTTTACGGCAATCTAGTATTCCTTGAATCCTTTTCAATCGTTATTAGTTTATAACTTTAACAGTGTCAACATACGCTGAGGATACCTTAGATTAGAGGGAGGTGAAACAGGTGCCCAGTGTATTTTTGTGGTGGTTTGGTTTCTGGGTTCGGCCACTTCTTCGTTGATCCCGTGACACTTTTGAAGAGTGGCCACTGCAATTTTTTCGGGATCAACTACTTAATTTCTCAAACGTTTGAGTTCCATGTCGATGTATCCGGCGGCTATTGGCTCTTGCCTCGACGTTAGGTTACTGTATATCCGTCCCTTGGTGAAAGGGAAACTCGGCATCGCTTTGATAGCAACCGTCATGTTCGTTAGATGGTAATCGCCCTGTGGAAAGCAAAGACATGAGACGTTCGTATCATACTATCCTTCTCACTCTCGAATTAATGACCTGGGGCCTTACCATGACGTCCTAATTCCGACTCAGTTCAAGTTTTAGCTGTCACTTTTAGTATGAATCTGACAGCGAGCAAACCTAAACTGAATCGCATTAAGACGTCATGGTACGGCCCCTGTAGTGTGAACGAAACTGCACGAAATGAACTTTGAAAATCGACCGCTAAACCGCTACAACTTCCAGCGGCCACGAGTGGTTTCCTATTTAGTTTTTAATTAAAGTTTCGGTATGATTATTACAGTTTTATTTTTGAAGTGAAAGAAAACTTCTTTAGCGGCGTTAGGCACTTTTTGGGATGGGTAAAAAATGTTAAACTCGCGTCAGACGTAAGACGGAGGGAGAGTTTAAGTACGAGGATAACTTATCTTGAAATACGAATGAAGTAGTCGCGTTCGATTTTTGAAGTGTTTACCACTACGTTAATTTCGTTGCTTTAACGTAGATATATGCGTTTGGCCTAGTGGTGGCCTAGTAGTGGTAAGGTGTGGAATAACTGTGCATTGCGTTCTCTAAAGTGACCGTAGTTCGAATCTCGTGTAGAAAAAGATTTTTTTCTTTTTGCGCGAGGGTGCGTGTGTGTAATTTTCACTTCTGCCGGCACTCCCGGAGTGCTACCCGGTGTTTTCTATTATACCTAGTGGTCCCTGCTAACAAGAATATAAAAGTGGTCTCCGACCAAAAAGGGTTGCGAACCCCTGCTCCAAGCATCCTAAGACCAGTCCTGAACCAAAGGAGCCTTACAAGACCACCATCCTCTACAATAGAATAAAGAGTAAGTAATATATATAAGTACCTACCGGTTTGTGAGGGCAGGATTTGGGCAGGTTCTTCCTCAGAGCTGGCCCGAAGAAGGCGTCCTTGTAGACTAGGTTGCACCACTTGAAGCTCATCTCCAGGAAACTGCGGCGGTACTGGGAGTGGTAGTACTCGTAGAACCAGAACGCTACCTGCCCCCCAAAATCATGGTGATTTTGTAATTACTAAAGTAGCGCTATGTTCTTACAGATATCGATACCTTTAGGTTCAATTGGCGTAAAGGACAAAATGCCGAAAATGAGTTAAATATACAGTTTTGTTCAGAATTTTAAGCTCTATCGAACTGTATACTTAAAATTTTGATATCTCATAAAATTTGACCTTTACGCCCCATATTTTTGGATCACTTATCACCAAAATGTGCTTTTTTTGTGGGTGTAAGTAACAGACCTGAAATCACATGGAACGTAAAGGAAATCATGAAGTTATATACAACGACGTATAAACCTAAATTTACCATATTGTCCTTTAAGACTTACTTTTATAGGACTGAATTTACTTATTTGTCCTTTACGACCTTTACTTCTATACATTATACTTTAATACCAAATCAAAACTACGGCGTAAAGGACGTATATACAAATAGATATTTATTTCTTGAATTATACGACCTGATTAAGACACAAACATAAATCCTTAGGTCTCTTTTTGATGAGAAAGTAAGTGTATCTCTATAAATTCGACACTTTAAGGTTCAATAAAATTGGTGTAAAGGACAAAAATGCTACTTTTCAGGAGAAGTAAAATAAAAAAAATTAAGCTAAATATTTTTTTTATTTGGGGACCTATATCTGCGATGTATATGACAAAAGTGTTTAGAATTCTTCACCCTACGCAGTAAAATGGTAACCACAACGATAAATAGCATATTTTAGAAGTTAAGTGTCCTTTACACCCCGGAAAAAAGCGTCGGTAGTCCCTTACGCCCCGACCTTTCTAAAGAACTCAAAAGTTTTGAGGTTGTAAAGGTCAGTTTTATATGAAATTATACAATTTTGGGGTGTATAGTTCACTGTAACTTACTAAATAGTTCTTAAATAACTGTAATTTCTGATTCCCTTTTCCACCTATACCCACAATTATGCTGAACATGGCCTTTAGGTCTTGTTACCTTAGGCTGTGTCTACGCTGTAAGGGATAAAACGTGATTTATGTATGTTATATATATATTGTTCTTTATAATTATAAGTATTTATACGTGTCATATAGATTGGCTAAAGTTAAACGTTAGCAATCGTTATCTTAATAATATGTATGTTATTAGTTATGTAGCATTGAAATTTCATTTAACATACATATTTTAAACAGTTTAGTTATATTAAAAAACGATTATTTATGTAATAAAACATGTAGATTTACCCAGGGTAGGACTATGTGTAGTAAATGAAAGCTCAATAGTCATAATGGTAACAAAATGTCCAAATATTATAGTATCTAAGAGCTCACAAATATTAAGCACGTCACTTATTAAAAAATTACTAGCTGTAACCAGCGACTTCGTCTGCAAAGAATTCGTTTATCGCATTCCCGCGGGAACTACGCAATTTTCCGGGATAAAAAGTAGCCTATGTGCTATTCCGGACTTTTTTCTATGTATGTGCCAAATTTCATTCAGATCCGTTTGACCATTCTGGCGTGATTGAGTAACAAACAATTATCCATCCATCTATCCATCCATCCATCCATACTTTCGCATTTATAATATTAGTTAGAAGTTAGATAGTTAGATTAGATTCAATCCAACTAAGTGTCATTGGAAGATTTCATGTACAATTTGTCATTAGTTATTGCTCACATAAACTGAAATCATTAATTGCCAACAAGTATAAACATAGGTATACCTTATCAGACAGATTTTGAAAGCAATGTTCGTTTGTTAGCAATATTTAACCAAAAACACCAAAATACATAATCTATAGGTACCTAAATGATACAAAAATTAACTTATAACGATCTCGTTTTGTGTATTATAGTTGCGTTGAATGATAAATATAAGTGACGTACTTATTAATGTTTATGATACCTGATTTAATACTTATAATGATCAAACATTTTGTTACAATTATTTTCATTCGTGCTTTCATTTACAATATTTTTTTCTTTCTTCTTTTCTTTTTCTTTCTCAATGACTTTGAGCAGTGCCACTGTTCACACATATGGTTCGAGTGCCTGTTAGTGATAGAGAAGAAACTATTCTGGCAGCGTAGCGTGCGTCTAAAGTCTTTGCAAATAAGACGCAAATGATTGTCAGCCTCTTAATGACATTTGAATGCTACATTACCAATAAAATAAAAATATAATAATTCCCAAAGTTACATTTTAGCAAATAGTAAAATATTTTGCGTCATTGATACCTTTAATTACGGTTATGTAAGGAAAATAACATAAAACGTCTAAATTATAGTGAGCTATACCTACACCCGAAAATTGTATAATTTTATAAAAAAACTGACCTTTACAACCTCACAACTTTTAAACTCTTTAAAAAGGTCAGAGCGTAAGGGACTATCGACGCTTTTTTCCGGGGTGTAAAGGACACTTAACTTCTAAAGTATGCTATTTATCGTTGTGGTTACCATTCTACTGCGTAGAGAGAAGAATTCTAAGCACTTTTGTCATATGTATCGAAGAAATAGGTCGACAAATAAAAAAAATACAAAGGTTTTAAAAATAAAAAAAACGTTTTTTGCTTCTCCTGAAAAGTAGCATTTTGTCCTTTACGCCAATTGAACCTAAAGGTATCGATATACTATAGTGTGTGTATGTGAGCGAAAGTTGTTTAGCAATTATGTGTCTTGCTAATAAGGGATCTAGCCGAGAGATATGAAATGAAATAAAGTTCAGGAATGCACTAGGTATAATGTTCAGGTTTTCTAGTCACATACAAAAGTTACACACGTTAAGTTATACAGTGATAAGGACCAGGCGGGGTGCGCACCGAGTTAACGCGAGGAAACTGTTTGGAAGGTGCTAAGCGACTGACTGGTGCGCGCCGTGCCCGTGTGGCAAGAATGCTGAT
Organism: Pandemis heparana; assembly: GCA_963854515.1. NCBI lineage: Eukaryota > Metazoa > Arthropoda > Insecta > Lepidoptera > Tortricidae > Pandemis > Pandemis heparana. Next base: position 1,484,503 of record OY978021.1, on the reverse strand, counting down.
GCGACTAAAAGCGTTATCGCGAAGTCACCACAGTTGGGTATGGCAAAAAAATGAAAGTAGAATAAATGCAGTAGAAACGAGAGCGTTAAGAAGTATGGAAGGGGTATCACTGAAAGATAGAATAAGGAATAGTGTGATAAGGGGAACGTGCTGGTGTGAAAGAAGATATATATAGTGACTAGGATAGAAAAAAGTATGCTTAGTTGGTTTGGTTACGTAGAAAGGATGGATGAAAGAAAATTAACTAAACAGATTTATATGGGGAGCGTGAATGGGTGCGTTGGGAGGGGAAGGCTTAGACGCACGTTCCGTGATCGAATTGGGTACGTTTTGGAAAAAGGTCAGGTCAAGAGTACCCGAAACCGACGAGCATGTATGAAGAGATTGATGAATGTGGATGAAGCGAAAGAGGTATGTCAGAATCGTAGCAAGTGGAACAAAGTAGTCTCTGCCTACCCCTGTGGGAAAGAGGCGTGACGGTATGTATGTGTGTGTGTTTGCCTTTGGAAGCCACAAATCAAAATTATTCAATTACAAATTTCAATAATTTAAGCCTTACAAGTTCTTTTTAATACAAGCTTTTTTTCATTGACTTGCATTATCATCTATCTTTATATGTATACCTTTCAATTCAATCGGACGAAACGTTAAACGTTAAACCAAAAAAAATCGATCACCAAAAAATTTTTCGACCAACAAAGGGGTTGAAACAAAATCATTTAAAAATAAAAATAAACAGTTTGCTTATCTTACAAACTTTACTCACCGTAACGTTGTTGTCAACAGTAAACAAAGAAGTATAATGTATGTTCACATAGTACAAAGGGTTCCGTCTGCCAAAGCGCGTCGTGGTGAAATTAAAGAAACTGTAGTACTTAGGATTGATATAAATGATCACAGGCCGCTCTGTCGATATATACAGCCTCTCCTTCTGCGAAAAAGAATTGTCAGAATGGGTTAATATCAATATCACAGTGGAAATACTATACCAACGTCGTACTGATTTGAAAACATGCATGTGCATAGTTATGCTCACTTTGAGAATGATCCCGTAGAGGGATCGAAACGCGTCAGTGTTTGTGTGGTGTAAAGGATAGTTAAGTTTGTGGGATTTATATGTGTTTTATGTGCCAGTAGTGGACGGAGGGATAGCATGTTAAACATATATATTTTGCACAGGCTTGGTTATCTTGCACGTAAGTAGCGGAATAGCTAGGTAAATATTTTTGAAGTGATTTCTTCTTTAGCGGCGTTGAGCGCTTCTTGGGATGGGTAAAAAATGTTAAACTCGCGTCAGGAGTAAGACGGAAGGAGGCTTTAAGTACCTGGATATCAGGATACTCTAAGAGCTTATTTTGAAATACGAATGAAGCTAGAGTTGCATCCAAAAAAGTGCCCAACGCCGCTAAAGTTTTCACTTCAAATACCGCTGTTCCGTCTTCGCTTAAGTAATTCGTTTATAGCAACATTTAAAAATGTCATAACTGTCAAAACTTTAGTTTCGCCTCTTCTCGATTAGTAGTCGTGTCGCTATCATCGTATCGTAAAGTTCGCGCCGTACATATTTCGTCGAAGCACGGTTAAGTTCAAATCAAGAGATTTATTGTTATAATACTGTCGTAAGAGTGTAAAATCATCATCATCAAGTGCCTTGCGAACTCAGGAGGATACTTCAGCCGCTTCTTGTATAGTCGGGTAGCAGGTGACCCAGGACTGGAAGGTAAGACTGGCCAGCTCGAGGAAGTCCAGTGGCCCTGTACCTGACTGCTGTAAAGCTCCCACACAGCGCTAAGCGAGGTAAGTGTCTTCTTGACTATCACAAGGCTACTTTATCGTTAATTTATGTGTTTCGTTTTCTCATATCGTATTCGTCGTCAGATACAGTCCATTTAATTAAACTCCCCAAACCTGAGCGTTAACAACCGCATTATTTTTTAGTTGAGGTTGTTGTCGCCAGGACAAGGTTTACATAAAATAATATAAAGATAAAATCATGTCACCTTCTCATCGCGAGCCGTCTGGACACAGGCGCAAATAAAATATAGAACACAAAATAACACAATTCGCACCATCGCGGCCACGTGCCCACCTCCAAAAGCAGTTGCATTTAAATTGAAACTCGAACAAGAAATTCAAACGACAGCAAAATTGCGAATTAATAATGCAAGGAAATTACCCCATTATATTAAACCAGGTGTTTCCCGCGACTTCGTCTGCAAAGTCATTATTTAGTCATTAGTAGTGATGGGCCGACTACGGGTTTTGCCGACTACCCGACTACCCGACTAGTCGGTTACAAAAATGCCGAATAGTCGGCCGACTATTCGGCATTGCCGATCATTGTGTGCGTTCGTCAACTCGCTTTATTTCTGCAGCCGTTCCGAACAAATTGGCCGCCTTCGGCTAATTGACAGCACTCGTGCATACTCGTGGGTCAAATGTAACTCGCTTTGCTAAATTTGATTTCAACTTACCGTGCTTTTGCAAGTTTTTCCATGTTTTTTTTACCTTGCTTACAATAATTGCTAAAGAAGACATTTGATTTAGTCAGCGTGGTTTCATTTATGCGACCTTCTTTTAAAAAAAATCGCAACTGACTAGTCGTCATTTTTTGCCGAATAGTCACCGACTATTCCCCGACTACAAATAATGCCGTATAGTCGTTTTCCCCGACTAGTCGGCAAGTAGTCGGCCCATCTCTAGTCATTAGTCATTTATTCCATAACAATTACAATTACAATTACAATAGTATAACAAATTACTAATTAAAAACTTTAAAATCTTAAACAATAATAAAATTCAAAAACTAAAACAATAAAAAAATTCGTTTATCGCTAATCGCTATCCCGTGAGAACTACGCAATTTTCCGGGATAAAAGGTAGCCTATGTGTTATTCCAGACCATAATCTTTATCTGTTCTAAATTTCAACCAAATCCGTTCAGCCGGTCTGGCGTGAAAAAGTAACAAACTTCCATCCATACAAATTTTCGCATTTATAATATTAGTAGGATTACCTGAGCCCAATTTTCAAAGCACATTACTTGAAAATACCATTCGAAGGTGGAGAAAATGTACGTCTTGCTATAGAACGACCGTTTAACTAAGTCCTCGCCCGCGTGGCACAGGGGCGCGGGGTAGGACGACAAAGGGGACCGAGAGCGGTGCGGGCGGGGAGTGCGCCTGCCTGCCTGAGCGAGGACTCGGGTAAGCGGTCGGTCTATAGGTACAAAAGCAAAGCTCAAATTATTATTTTTTTCTATATGAATAGGAAGGCAAACGAGCAAGTGGGTCGCCTGATGGTAAGTGATCACCACTGCCCATAGACACCCGCAACCCCGGATGGATCGCAGATGCGTTGCCAACCTAGAGGGCTAAGATGAAATGCCTCTTGTGCTCGTAATTTCCCCGGCTGTCTTACTCTCCACACCGGATCACAGCAGTGCAGGCACTGCTGCTTAGCGGCAGGATTTTTGACTGGCTAACTGGAAAACTTAGGTAGAGCAGTTTCTTCTAAGCTACTAGATACTTCTTCTTCTTCTTCTTCTTTTATTTGTGGCGTTACAAGTCGTTATAGCGACGACAACTTCGCCAATGTCAGGGTAAAATTTTCTTATACCAAATAAAATCTTGTGACAAAATGTCGGCAACGTTGTACGGTGACACGGTCAAAATAAATGTCGGGCTCTTAGCCAAAGGTCAATGATATCTCTCAGATACTGCCAGGAAATCATTAGCCGTTGCCCAGGGTGCACCGGACCAAGCACTGCTCTTCCCCCCGGACGGATCCAGAAACGAACCGCAGCTCTTGGCCACATCACACGTGGAGGTAATTTTTGAGCACAATTTTTCCCCGCTTTCGGGGGTATTTTCACAAATATTAGCTGCCAGCTGCCAAACCCGAGACTTCTTCAAGTGCCACAGACGCACATATGTGTTCAAATGCCTGTAAAATCATGACAACGGTACACCTATTGGGCGAAAGTCACGAAAACGCATGTATGCGTCGGTGGCAGTGAATGCGTCAAAAAAATCGGGCCCCTGATTACGAAGTTATCATCGCTATTTGCTTAAATCATGATGCCCTTCCATACTGTCCGGTTAGAGTAAGATTTATGCTGATGGCTACTCTAAGGGTCTGTCTCACCACTCCTTAACAGAACTGTCAGTTATCTATGATGACGTCTCTGTCCGTTTCGTAGTAATAAATAGAGACGGAATCTTAGATAGGTAATTAACAGTTAAGGAGTGGTGAAACAGGCACTAAATGTCGTAAATCAAAGTTCGTATGGGCTATAAGTACAAGAAGATAGTTTTTTTTTTCGATTTGCGCGATTACTGTAGCCATAGCCGACGGCATTCAGCCCAAAACGAATTAAATAAAAGTGTAGGTAGGTCGAGGTATGATTATATTATCATCTAATCTTATTTCCTGTCATTACACGCTCATATTGCATTTTAATACATTGTAACAAAAATTAATCTTGTCATGTTGTATCTAATCCAGTTATTGTTTATGAAAGATCTAATCTTAAATAATACATTACTGATGAGGCCCGAAAAGCAGGTAATTGTCCGACGAGATGATTTAAAAAGATACGAGTCAGACAATCCATTATTCTGAGGAATGTAATTATAGTTAGTGTTTTTCTAAAACAACGTGAGAATAAATAATAAGAAACTTGGATTACTAATGTTTGGCAAAGAATGTTCCCCAAAGCATCACATCGCAAATTTTGTTTGCCAAATTTTTATTTGGCAAAAATTCAATTGTCAAAACTACTTATCGCAATATTACAGTTAGCAAACCTTTTTTTTCGGCAAGTGATTATTTAGCAAATAATTAATTGGTCATGTTAATTTTCCCAATTTTTTTTTTGGCAAATGTATCGTTTATCATAACGTATCTACTAAACCCAAAATATCGCATGGCATACGATTTCTATCGCAATGTGAGTAATGCGTAGGATAAACATAACAATATGATTATATTTTGTAAGTCTTATCTTTTATAAGTCCGAAATTGCCACCCCCGCCGCACCTTAACCTACATTAATCCTATTCCTAATAAACAACATTCCGATCATTGAAAACACGAATTTCACTATCCCGAATATCAAATTTCCGAATTAGTAATGTAATGAAGTATCGGAAAATGAATAATCGGAATTTTGTTTTCGGGCCAATGACACTTCGGGCTTTTCATCATTCGGAGTTATACAAATCGAAATAATATACAACCGAAATTTTGAAATTCGGTTAAATAAATTTTGTGTTTTTAGTAATCGGAATTTTATTTCTTAGGAATTATGAAATTCGGAGTTTAAAAAATCGGAATTAGTGAATTCGGAATAAAATATTTCGGAGTATTTGGGTGTTCCCGACTGTTTTGATACTAAATTGTACGAACTATTTCTTTGTTTAAGCAATTGACAACATTTCATTTTATAACACCTGAAAATGTTTATATGGTTCGAAAGCATTTTGCCTCCTGATAACTGCAATATGTTTATGCAATTTTAATATCGCTTATTACAAAAAATAAAAAATAATTAAAAATATGTCATCATTTTACCAAAACTACCACATGATAGGTGAAACGCCTTAAAAAAAATAATAAATAAGTATAAATAAATAATAAATGAGTATGAGTATGAGTATGAGTATATAGCGGGAATGTTATTTTAAGATTATTTTGCCTTTTACAATTAAAAAGGAACTATTAGTATAGATTATTATTTTAAACATAGATTACATGGCTGTATACGTATTTCCATTGCTATATACCTCATTTGGATTGGCTAGAAAAAAAAAATACTTTCAACCCAAGGGTCGCGATGAGTCACTTTCAACCCTATATCCAGATAATCAATGACCTACTTTCAGAGTATGAGAGATGAAAAAATAATTATCATTTGCCAGATTTTTGCTATAAGTATACCATGCAAAGTGTCACATTTGGGAATTTTATTTTTGGATTATATATAACTTATGACAAAACAAAACATTTGCTTAAGAAGCATTTGCTTAATAAGATCTTGACGAAGTGAAACTTTGCCAAATGATAGTTTGACCAAATGAACTAAATGCTAAATGTAACTTTGCTAAAGGTTCACTTGGAAAATGTAAGTATTGCGATAAGTTCCCGGCCATAGCTTTACGTTTCGGATTTTTCTATGTGTTCTAATTTTCAGTGTCGTTTAGAAATTAAATTTCTAACGGTAAAACGTAAAAAGTAAACATTAAAAATCAAGAAGTAAAATTTTTTGATTCATTTGATATTTCCTATCTTAGATAACTTCTTGTTTATTGATTTCGCGCTAAACTATGCTAAAACACTCAGAACTTGAGGCCCGTTTCTAGAAAATACAAGCTACAATTTTACAAGTGTATACTAGCAACATTAGTCCAATCAACCAATCAGTAGTCGAGTTTATGACCAGTGTTGCTAGTTTAGTTTTTTAAACTTTAAAATTGTAACTTGTAGCATAACTAAATAATAATATAAATAAATAATAAATAAATATTTGAGAACAATTCACACAAATTGACCTAGTCCCAAAGTAAGCGCAAGTAAGGCTTGTGTTATGGGTACTAGACAACGATATACATACTTATATAGAGAAATACATACTTAAATAGATAGAAACATCCATAATTCAGGAACAAATATTCGTGCTCATCACACAAATATATGCCCTTACCAGGATTCGAACCCAAGACGCTTGCTTCGCAGGCAGGGTCACTACCAACTAGGCCAGTGGTGGGCAAACTTTTTTCATGGCGGGCCAGAAAATCACAGATATTTCAAAAAAGGGCCAAAATTATACTAAAATGCAATTTTTTTGACACATGACGCATGAACTACGTGGCTAGTCTAGCTGGCTCCTTTGCCTTCGCATCTATTATTCTATTTTATACAGCAGTACCGACTAAATATCGTCATCCTGTGCCATAACACTCCAATTCGAAGGAACGCCGGCGGGCCGCATTAAATTCTTTCGCGGGACGGAGTTGGCCCGCGGGCCGTAGTTTGCCCACCACTGAACTAGGCCAACCGCGTCGTCAAAACTAACACAAATACCTCGTGTAAATAACATAAATAACTTGTGGTGTGGCCCGTTTCTAGAAAATACAAGCTACAATTTAACAAGTGTAAATTTAAAGCAACATTAGTCCAATCAACCAATCAGTAGTTGAGTTTACCAAAGTCTAAACTAGCAACCGGTGTTGCTAACTGTAGTCTTGTAGCTTCGAGAAACGGGCCATTGGTTGTAAACTTAATTATTAATGAAAAAAATAATAACAATACTTTAAAATCATAAAAGCACTTATAAAACAATAATAACGTAACGCAAATATAAATTGTATAAAGCAAAATTCAAATAAATTACAAATAAATGTCATAAAACGTACATTATATTGCATTCAAAACAATAAAATAATTAATGTTGCGATGTTACTGAACGACTTGGTGTGATCACCCGACGATCGCACCGAGTTACTGAACGGGCCAGTGCGTCGTCGGGCGTCGTCGGGCGTCCGAACTGAACGCAGCCCCTGTATTAATCCCGGGCACACACGTGCACATATATTCGCACATTGTATAGAAGTTCGCAAATATCTATGCAGATGTGTACGAACTTCTATACAATGTGCGAATATATGTGCACGTGTGAGTGCCGGCCTAAGAAAACGGGACGACACTTGTTAAATTCACTTTAAATTAGGTGAAAGTATTCGATATTTTATTTCGTACTGGGTTTGATGATGATGATGATGATTAAACACTCAAACTCAAAAATTTTACTTCTTAAAATTACATTTTAAAAATTCTACTTATGGAACCAATTTTCATTTTGTCTAATTCTATCCTTGGAGCATAAATTTAAAATTTTAATAACGTGCGTTACGAACTAACCCACAGTCGTTATAAGTGCCGGCACGTAAGTCTAGCGATGACCTTGTATGCGCAGAAGTATAAAATAAATTATCCGTGGGTGCGCAGATCCCCTCCACGTGACTCGTCATCGCTAGACTTATGTGCCGGTACGTATACTTCCCAGCATGTGTGGGAGGTGTGTAGGAACACTTAGTGTTTCTAGGAATGTTTCTACAGATTTATTAAAAAAGCCAACACAACTATTGATTGAGTGATCATTTTATTATTTAAAATAATATAAAAACTGATAATAATAATTCTGCTGCTTTGTCATAATACTGAGTCACTGAAAGCGTCTACGTTTTAAACAGATACATCTATTAATTATAAACAGGGAACAATTAATTTACACAATAACTAACTCATTCCCATTACTTTTGAAGTAGGTATGACAAAACAATAACAAATGTCGATATGATTTAATTTCGTCAAAGTTCTTCTGCCTGACGCCCATTTTAATTCTATCTGTTAGGGTTAGTTAGGTGACCATTCTGCCACAAGTCCTTTGTATGGAGGCCCTCCATCACCTTACTGCTGATCTTGTGGAGCCCTGTGATATCCTTGAACAACTCTTCTGAAGACATAACAGGAACATTTCTCCTTCTGAAGAACTGGAAATAAATTAAAAACACCATAAAAAAAATACTTTTTTGGATGAATAATTTTTTAGCTTGTTTTAGAGCTTGCATGCTCTGCATATTTTTGAAAAGAAAAATATTCTCAATTGGCACATTAATTATGTACAGTTGAGAACATAAATATCAATACAGTCATCATGTCAAACATGTGTCATCAACATTATTGTTTGTAGCATATAGGTGTATAGACTTTTTTGATGTCTTGGTAACATATATATATTTATGCCCTAAACTGTACTTCTTCTGCGTATTAATTTCTGATGCCGACTGTACTTACATTAGTAACAACATGACAGTCTCTCATGAGCTTCATCAATGCCCGGGGGTGGTCCTTCTTGACGGAATGACCCCATCCTATGACATACAGGAAAAACGGGGTTTTATAATAGTATTCTTCAACTGTTACAAACAGTATATTCTTAGGGCAAAGATCTCCGTGAACAATATTACACTTAATGTACCACTTCTTCATTTGCCCCACCACTATCTGATATACTGTATTTAAGTGCTGAGGTGCAATTTTTGTTATACAAGGAGCCGTTTCATGATTACTTCCAATAAAACCGGAAACGAGTACATTTCTTATTCTGTTCACAGGACTCACTACATGCCCCATATTTTTTACTGCAAGTAAATTTTCGTATTCTCTCTGCGCTCTCCTAAGTATCACAATACTTTGCTTAGCATCTTTAGTCATCTTGTATACTTTAACAGCTATCCCCCCAGAAAACCAAGTACGAATAGCACTATTCTCCGGATTGCTAGCATGTATGATCACAGCATTTTTACTAGAACTAACAACATTGTGCAATGGCCCCACATATCTTTGATCAATTAGTGTTTTCAATGCGGCAGTAGTATTAATATCAAATTTGAAACAAGACGGATCTCTATCAATAGATTTAAAATGATCAATATTGTTTTGTTGTTTTACTGTGAGCCTTTGAGTGGTGCGGCATTTTATTCGGGGGCTGTTTTCTTTTTGTGTAACATAATCATGCCGCCCCCAGTACCACTGGTCTACTAACACGTCTCTCTCCCATTCTGACTGGCTTTCCGTATCATCTGCATTGTATTGCAAACATTCTTGAACTCTATTGCTATCTGTGGTGTGTTCATGACTGCTGTCTAATTGATCCTCACAAGATACTTCAGATGACTCATGCTCTATCCACACAAAGTCGCCCATTTGCAGTTTTCTTGTGATTTCTGATAACTCGTCGTCAATACCGTCTCTCGATTCTTTTGACGATTTCTTCACAGCCTGCATATCCACTTTGGAACAGTGCTTATACGTATCTATATTAATATCGCAGTAGATAACTAGATTAAATAAATTAAATGCTTGAAACTTCACTAGTTTTCGCGTATCGAATCGCGATACCCTGACTGACTGAGATATAACAAATTGAGAATGTGAAGGTTTCTGCTCCTGCCTGCTCTGCAGCCCGCAACAGCCAGGCCTCTATCAGATCAGGCAGACCACTACCAGCCCAATATTTCACAATTCTTTCACAATATTTTTTTGCTTTTCTTGTTCTTGACCTTGATTAAATTCACATGCTGTCAAAATGACATTGACAGTGGCTACTACTTTTTTGATTGCCTCGCCGTGCGGTAAAGGGAACTAGCCCACGAATCCATTATACTTACATCTATTTTGCGTTTCAATCAAAAGCAACACACTCGCACACGCACACACACACACACACACACATATCACCTCACCCATATCTCATATGACGAGGACCCGGGTTCGATTCCCGGCCATAGCTTTACTTTTCGGATTTTTCTGTGTTCTAATTTTCAGTGTCGTTTAGAAATTTCATATCTCATATATTTATTGGAAAGGAAGTTTATTTTTCAGATGAATTAAGATATGAAGGTACGTCGTAAACGTCTTTACTTGCCACGCTTGTTAGCCATGCTAAATTGCTTTATAAAACTATTATTTTGCTAAAAGTAAAAATGGCGTACATAGCTAGGAGACCAAACATTTGACCCCTAAGTATATAAACTGTTACGGTTCTATGAAAATAAAATATTTCAATGTGTGGTTTGCTGATCAGGACTTGGCAGCCCCAATGCATCGCCTATCCCTTCGGTAACTACGCCACCGGTTCCAAATGTCAATCCGATCATTTTAAGTGGCTCAAAATCCACTTGCGTGATTTGAGCTGGACAACTTACTTTTATCTACATATTAGCGGCCCGTCCTGGCTTCGCAGGGGTGCAGCAAGCAATAAATATAGCCTATGTCACATATCACTCAAGGTGAATGGAGCTTTCCAATGGTGTAAGAATTTTTGAAATCGGCACAGTAGTTTTTGAGTTTATTCATTACAAACATACACACACAAAAATACAAATCTTTCCTCTTTACAATATTATAGTATAGATATAATATTATAAGAATAAGAATAAGAATAAGAATAAGAGAACTTTATTAGCTGATACGGAAACACAAACAGAATATTACACATGGATACTTATTCTAACCAGCCAAATGGTCGCCACTCAGCTATGTGTCACGATAAGATCCAGGATAATGTCGTGACGCTGATTTTCAGTGACGCCAGTTACAGAGGTGGCTGTCACCAGGCACACATACTATAGGTACTATAAATAATTATAAAACTACATGAATCTGAATTGTAAAAAATATATTTATTAATGTCATTATTACACATAATAACAGTATATGTATATGTATAATATACAGATTGCAGGTACCTATTGTCAATAATAGCTTTGTTTTTTAATGTAGCCCTTCTGGACTTCTCTGTTAGGGTTTGTTGGGTATTTTTCCTGCCACAAGTCTTTTTTACGCATAGCCTCCAGCACCTCACTTATGTCGTCTCGGCCTGTGATATCTTTAAACAACTCTTCTGAAGACTTCACAGGAACACCTTTCTTTTTGAAGAACTGAAAACACAAAATCTATTAAAGACATTTGAAATATTATAGACGGGATAATTATGAACCGCAATTACCTTTTATTTCGAATGAACTTAACTGTGAATCATTGAAAACTCTTATGACATATTTAAAAAAAAAATAACTATAAAAGTATTGACAGTATTCAGTAAAATATTGACTGAGAACAAAAATTATTTCTCCTGTTTTCACATTGACACTACACAGACATGTTACGGCTCTTCTCAAAGTTTGGGTTAGATGATTGGAATAAAAAGAGATCAACTTACATTAGTTACAAACTGGCAGTCTCTTATCAACTTCACCAAAGCACGAGGATGGCTCGTCTTCACTGAATGAGACCATCCTAAAAAGCTTGGAATAAGCCTAGGGACTTTGTAACTGTAATTATAGTAATATAATACTATATTTTTAGTGCATAGATTTCCGTGAACTAAATTTAGCTTTTTATACCAGTTATCCATGGCTCTTAAAATGCGTTGGTATATATCTATGCAATACTCAGATGGAAGCATTGCTATGGTTTGAGCTGTTTCTTGATCTTCTCCAATAAACCATGTTACAATTATGTTTTTCACTCTGTGATAAACTGATGGAATTGATGGACCTTGATGTTTCAAAAGCTTCAGATGTTCATATTCCCTCTGGACACGCTTAAAAACAGCATTATTTTTATCAACATTGTTGCTTAGCTTATAAACTTTGACAGCTAGAAGAGAATTTCGACATTTAGGAGAGTTAGCAAAAATAACAACCGAGTTACTGCCTCTTCCTACTACATTATAAAATGGCCCTGCATGTTTTTGTTCAAATATTGATTTTAACAGCACAGTTGTAGCATAGTCAAATTTGTAATGGGAAGGATCTCGGACACATCTCTTATCATGATCAATTATACCATAATCTTTCATAGTCAATCTTTGAGAGGCAGGATACTTCGGTTGGGAACTGTTTGCATATTTTACAACAGACCCATATTGATCCCAGTATTTTTGTTCCGCTGACAAACCTCTTTCCCACTCTGATGGTATTATTTCACTGAATTCTATATCTGCATCGCGTTCTAATGAATATTCTTCAGTATTGTCGCTACTTTCTGTATTGGTATCACGTTGCGCAATATTTGCAGTTTCAGTGCGGGGCTCACTACTATTTTCCAATACGTTTTCATGGGAAATTAATTCTGGCGATGTATTCTCTACCCACACAAAGTCGTCTAACTCCAGATTCGATATTTCTTTCGATAAAGCATCGGAATCATTTTCTTCTGATACTGTTTGCGGATTTTCCTTCACAGCCTGCGACATGATCACTTTAAAACACAACTTTCGTATTTAGTATCACACAAGTTGACTAGACTTAGTTTAAAAAACTTCAAGTATCTTGAAGTTTTTAACTTGAACCTACCTAAATAAAGTACGAATAAAATAAAAACACCTGCGTCTTTACAATTAAATAACGCAAGTGAGAATAAATAACTTCTTATCTTAAACTAAAATAAATTATCTACTGTGACTGATTCACGTCACGAATTTCCCCGAATTTCACAATAATTCAATCAATTCAATTTTTAAAAAGAAATAGCGCCATCGATACTGTCGATGATTCCGCCAATGTCGAGGTTGAAGAAGACAGTGTCGTTATTTATTTAACCGTTGTTCGGTGGCTTTGATGTACGGTAGCGGAACTCAGTTGAGAATCTAAAACCGAATTTCACAAATTTCATAATATTTTTGATTTTTGCTAGCTGTCATCTGTCAGTGTTTTTTTGTCTTCTTCCAAATAGGAAAGGAAAGGGATCTTGCCCATAAAGTCAAGTCTGATGCATGTTCAACCTAAATAAATCTTTACAAATACAGTCTGGCAAAAAAAAGTAGAAATTAAATTTAAAATTTTATATGTATAAGAAAACGGGACAACACTACTGTATACTTGTGTGTGTGTGTACTTTTTAATTTCTACTCTTTTTTGCCAGACTGTACATGTACATACATGTAAAGCTAATGACCAATGTATATTGCAAAATTTTAGTACTAATTAATGAGATATCACAGTCAAAGTAGTATTAAAGAACATGATTGTACCAAACTCGGCCAAAGTATTTCTCTTAATGAGCTTAGACACCAACACTCCCAAGTATTTCAGAATGTTAAGGGCTTAATAAAATTCTGTTTTCTCACTTTGTCCATTAGTGATCTATATTCTATGTAAGGTTTATGTATGGAAAACACTATGTATCATTTAAAACGGCTATTTCTGCTTGGTTTACTGGCAATATCATTTTTTCGGTTGGGGTTAGTCTGACGCTGGTCCTCCCACAAGTTCTTTGTATGTATAACTTCTAGCACCTTGTTGCTTATATCATCGAGCCCCGTTATATCCTTGAAAAGCTCTTCTGTCGGTTTAACTGGAATATCTCTGCTTTCAAAAAACTGAAAAAGAAAAATTAAATTTGAATTTTTAGTTTGATTTTCTTTTGTTATAATTACATACTGACTCTCCAGGGACTTGGTCAATGATCATGCATAATTAGTTTATCAGCTTTATGCAAGATTTATGTTCCAGGAAAGTTTACATTTGGGATGTTATGAAAATGAAGACCAAAGACAGAGACTCGGGTCAGATATAAATTACTAACAAAAATTTTACAACTTACTTTAGTTACAAATTCACAGTCTTTCATAAGCTTCATTAAAGCCTTTGGATGGTCTTTTAACACAAAATGTGACCATCCAATATAGTGCAATTTACCAAGCCAATATAAAACACTTTTGGTAGACAGATTTCCATGTACAAGATGAAGTTTGTTGTACCATGCGCTCATATCCTTAACAATCGAATGGTACACCTCTTGAGAATGTTCAGATGGTACTGTTGTAACAGATGGAGCCGTTTCTTGATCTGTACCAATGAAACTCATCACAACAATGTTCTTTGTACGGTAGACAGGATGTGGAAAGTTGTTTCCCAAATATTTAGTGCTCAGAGTGTACAAAAGGTCCACTTCTCGCTGCACAAGTTTGCATATAACCTTATTTTTGTCATCATCTTTACTTAACTTGTAAACTTTTACTGCGTTTCCACATGGAAAGTATGTATGATATTTTCCATAGCAATTAGCATGGATAACTACTGATTTGACCCCCTTGCCTATAATATTGTGGTATTCAGCAACTAGTCTATGCTGAATAAGCAAATCTAATAAAGTAGTGGTAGATTTGTCGAATTTAAAATAAGAAGGTTGCCTGGCGACTGCATTCCTAATTGAAATAATGTTATAATCTTTCATCTTCTTCCTAGTGACGTTTTTATCATTCGCTTTCTGCATTTTGCCTGTAACTGATTTAAAGTGAGCACAACTTTCATTCATGTCTATATCTGATTTGTTTTCTATAGTTTTAGTAGATTTTTCGTGGTAATTAGAGCTTGATTCTTCTGGGTGAGTAATGTTTTCATGTTGCTCAACATTTGTACCATCACAATCTGTAGTGCAATCACTTTCATAAGTGTCCACCACAGTTTTTTCAAGTCTAGAGTCCTCTTCAACAATATCTTCTAACTGTAGATTACTGATTATCTCTGTTGATAGTACATCTATAATACTATTTTCCTTTGACACGGTGTTAGCCGATTTCTTCATATTTCGTATGTATTTAACTTGTTGATTGTTTACTACAGCACCAGTTATTGATTACACTGTGTTCACTGGGGTGTTTATCCGTATGAGATCAGCCACTACTCCATAAATTGAAATCGTAATTATATTATTTTAAGGTTCTAATATAAGTTTAAAAGTAGGTTTATCTTTTTATAAAATAATTTTCCTGTTCGATGACACTTCAACACAAACTTTTTGTATTCCAACTTCAACTCTGTCTGTCATCCGTCATTCCTGTCATTCATGTTTGTGGGAATAGGCGAAGGTTTTGCACCATACAGCCAAGTCTTCATTATTATATTTCTCTTGAATGTAGTTTTTTGTAAGGCCGAGGCCAAGTCTTAAGTCAGTGGAAGTCTTCAAATTTTAAATTGTATAGGCTTTTTAGCCTCGTCTTTAGTGGTAAAATCCGAGTGGAGTCAATTCATTCATGTTGGATAAAGAAGTGACACAAATACGAGTTTCTGTCATAATTCTTATTCTTATTACGCTCCCATATAGCTCCTACACTTAATTTAATTATAATAATTAATTTTATTGAAGTTCCAAGTATCAAAATTTATTTTTGATAAAGAGGGCGGTGGTGATGTGAAGTGGGTGAGGTGACTTTTTGACACTAGAAACAAGATGAAGGAGCGTCATAAATTATTCCTTCGTTTTGTAATGATGTCTGTGTTTTGTACAGGTGGCGGCTAGTAAGTAAAACGTGAAGGGGATATGCGCAGTATGAAAAACAACATCATTTTCATACTGCGCATATCCCCTCCACGTTTTACTTATTTGCCGCCTCCTGTATAGACGTATCCAAAGAGCAGACTATACACGTCAATTCGTGTAAAACCGGCTTTATCTAATTGATAGAAATTCATTTCTGCTGGTAACAATTTTTTGGTTGTCATTCATTTTATCGGACACGTCGGGACACGGACAGTCTGTCGGACATGTGTCGGGCTCGCGGCGGTTTGTTTTAATCATGTTTAAAATGCCGCAAATATATATCTTTTGAATCATGGTAATAGTAAAGTTAATTAAGTACAGTTCCTATTTTACTGAACGAAACTAACAGAACACCGATTCCTACAGCGCAAAATATAAGTGGGTTAAGGCCCTAACAAGCGAAAATGGTAGTTCGTAGTTAATCAGAGTAATTGACTGAAACGTGACTGAAAAATGGCCACGCTCATGAGAACACTCCTTCCCCCACATTTAACCGTACTTACGCCACCTATTATTTTTTTTTTATTATTAAACTTTTTGATACCTAACGGTTTCTTATTCTAACAACAAAAAACTTAAAAAGGGTGATGCTGATGATAAAAAAGTACTTCTTTGCCATTCAATCTTTATATTGTGTATATTGTCTGAACTTCAGGTTTCACACGCCGCTTGGCACATTTGGATAGTACTGAATCGGTTGCCGTTCCCGTTACAACCGCCATAAACGAATGCTCTACATCGCCCTGTTGCACTATCATACCCATAGCTGAAAAAGAACTTCATAGTAAATATTCTTGTGCTCTCTCCGACCGGTGGTAGATCAGGCCTTATACTCCGAAATTCGATTTTCGAATTTCCTTTCGTGCCGTTCCGTTCTCACTAATAGTTATTAATTTGAGAGTGAGAGGGACCGAAAATCAAATTTCAGAGTAGCCCCCCTGATTTACCAGTGGTAAAGTAAGGCTTTCCTCGCGACTTCCGGCCTTATACTCCGAAATTCGAAGTTCGTTTCGTGCCGTTATTAATTAGAGAGTGAGAGGGACGGTGTGTTACGAACTTCGAAAATCGAATTTCGGAGTAGCTCCCCCGGTCACCAAGTGTTACGGATGTCTATGGATGGTGGTGCTGACTGCCATCAGGTGACCCACTTCCTCGTTTTCCATCTTATTTAAAAACAAAGGGTTGTAGCCTAGAGGAGGCACATTCCTTAAAGCACCTCATACACATAGCACTTACACATAGTCTAACTATAATATATGGATGGATGGATGGATGGATGTTTGTTTGTTTGTTACTCAATCACGCCAGAACGGCCCAACGGATCTGAATGAAATTCGGCACATAGATAGAGAAAAGTCTGGAATAGCACATAGGCTACTTTTTATCCCGGAAAATTGCGTAGTTCCCGCGGGATAGCGATAAACGAATTCTTTGCAGACGAAGTCGCTGGCAACAGCTAGTAGGTACATAAATATGTGTATCTATGAGAGTATACTCACGTCTGTAATATAAATAAGACTAAAACCTTTGATAAACAATAACTGTAGATACACAGTTGCGCTCCCGAAAATTTCCGAACCAAAAGTAAGCCAATTTAATAAAATTGGCTTAATTTTTTCTCAGTACGTTGTTGTCAATGCCAGCGTAACGATGCCCACGTGTGTCTTCAAATAGTGCAAAAATCCCTCGCAAAAACGGAACAAATCTGATGGAATATCATACTTTCAGTGAATATCAGTTGTTTTTTCTATTAAATTCTAAGAATCAGAGAGAAATATTGATCTAAATTAATTTTAAAGCCATTTCTAAATTGCTCATTTTTGCCAGAATTCGACAACATTGACATAATGCCTTGTCTTTGTCACACGCACAGGAAAGCTTATCAGTAAAACGAAACAGATAAACAACAGAACATAGAACAAAAGTGTAGTGGAGTTGCCATCACCCTATTTTTTATTTCTAGAATCTTATGTGTTTTTGTGTGAAGCTTTGATTTCCTGGATGCGTATAACTACGTAAGTCATGTATGTGTGATTTAGTTTTAGACTTATTTATTCATCAACAAAAAATACATCATATAAAAACATGCATGTCACAAACATAAGTATTTCTGTTGAGATCGTCAAAAATTAATAATAATAAGAGCACAATGTCAAAAATAATAAGTTTTGTATAAAATTCTGTCAATTTTATAATTCTAATAACATTTGAATAAAATTTATCTTGTGTATGTGTTACTGGGAAACGTGTGCGATAGTTTGACTGTTTGAGAACCACTCGGACCCTCAGATATTTATTTTTAACACAATCGGTCCAAAAAGTAAAGATTTAAAAATGGCGGCCACTTTTTCCATTTTTGGTAATGGTTTCATATTTGGTGACCACTCGGACCCTCAGATATCGATTTTGATAGCAATCGGTCCAAAAACTAAGAATTTCAAAATGGCGGCCAGCTTTAAAACTTAATTTTCACACTCAGAAACGCCAATTAACATAATAAGAACTCTGAGTGCTGCAGGGATGATTAATTGAAACTTGAACTTGATCCATGAATATGGTAAAACAATTCTAAATTACCACTGTCAGTCAATACAACCGACTGGGTAGGTAATTAAAGTTAACTTTCATACTCAGAGACGTCGATTAAGTTCTAATAATCATAATTAATATTAACTGACGTCTCTGAGAACGGTTTTGATATATTATTATTCTGCAATAATTATATACGTTGCCACTTTAGGCAGCTACGACATTTGTCATGTTTACCGCTATCCCTCGGGAATTATGCAACTTTCCGGGATACAAAGTAGCCTATGTGTTAATCTAGGGTACCAGCTATCTCCGTTCCAAATTTTATCAAAATCCGTCTAGTCGTTTCAGCGCAAAGAAGGAACAAACATACACACTCACATCGTCATATCCATCCATCCTCATAAACTTTCGCATTTATAATATTAGTAGGATATAGATACGTATCTCGAAAACGGTAAACATTTGGTTTGGAGTAAAGAAAATTAGCTTTAAGATGAAATGACTTCCCCATTCATCCTGTTAAGTATTGGCGCTAACATTAATTTCACCCTGTTTTTAATTGCATTAATTGTCAAAAACTTTTAAAAAATAAAGTCCTCTCCGAAAGTCCGAATGCATTCTTTGTTCAACAACATAATTTCGTCCGTCAAAGCAACTTCAAACTAGTCAAAGCGTCGTCTTCAATGTAACAAGTGAAATTAATCCCTCTGCCGTTTCTGATAAGGCTTACATTCATATCCGAGTTTAAACCGAACGTGTGTGAAATTGTCAAGTTTATCTGTCAAGGTGTCAAGCGTTTTGGAGTTTTGCCGCTACCGAAATTCGACTGTAATGAAGTAAAGACTAGGTTCAAATTTCGTCACGTATTCTTTCAATTCGTCTGTGTGGTGGGATTACTTTTCTCTACGCACACGTAAATATATTTTTAACTGTGGAGTAGCGAAATTCAACTGTAATTGAGTAAAGACTAGGATCAAATTTCGTCTCTTATTCTCTTAATTACTTTGTGTAGGTGATGATTTTATTTGTTACGCAAACAAATAAATAGTTCGGACATTTTTTGAAGGGGATTTTGTATGGCACTGTGTATCTACAGTTATTGTTTATCAAAGACTAAAACATAATACTGGTACCTTGGAAAATATCCTCTACAAAAACCTGGGTCTATCGGTTGGTTGCAGACGGGGTCTAAAAAAAGAATAGGTAAGAGTAAGGTAGCTAGCTTACCGTGGCCTCGGAAATAGGGGATTAAAATAAAAGCGGAGACAATAGCAAACTTATGAGGCTCAATTTTTTGTGTAATTTACCTGGCGCTAAACTGTTCTTGAAGAACAAGGCGATCGTGAAGACGAATAGCACGAACTTGCACATGATGACAGTACCTGCTGTTTAAACACACTAACGGTTAGTCACAATCAAATGCCACATCTTGTTTTATACTTGCTTTTTGCGTAAATCGTGTAAATTTTGCAAGTAAAATGTTTTATTGTAATTGATTAAGGCGACGCTCTCAGAGGTGTATAAGGTGAAATACTCGAACTGTGGTGTGCATTCACTTTTGGAACAGTGGTGAGATTCTTAATAAAAATCTCCCGCGTTGTTTTTTTTTATGTGAATAGGAAAGCAAACGAGCAAGTGGGTCACCATGGTCAGCGACCACCGTGATGATGGTGAGTGATGGTGGCGATAGTGGTGGTGGTGAGTTATAGCTGCGCTTGGTGCAATCATAACTTGGTATCTGGCAGGCGTTAGACCGGATTCATATCAGGAGTCTTGTGCTGTTGGTCGTGTGTTGACCAATTAACCAGACACTTGGCTCCGTAAAATACCATCGACAGCACGGGTCAAGTTTAATAGATTGCATTGCAGGCGCATCAACACTTCGCTGGCGAATTTCTTTTAAAGAATCACACTCCTGAACATATCCAGTACTACAGAGGCGTCTCTAGCCCTTGTGGCGCCCATGTGCAACCAGTACCCTGGCGCCATAACACGGGCGCAGGGTGTTTGAGAGCGCCGGCGCCGCGAGCGACGCATCTTTGGAGGTGTCGCATAAGAGGGCGCTCGGCGCCCCCTTAGACCCGGCGCCCGTGTGCGCCGCACACCCTGCACCATAGGTAAAGACGCCTCTGCAGTACTAGCTAGCTGTCACATTCATACAATAACTGTCAAAATTAACGCGATGGCGATTGCGAGCGAGTTACACAATAACCCTACTGCTCGATGGCAACCCGTGTTATAAGAAATGGGTACCATAATATAGGCGCTATCGCATTAGGTTGTAACCTGTAATGATAGTTGCTTGTGTGTGAAATAAATAAATAAATATTTTCTGCCCTTTTTAGCAGTGGGAAGAGGTTACAAGTCAATAAAAATCTATAAGTACCCTGTCTATACCTACCTACCTTTATCTATCTCACAATATTGCTGCATTTTAAGTTAATTTAATTACTTGGTTTTTATTTATAAAGATCAGTAATAACCTATTTACTCACACATTATTTGTTTACAATCTCACGTAAATGTTATTAAAATAAGTACTTGCTATTCGATGCACGATTTTCATTTCTGTCGTGATGCCGGCGCTCGCTGGTCGTGCAACGCGGGAACCTAATAGATTTATTCTAAGTTTTTCAATTAATATTGTTGAAACGTAACCGTCATTTAATTTAACTGTACTTACGCTACCTACTTCCAGATTCCTTGGTTTAGGACAACTGACGCATTCACTGTCACCGACGCATATATGCGTTTTCGTGACTTTCCCCGGTGCCGCAGTCATAATTTTACAGGCAATTGAACGCACTGTGCGTCAGTGGCACCTGAAGAAGCCTCGGGTTTGGAGGTAGCAGCGAATGCGTTAACTTTCTGCTAACGTTTCTTGTTCTAAAAACACTATAAGGGTGTTGATAAAAATAAAAAAGTATTTCAACTTCCAACTTCATAGTCTTATGTATACATGTAAACTCTTTATTGTGCAAAATAAACATAAAACAAATACAATTGACAAACTGAGATACATGCACAAAGCCGTACGTAGGTACGTAGGTACTTATCACTTTAAAGTATCTCTGCCTTAGCCTTTGAGTGGATGAGAGGAGTATCACATTAGGGACAGACGAGTGAGTTTAAAAATTACAAATACTGAGATTCACAATGAAATGAAATGAAATATTTTATTTCGACCAACAATGGGTCAATGTGTTAGTAGGCATACCTAATGACAACTTAATAGTAGATTGTACACCGAGGGGATAAAGCACTGTATTATGTCACGGGCGCGATATTGAATCCTGAGCGCAGCGAAGGACTCTAAATTTAACTCCCGAGCGAAGCGAGGGTGTTATGTGTTAATTCCTGAGCGTAGCGAGGGAATTAAGATGAGTCCTGAGAGGAGCGAAGAATTTAAGCGCACCCAAGACATAAACAGTTTTATCCCCGAGGAATATACTCTACTTTTCTCACCTTTTGCGAGACAATTAAAACCAAGGCAACTAGAAAAAGAATTTAATTAAAACAACAGTAAAACAGAATTAAAAGTAAAAAATTATCTTTGAGACATTGGTCCAGTTGTGTAATGATAAGTAATATTTTTATTTGGAATCTTAGCAGTTCTAATGCGTACCTAACTGTAATTACAGCGTCAGCAAAGGCTCGCGGCTTTTGTTTTATTTGAAATTTGTTTCGGTGCTGGTGGCGCTGCGGCGGGTCGGGTGGCATGGCCATCTCGATTTTCGGAGCCGTGCGATTTTTACGAAATTAGACTAAGTGTATAACAATAAGAATTAAGATAAGTGAGATTCATATTACTAACCGGCGGGTTATAATGAAATTCAGTACAATATTATTACCCGGCTAGAGCCAAGGGCTATAATGAGTTACTTTGAGTAAGGTTTACATGCTATATAATTAGCCATTGTCGAGCAAGTGGTGTGAAAAGACTATTATTTCATTTTGAGATTGTACAAATTACATTATTTGAGTCATCACACTATTATTACACTAGATGAAAACCCGGCTTCGCTCGGGTGAAATTTGAATCATAATACACTTGTAGGTACAAAATGTAGGTAGAATGTGTAGCCATTATTTCGAATCACTGTTTATTATTTTAATACAAAAATAGGTAGATGTGATAGCATTCACAATAACTGAAATTATCTGCAAGAATATATCCGTGCATGGCGTGAACAACTTGATGAGTCCAAAATGGCAATTTTACAGGGCGGCCATTTTAAAGTTTGAAAATCCGTTTTTATTTTGAATTGGGAATGCATGATTATTTTAAAAGTGTGTTTGGTGATTTTTCTATTGATACGAATAACCATCCTTAGCTACGGAAAAAAGTTTCAGATTTGACGACCGGATAGTCTAGTGGTTAGTGACCCTGACTATGAAGCTAGAGGTCCCGGGTTCGAATCCCGGTAAGGGCAGACATTTGTATGATAAATACGAATGTTTGTGCCCGAGTCATGGATGTTGTATGTATTTAAGCATGTATTTATCTAAATTATATAAGTATTCTTATCCGTTGCTTGGTACCCATAGCACAAAGCTTTGCTTAGTTGGGGACTGGGTCAGTTGGTGTAATTTGTCCCATGATATTTATTTGTTTATTATTATTTATTTTTCCGTCGAACCATATATTTTATAAAAATAAAAACATTTTGCTCAGTCACTCGGCGGCCTCTATACGGCTGATAAGCACTACGCCAATGACATATCATTTTTTTTTTTTTTCAATTGCTGCTTGAATCTGTGGTAAACGATGACATTTGTAGCTAAAAAAAGCAACGGCTAAGTGGCGCCGCCTGTAGATTGTTTGTGTTACTACCATACATGGGGAATTGACATTGTTCATTTTTTTTAGTATGCTCCAATTCGAAAACCATTTGGAGGAAAACCATCAAATAACCGATTTATCTTGTCCGATTTCAAAAATACTTTACGATTGCAGATATTTTTGTAAAAGTATGTAGTAAGTTTTGACCTTTGTTTGATCTAACGACCGGGTTTTATGTTTTATGTAAGAATCGGCCATTAAATGTTTGCCACAAAAATGAAAAAAAAAGTTTAGCTACGGTATCTGTCACGCTATCACTGTCTGTATTTATTTAAAAAAAAAAAACCTGCCGGGATGCAACAATGACTCGAACTATAGCCCCAACAAAATCATTGTGAAAATCAGAGGTTTGCAGAAGAAATGGTGTACGCAAGCTAATGTGGAATATTTCAAAGTTTACGCGATGCATTGTTGCGAAGACCATTTTAATGTAAGTAAAAGTCAGGAAAGGTGCAGGGGTGAAACGAAAAAGCAAAAACAGCACGGAAAACAATAACAACGCCAACGAACGGAAATAATTTCGAACACGCGAACATTGTTGACATTAAACGTGAGTTTGCCGTTAAATTCACACACATCTACAGATCTATGACGTTGACATATAGACAAAACCTTTTTTTATATTTCTGTACGAAGGCGATTGGGATCCTGCCAAAATTAACAAATTATCAAACAGCGAAAAATATTTATATTTATTATTATTAATAAACAAAGATACGTAGAAGCATAATATTTAAGTTAGTTTCTTAAAAAAGTCCATTCTATCAAATAAAGGTGTTAAAAGCACAGCTTAAAAAAAATGAACAATGCCAATTTCAATAAAAATTACCATAGTGGTTTAGTAACACGAACAATCTACAGACGGCGCCACTTAGCCGTTGCTTCTTTTAGCTAGAAATGTGATGACATTTCTACTACAGACTCAAGCAATTTTTTTTTTTTTTGATATGCATTGGCGTACTGCTTAACTGCCGTATAAGGGCCGAGTAGTGATGTAACGAATATTGGCATTCGCATTCGTATTCGCGAATATTCGCATATTTCTGGAATATTCGCATTCGCATTCCCATTCCCATTCGCAAAATTACTGCGAATGTTATGCGAATATAAAAAAAAAATGAGGGTATCTAGTAGTTGTTTAATTATATAATTTTCGCCGCCCGGTAAGGGAGATAACCCCATTGGCTTGGCGCTAAATTAAATAGCCCATCTGGCAACATAGAGTGGAATGACATTTCAATCAGATGCGTTCGTTCGACTCAACTCGGCTATTCTAGGAACAAAAAACAAACGGGACGTACTTCGTTTCTACTCGACTGCCACCAAAGTCACCAAGCCATAGACAAATGGTGCCAAATTTTAACAAAAACTGAATATTCGCATTCGCATTTGCATTTGCGAATGTCGAAAATATGACATTCGTTACATCACTACCGCCGAGTGACTGAATAAAATGTTTTTATTTTTTAAAATATATGGCTCGACGGAAAAAATCGGAAACTTTTTTCCGTAGCTGAGGATGGTTATTCCTATGAAAAGAAAAATCACCAAGCACTTTTAAAATAATCATCCATTCCCAATTATTCTATTTTTTCTATGGTTATGTTGGCCAATCTCAGGTTCAAGAAAAATCGCACGGCGTATGTGCGCTAGCATGAAACGGAACGTTTGTCGTCCTCCGGTGTCAGTTTCGCGCTAGTCTGTGGTGTCCAATATGGCGACTGCGATTTGTCCGTCAGCACAGTTAGAATTTTACAAAATACTCGACAATCCGAATTTTGCGGATACATGTTGTCGACTCGAAATCTTTATTTTTTCACGTTCTATCATTCAGGCAACGTTTCGATCGAGTCTACCGTAACCGGTCACGAAATTATTAATATAGATTTATAACACAAATTCAATTAGATTAACAACGCCGCGGCAGCCCCATCAAGATCCTGAACGCGTTGTTATACTTGTTATATTGAACGCGTAGTTTGTCATGTATAATAACGGTTTAAATAATGATTTATTTATTTCGTCACATTAGGTACATAAAATAAATAAAGAGCGCAATAAAAAAAGGAATATTTACACTTAACTTAAGAAGGTGCGAGCCACATCTTCAGACCTTCCCTGAAGGACACTACGGAGGGAGATTGCTTGATGGTGGTTGAGCGATTTCACAGCCTAGTCGATACAGTAAAGGATTTGGAATAAGTCTTGGAAGAGGAAGGACAGGCCAAAAGAGGATTAGAGTTGGATCATGTTGGCTGCCGACAGATAAATAACTGAAATGTTCGGAAAGGTAGATTGTTATTTAAAGCGGCGATTTTTGTTGGGTGTATTCGCTGAACTTTCAGTTTTTCTGTTCGGGTTAGTCAGATGCTGTCTCGTCCATAAGTCGATTCCTGGTAATTCATTCAAAAGCTTCATGTTGATATTTTTAAGCCCTGTCACATGTTTCATGAGATGTTCTTCGGTCATGACAGAAACACCTCTTTCTTTAAAAAACTGAAAGGAAAACAATGATTATTATTCAATAGAGAAACACAAATGAGCCGTTGGGGTCTAAAGTCTATTTATTTATACTAGATACTAAAATGACATTACCTGTGTTGCCTGTTTTTTGCAATTCAAAAATAGTGATGTGCCACCCACCACTATCGAAAGTTAACGATAAATTAAATTTAGTATAGATTTTTAATTTAACTAGTTAATAATCCTTTAAATTTGCTTGATTATGATATAATCATATTTTTTCTTAAAATATAACATGGCCAAACCACTTGGGGGCCATTCAAGTATTACGTAAGCAAATTTTTTACAATGATTCCCCTCCCCCCCTCTCCTTGTCAGCAAAAGTAAGCAAACCTCTTCCCCCCTTTCCATCCTTACATAATCATTGGTACCTATATGCATTTTTCTTTTAATGTATTCTGTTTTTTTAGGGTTCCGTAGCCAAATGGCAAAAAACGGAACCCTTATAGATTCGTCATGTCTGTCCGTCCGTATGTCACAGCCACTTTTCTCCGAAACTATAAGAGCTATACTGTTGAAACTTGGTGAGTAGATGTATTCTGTGAACCGTATTAAGATTTTTACATAAAAATAAAAAAAAAACAATTAATTTTGGGGGTTCCCCATACTACACAACTGAAACTGAATTTTTTTTTTCATCAAACCCATACGTGTGGGGTATCTATGGATAGGTCTTCAAAAATGATACTGAGGTTCCTAATGTCGTTTTTTTCTAAACTGAATAGTTTGCGCGAGAGACACTTCCAAAGTGATAAAATGTGTCCCCCCCCCCCCTGTAACTTCTAAAATAAGAGAATGATAAAACTAAAAAAATATATGATGTACATTACCATACAAACTTCCACCCAAGATTGGTTTGAATGAGATCTAGTAAGTAGTTTTTTTTTATTTAATATTTGTCTGTCTATATAAGTAACCAACATAAAGTGACCTCACACTGCCTACATTTTGCTTAAAAGCAAGGCTCTGCTAACACTGGCTTTTACAATAACTTAGCGAATTTGAAATGAAAATGAAAACGGAACCCTCAGTGCGTGAGTCCGACTCGCACTTGGCCGGTTTTTTATTGATTCGAAGCAGCAGTAACTGCTGACGTAATCACGATATCGACCCCACCACCCCCCATGTCATCAAAAATAAGCAAAGCCAAGACCATATATGATGTTTATGTTATTTAAGTTTTACAGGAGTCATTGGGTATAGTGGTTGTCAACCATAAGCAACCGGTTGCCATATACAAAAAAGATGAAGTTATGATTTAACTTACTTGGGTTATGAAATGGCAATCCTCCAGTAGCTTCCTCAATGCCATTGGATGCTCTCTCCTGACAGAATGTCCCCATCCAATGTACGAAGGACCACTCTGGGTATATAGAATATTCCTTAGAGAAAGCCTTCCGTGTACTATATGTACATTATTATATAATGTGTATAAGTGCCTGACAATTTTTTTGTACATTTCCTCAGACCGTTCAGCAGGTAGACTGGCTATTGATGGAGCAGTTTCTTGATCGGAACCATCAAAACTAGTAACAATTACATTTCTGCATTTACACACAAACGTTGCACTAAACAGGTCATCATAGTATACTTTGTGTTGATAATTCTGCAGCATAAGCTTATTGGTGCATTCTCTTTGAGCTCTTTTTAATATGGTATCATTATGTTTTGAATCATTGGTCAGTTTATAGACCTTCACAGCAGCCCCTCCTGAAAACCATAAATGAGCTGACCAGTGGCACCATGCATGAATAACAACAGAGTTTTTGCCACAACCAACAATGTTGTGGTATTCCCCTATAATTTTTTTGTCCTGGAGCATTTTTAATATACGAGTGGTTGACGTATCAAATTGGTAATAGGAAGGTGATCTAACAATAGGTTTCTGGTTAGCAAGTATGTCCAATTCCCTTTGAGTCATCCTCCGACAACTTGTATAATTTGGTTTGGATATATTTAATTTTTTGCTAAATTTTCCTTGAAGTTTCCAATACTGCTGTTCTACTAAGAATTCTCTCTCATCCTCTGATATCTGCTTTATTTCATCCTTACTTTCTTTATTGTTTATTTTTTGTTGTGCAATATTTATGTTAATGTCAGTGTGTGATGAAATTATTGTGTCTTCCATTTTGTCAATCTCAACAAAACTATCATCTATTGTTATCACCTCAGGCTCCTTTCCTTCTGTTTCTATCACAGTTTCTTTCACAGCTTCAGACATTTTTGAAATTTAGTTTACTTTAAAATAAATAACTTACTTTGTATGCACTATCACAATCACAGCAATTGCGAAATAAAGTCAACTTAATATACTTCGATAAAGTTTTACAAACTTTATAAACTTCTTAATTAACTTCACTCTGGTGTTAATAATGTAGCCTATATTTTTAATTACAAAACGCAGTCTAGTTTTAGGTAGGTTTTCTTAGTTTCACAAGTATACTTTATTATATTTCTTGTAATTTTATTTCAGACTATCCGTGATCCGTGATTCACTGCCTGCCAGATTTTCCGCCTGCCTGAGCGACAGTGTTGCCAGATGGGTTTTACGTTCCGTTACGCGTAGCTATTAAAAATAGTACGCAAATTCAAGTTTGAGTACGCAGTGCAACATTTAGTGTAAAACTGCGCTTTACGCAGCTGGCACATAAACAAAGGCCTAAAAAAAAAAAACGTCATCGCGACAGCCACAGGTAATTTATATTGTTTTTCTGTCATCTGGAATAACCTAGGCTGTCAGGTGCTAAAATATAAAAATAGTACGCAAATCGACGGATGAGTACGCGAGTACGCAAGATCATAAAATAGTACACCATGCGTACTATTGCGTACCCATCTGGCAACGCTGCTGAGCGAGGCTAAAGTGTTGCCAGGTCCAATCTGGAAATGTCAGGAGAGTAAGACCAGCAGGCTTATTACGTAACTCGCTCGCAATCGCCATCGTGTTATTTTGACAGTTCTTGTATGAATGTGACAGCTAGCTAATTCCGATGCCAATTGTCAGCCCGTACATGAACTGTCAAAATGAAGAAGATGGTGATCGCGAGCGAGTTACGTAATAAACAATCTGAAAAGCCAGGAGATTGAAAAAAAAATCAGTAGATTAAATTGTATGCTAGAAAAGTCACAAAATTTACCTAAATGCAAATCTTCTCATGTATTCATTATTTTGTTTTCAATTTGCTGATATATAATGTATAAAATGATTAGTTAATCCTAACCCGACACCACACGGCTTGTAACCCAACACCACACGGGCGATTATAAAATAAATAGAATATTTTACAGTAATAATATTTGTACGAATGTGCAAGGGATTATAAATTATAAGCCACAAATCTCATGCTGCATGCTCATAATGCTCAATCAATTAATTCAATCACTGTTAAAATCTGAATTTGATGAATCTTGGTCTTGATACATGGTGTTGTTATTTTTTTTTAGGTATTTGGTTACATCATGATTGAATTTCAACCATTGAAACAATATAATTATAAAGTTCAAATTAGACTCATAAAATTCAGTAGATTCGTTTGCAAATTCAGTAGATCAGTAGACATAGTCAAAAATCAGAAAAATCAGGAGACCTGGCAACACTCCTAAGCTAAGGCTAGGCTGTCGCCACATGGTCGCCACGCTATCGCAGCATTCGCAGCAGCACTTTTTGTTTAGTTGGCAATTGGCAATGACAGTGACACATGCATAACACTGAACTGACAGATTGTTTTTTTCCATCCATCCCTTGGAGAATCAAATGAAATAACACCCATACAGCTATCGTAGTAAGTCCTCAACAAGCAAAATATGTGTCCGTCCTGTCCTGGTCCGTGGAATCTAACCTAATCTGTGGACAAGACTACGACGTAAATATTTTCTGCATTGTTTTGTTTTGGTATTTTATTTTGGTGTTATTTACATTGTAAACACAATCTATTGTGCTGAGAATTCAGGATTCTATCAATAGAAGCGTAAATAGTAGTGGAAATATGAATATGGTTGGCGGCCCCATGGAACAAGATCCCAGCCACCCGAAATACAGCTCGCTAGCAAAGGAGTCGCTGCAAAAATATGTCGAGAGCACTGGTGATACTTTAGAAGACAAAGAAATAGAAGTGACTAAAGTCACAACACAAGTTGTTTCTGGAACAATGACTCATATTGATTTTAAAGTACGCCCTGCAAATGGAGACGAATTTTCTTGCCATGCAGAGATCTGGGAACAGGTATGGCTGAATAAGAAAGAAATTAAGGTTACTAGAATTGAATGACCACCAATAGAAACATTGAATTCCCGGGCAATAAGGATATCCCCATAAAGATGATTGGCAAATTGGAGTATTTTTTACTTATTGTATTTACTTTTAGGTTTGTAAAGCTGTTAAGTATTTACATGGACTATCATTAAGTGTAATTAATAATTAATCTGAATAAGAACAGTTTCTAAAAATTTAAGATTATATTAAGAATAAATGGTGATTTTGTATTTGAGAGTAAAGTCAAAGATGTAATTATATGATAAGGGTGCGACCACACTGCCGCTTAAAAAACGGTGACGTTACGGAATCGCAACAAAATGTATGAAGAAACGGTGAGAAAACGCATACGACACGTCACTGCGTATACGCGGCGGTTTGGTCGCACCCTAATACCTTACCTCTGGGCTTATCTTATTTTCATACAACCCTTATGTATTCCAATATATCCATTAAGTAAATAAAATATGTAGTTTAAATTAGTTCATTTAATAATCATCATAACATTTTGTAAATTAATACATGCATCTTAAAAAAACAAAAATATCCATAAATCAAAAAATATTCTTTAGAGACAAATTGACTTGACACCTACTTTACTTGTGTTAGTAACTGACTGAGTTACAGAACTGGGGAATACCAGACGTTCTAATTCCGACTCAGTTCAAGTTTTAGCTGTCACTTTTAGTATGAATCTGACAGCAAGCGAACTTAAACTGAAGCGCATTAAGACATCATGGTAAGGCCCCTGTACCAGGTGCAGTCAGTCTATGTACAAATTGAAATCCTTAATCTGGAATGGTTAACCTAATAATACACACTGTGATAATTTGTGTGCAATTAATTAATCATGGTTGACTTTAATTTTTTTATTAAAGGGATATAATAAAATGTCTCGTTTAAT
This sequence comes from Pandemis heparana, assembly GCA_963854515.1. Taxonomy (NCBI): domain Eukaryota; kingdom Metazoa; phylum Arthropoda; class Insecta; order Lepidoptera; family Tortricidae; genus Pandemis; species Pandemis heparana. The sequence continues at coordinate 1,453,557 of OY978021.1, read as the reverse complement.
ACGAAAATAAAAGTACAAACACACACACACATTCTTGCATTGGACACATTTATTCACTAAAAACCAAGAACTTTTATATAGACCAGATCAAATTTTAAACTTGTAAAGAAACACCAAAAATGCTCAGCAGGAATAAACTCTTAATCCTGTACAGTAATTACTTGACTTTTATATTATCTGAGGCTTTCATAGTTTTAGGTTGTCCATTCCAGACCAAAAACAACATTACATTGTATGTATTGAGTACTACCTATGAATCACAGTACTAAATTCTAAAATGGGTGTATAATTAACTGAAGATTTTATAGAGCCATCAGTACTGTTGTAGCTTACTGGATCATGTTTTGGATCAATAGGTTTAAGTTTAGATAAAACTTCTAACAGTGGTTCTTCAATTTCTGGTAAATCTGTTATAAATTTGAACAATTCTTCATTTGTTTTCATTAAACTTAGATTTTTGTCTTTGAAAAGCTGAAAAAGAAAATACTTATTAGTTAAACAAGACATGAACATGTAAAACCACTTATTCAGCATTTTTAGCATAATAAATACTTACGTTATTAACATTATAACAGTCTCTGATTAATAATTTTAAAGCATTTGGGTGCTCTGCTGGAACCGAGTGACCCAAGCTAATGAAGTATGGCTGCCCGTGCCACAGAATGCTCCTATGGGAGAGATTGCCGTGAACTATTTTGGCGACTTGATACATTCTTTTCATACTCTCAATAATGTGCCAATAATTTTTATAAGCAGATTCAGGCGGAGCTTGAGTTATAGAAGTATTATTCCCATATCCAATGGATCCCATCATGATAATATTTCTCCATGCACACACAGGCATGGGCACGTTGATATGGCATCGAAACATTTTGTCTAAACTTCTGAATTCGTTTTGAACACGTTTGTACACAGCCTCTTTGTGAGACTTGTCATTTTCATATACTTTTACAGTGGCCTCCCAAGGCATACGCATGGAGACACAAGTGCAACAGTGGCCAAACAGGACTATTGACCTTGTACCTGTACCAATAATGCCATGATACCGACCCATGAACCTCGTTTGCACTAGTCTACGGAGTAAAAACTTTGTTTCTTCATCAAATTCTACCATAGGAGGAGGTTTGTACCTCACCATTGACTTTGCTCTCTTTTGTTTTTCCTTTTTAGGAACTTTCTCACCATGTTTACTGCTCGACTTTTTGGATAGTTTGGCTAAGTTAAAGTCATCCCATATGTCTTCTCCTTCTTCATATGAATCGTCTTCAGATTCGAAATCTTCTGGATCAGGAATTTCTGTATGGTCATATTTTATTTCACTATCATTGCCGCTATCTAAAAATTGCGCAATGTTTATATTGGTCATGTGGTCATCGATGTGGATTACCTCATATGCCGTTACTTCTTTTGATGCCATATTATTAGACTTTATATCTCTGCCATCTTCATATTGTAGACTTTCAGCGAATTCTTTTGATGCGGCTGAGGAAGCGTTATTTTTTGTGCTCATTTTAGTAATAAGGATATCACAGATAGGTATTTAATCACAAACTATTTCCTGAATACGGAATCGGTGTTAGACCCTTGTCTTTTTTACTTATTTCAAGAAAAGTACTATACAGTTGAGAGGAATGATTAATTTAATAAATAAATACAGACTTTAACTTCTTATAAATAAAACTCGTTAGACGTAAATGTATGTATGTATAGCAAAGAATGAAATGAACGTCGGTCGGTCGGACGGATCGGAGTCGGTAGAGGGTTTTGGTCTTTTGGTGTTGCAAGCCTGAAATTTTTTTACTTGCATTGCATCTCTTTCTACCCTATGTCCATTGTATGAAACAACCATTCGTCAAAATCCATGAATGACTCATAGGACACGCCCACAAAAACAGCTGAACTTGACGTTGACGTGTTTGTTGTGAATTGTTGTGCAATGTTCAATGTAGTTAGTTTAGTTAGTTAGTTGCACTGAGACTGAGAACTACGCAATCGATAGTCAATTCTTATTTTGTGTTAATTTTGTTTTAAGTTGTACTAAGCGTTATGTCTACTGCAGAAATACGAGGGACGACGTCAGAACTCGAGAATAAAATAAGTGAAAACGCGATCTCAGAAGACTTGAGTAACTTATGTATGGAGATGCCGGTGCGCGAAGATTGCCCTAGATCTGAAGATTCAGAGCTATCCGGTGAAGAATTCTGGGATGATTTAGACGATTATGATTATGAAGATCGTGCTGACACCGTCCGCCTTCCACGGCAGGGCCACGAACTCAAAAGTAGCAGACTGATCGAAAAACGCGGCAGCAACCAAGAAAAATTCATCTCATCAAGACCCAAGGCATTAGTTAAATACGGAAAACAACATTTCACGGCATCAGCAGACGACATTGACGAACAGGCTAAAACTATCATTAAAGAGTTTGTTGAAACTTATCATTACTTTTCTCTTATCGACATAAATGCTATCATACTTTCCGGTGAAAGATCTGTATTGGTGCACGTACCTGGACGATTAGACGAAAAGACTGGCTACAGAGAAGAATATCTGATCAAAGTGTACAGACATCAACATGGGGTTGATAGATGCTATCAATGGGCATTAAAAGAGTATCAGAATATGTATTATATGTGGAAGTATGCTAATGTTCCAAATGTATATGCTCCAACGAGAAACGTTGCCACAATGCGATTTGTTGGTGATGATGGCGTTCCTGCACCTAATCTGAATGAAGTTCCGTTTGAAATTACGTACAAAATCTACAATGATGTTGTAACCACTGTGCACAATTTGTACAATAAGGGAAAGATGGTGCATGGGAATTTGTCAGCAAAAACCATTCTGTGGTGGAGGGACAAGCTCTGGTTCATCAGCCTGTCTCGCGCTGTTAAAGCATCTGACCCTAATGCCTTGCAAATGCTTATGAAAGATTGTTGCCATATCACACATGTAAGTATAGATTTTGTACAATTATTATTCTTAACTGGCTAGGCATAATTAATGTTTTTATACTTCCTGTGTAGTGAACTTATGGTAATCATCATCAAACCCACTTATTTTACTAGTTATTGCAGGCACACAGCATTACCTCTGGACTAAGCAGGATAACCCGACTAATTATAAACTTTTTGGTTTCAGTTCTTCAAAAGCAAAGGATTGCTAAAAGTTAAATCTATTATGAACCTCTTTAAACACATAACAGGTTTAGAGAAAATTGATGAGAAAGTGCTGCATGTTCTAAGAAATACCAGGAAGCCAGTGAAACATAGACAGAGGAGAAGGAAGGAAGAAACTCAAGAAGTAAAATGAAATTGGATGAAAAGTTCCTCCTGAATTACTTGAAATCTATACCATTCAAAACTAACTAATGGTTTCTAAAAATTTGATTCTTTGAAATCCTAAAAAACCTTCACACAATGTTCTTGTACCCGACCAAGGAAGTTTCTGCTCTGTAAAATGGGACAGAATTCGGGTTCCATGGAACTCACTTTCGGGAGTTGGTCTATACTGCTGAAGTGTCTGCTATAATTATTGCATTGTAGCTGTGCTTTTGATTCACTATAGATGTGTATGAGACATGAATCATGATTTTCAGAATAGCTATGATATGTATGTATAGGTAGGTATTTAATTTATATTTTGGGAAAGAACTGTTAAAGAGATTATGTTCAGATAATTTACACCCCCTTGCAAAAAACTCGGGCATCTATGGTTTTGCACATTTTCAGACATTAAAGCTTAGAAAGTAAGCTTTTATGCACATAAAATACAAAACCATGGGTGTCAGTTTTTTTGCCTGGGGGTGTATTTCTTTTTTTATTTTTAAATAGCCAATATTTTTTGATATCAGTAATGAGTGGATATACATGTGTGTGTATGTATTAAAGAAAGTGTTTTTTCCATATAAGCACGCGCATAACAAGAGATATTCAAATTCATTAAAAAAAACTGTGATTTGGCTTTATTTTAAGTTTATTATATAGCTACATAAAGAGATCACTTTTTATCATGTAATATACAATAAAATGAAGATAAAAATATTTCTGATTGTGTTTCACATCACAGGTACATACTACAGTATTCATTAGAATTTAGTTATCTATGAAGCTTAGAACAAAATTCCAATACAGGTGCGTAATTAGCTGGAGGTTTTTCAATGGGGTATTTACTGTTAAAACTAATAGAATCACTTTTTGGTTTGCTTGTTTTTATGTTTTCTAGGATTTTCAACAGACTGTCATCGATCTCGGGTAAGTCTGTGATGAACTTGAATAGTTCTTCAGTGGTTTTTAGCTCAGCTAGTCTTTTATCTTTGAAGAGCTGAAAAAATTAATAGAAGTTAAAAATAGGGTTTATTAGGAAATCACACAATCACTTAAGTATTTTATAGAAATCTTGATGTGTAAAACATTACATTACATAAAACATTTTATTTTTATTTTTATAAAAGGCTTAATACTAGTTAGTACCTACTTCCATGCTGGTCTGGGTGCAAAGAAAAACATAGTATGTACCAGTTGCTTCTCTTCCCGCACAGATGGAGTGGGCAACGAGGGAATCAGGGAATGGGCGAAAATAATAAGAATCATTTTATAGGCGATGCAGTGAGGAACCCTTCATTATTTTGATTCTTGTAGGCTGATGGCCTGTAGTTCTTGTTACCTTGGGCTCTGTCTAACCCATAAAAGATAAAGACATGATTTGTGTATGTATGTATGTATACCTAAATAACCTCACTATTTCTTACCCACCGAATGTGTATTATTATCATAATAAGTTAATAGAATTGAAAAAAAAGACAGCAACTTTAATTTCATACTACAGTTTATACTTACATGAGTTACATTTAAACAGTCCTTGATAAGTAACTTTAGGGCATCTGCATGGTCTGTCGGGACTGAATGAGCTAAACTGATGAAGTATGGTGTGCCATACCATAATATACTTCTGTGGGACAGGTTACCGTGTACCACTTTAGCAATTTGGTACATTCTCCTCATACTGTCTATGATATGCAAATAATTGATCAGGTCATTTTCGCGTGGAGCCGATGTAATAGATGGTGCTGTGGTTCCATAACCAATAGCACCCATCACAATAATGTTTCTCCACGCACACACTGGTCTAGGGGCATTTATGCGCCATCTTTCCAAAAGGTCTAGACTTTTCAATTCATTTTGAGCTCGCTTGCAAGCGGCTTCAGTATTTTCATAAACTTTAACAACTACTTCCCAAGGCAATCTCCACGACCAGCAAGTACTACTGTTGCCGTATATCACAACCGAGTTGCTGCCCGTACCCATTATATGACCAAAACGACTCATGTATCTTGAAGTCATTAATCTTCGAAGCAAATATTTGGTTGGCTTATCAAATTCAACTGTAGGAGTGGTGTTTTTGTACCGCACAATTACCTTGTGTCTCTTTTGAAGTTTGGATGCCTTTTGTCTAGCTTTCTCAGCTTGCTTGTTGTCAAACTTTTGTATGTGAGGTCTGGCTAGTTCAAAGTCATCCCAAATATCTTCTTGAAAGTATTCTTCTTCACTATCTCCAGGTTCGGAGCACTGGGTTTCAGAAATGTTACAATAATCTTTCAGAATGTTGTAGATTTTCTTTGTTTCATCATTTTCATCTTCAACATTTTTTAGGTCGTCAGAAGAGGGCATGTCTTCGTTTAAATTAATAATTTCGAATGACTCCAGTTCTTCTTCAGATATATTATCATTATCACTAAATTTACAATCTCCGTTTTCTTTTCCCTTGTTACAAACTACGGAAAACTTGTCCGACATCACTGGAAATGTAGTTGCTGCCACTTAACACAAGACTAGATATAGTGATATTAGCTCGTATACGCTTGCAAAATATTCTTAATATGAGACAATTATTTATACAAAAACTTTGTTATTTTATTTATTTACGTTCAATATTTCTCAATATTATGTTTCGCAACAATAGGAAAGTTAAAGCGGATGACGTACGCACAGATTAGAAAGATATAGTACAAGTAGTGGACGTACGCGTACGAGTACGAGGAGTACGTGAGTGTGAGTACGACCTCAGCACAGATTACAAAATTATGAGAATTGAATAGGGAAAAGGAAACAGATCAGAACAGACAACCTATTAATATACAACATACAACCTGACAAAATGCGTGTCCCCGATTTGATACCCATAGTCCACAAATTATCAGGTCGTATTTTTATCAAAAGTAATGTTATAAATTTGTTCAAAATGGCCAAAGGAAATAGTACCCATACAGCCACCCCGTCAAAATAAAAATGAGTCTGAAAGTTAGAAGAATAAAGGAAGAAATTAAGTCTTGTCTTCCCTTCAGAACTTTTTAAGGCAGGAATAATAAACGTACTTGAGGGCTATTATTCAATCACTTTTATTTTCCATTGCAATAAGGGTGAAAAAGTCGTTACGCAAAGGAATCCAATTAACTTTTGTGTTAATTAAAGCCCTTACTATGTACAATTGTTATGAAAACAATTCTAGTCAATTAAACACATTGGGGTATCAGGTAACTGTGTCATTATACCAACATGGCACAGGCAGTTTATTTTATTTGTATAATTGAGTATTTTATACATCAATATGACTTAAAACATTTTATTATCATCATAGGTAACAAACTGCTAAGTTTAGGAGCAAACATATTAATATATGCTTTTTGATTCTATGAATAAACAGAGCTAATTAACTCAGTCAAATAATTCAAAATTAAGACTTTTTCTCCTTATCAGTACTACTACTTATCCCTCCATCTTGTGGTACGTCAATAACACCACCAAAATTGACTTCTTTATCAACAATAGATTTTTCTGGAGCCTCCACATTTAGTTCATTACCAAAGATAGAAGCTGTATCAATGGCTTTCATTTTCTGTGACTGTATCCACATGTCTTCAAAGTCAGGTCCATCAGAGTCATCGTCGGAGTCCTCTTTATCTGGTATTATTTTATTTGTTTTGGTGTTCTGCCAGCAATATTCAAACGGATAACTAACAATCCTGTTGTCATCTGGAGCGATCTCGAACCTGGATGAGAGAGCATTGTAAGTAGTGTGAACACCTTCCAGTAAGTTGACATCAACTTCCTCAAAGCCAGTTATGGACTTAAACAGATCTTCAGCAGTCTTCACTCCTGGGACTCCTTTTTTCTCAAAGAACTGGAATGAGAAGGATATTTTATGAGATAAGACGATTTTAATAAGAATAAACTTCACACAGTAATTTGGCTAAGTTCAAGTTAAGGAAATATAGTTAAACATAATGCCTGCGTTGTTTTGTGCACAGTAGCTAAGAAACAAACAATTACTCATCAATAAATATAAAAATTGGATAATTATAGCAACATTGGTGGAAGAAAATTGGATAGCATCAGGTATTGTGTGATTTGCTAAAATTACACATCAATTGGATGCAATTGATGTAAGGAAAATAAAAAAGAGAGTAGGCACAACACAGTATTTCTTACGTTGTAAATGTTGCGGCAGTCCCTCAGTAGAAACTCCAGTGCGCTAGGATGGTCAGGCTGAACAGACTGTGACACATCTATAAACCAGCATTTGTCCTCCCACCACAGGATATTATACTCCGACAAGTCTGCGTGAATCATCTGCCCCTCATTGTAAAGCTTATGGACAACATCCACTACTTCACGATACACACACTCCCACTTGTCCGGCATGAGTATAGCATCTTTCAGCTTTGGTGCTGGCTTGCCGTTCTTTCCAATGAATGACATGACTAAAACATGCTTCTTAAGACAGATCATATCAGGGCAGTTGAGCCCTAGTTTCTGCATCCTCATTATATTGTGCATCTCTTTCTCAGCCCACATGTAGATCATCTTCCGTGGGTTCTGCTTGGAGAAGCGATCCTTGAAGCGGTAATCAGCTTTGATGTACTTCTCACGAGATTTAAACTCGTTTGAAGTAGTCTTAAATACTTTGATAGCACATTCTTTTGGTAAGATCATATCAGGGAATGATGTGTCACTATTGGCATGGAGAACAACTGATTCCTTTCCAGTTGAGATTATTCCGTTGATTTCTTGCAACATTCCATTATTTACAAGTTTAAAAAGAATGAGACGGGTTTGTTCATCAAGACCCACTTCAGCTGTGGCTTGGCTCTCTTTTCTGTCTAACATCTTAAGGCGACGCGAATTTTGATGCCTAGTTTGTTCTTTCAAGTGATTGAATACAGAATTTGGCAACTTCATGTCGAAACCGGCGCCGTCACCAGTGCACACCTCAGGAGGGAATGCCATGATGCGACCAGCGTTTCTACGCCCATTAATAACATTATCATGCTTAGTTACCCTTTCACCGTCTTTAATAATAAACCCTTTCTTAGGCAGACTGGCGTATTCCTTTTCGTTTGTTTCAAACCGATCCCAATCTTTCTTGGCAGCAACATCGACATCTTCTTCCTCAGAATCAGTGTCATATACGAGATTCTCGGGCACGTTGCGGTAATTATCGTACGATATGGATACTTTGGAATCCCCGTTACGTTTTTTTTCGACTCTCTTAATTTCGTCGTCATGCTCCTTGTCGAATTGACATTGCAAAACTTTTGCAATAATAGCATCCGAGTCGCAATACTCTCCCAAGCTTGAATCCTGAATCTGTTTCAGGATTTCTGGTGAAATATCATCTGATGATGAGGGTACATGCTGAACAGATATCATCTCTGCGAACTTTAAATCTTCTTGGATTTGAAGTCCACTCGCATATTGTTCAGAAAATATGTCGGACAGATTTTCTGTAACGGCAGGCGTTGAAAGTTTCTTCCAAGGGTTCGACATTTTATATAACTTACTTATAAAAATATCACAGTCGTTTCACTAAGATTAAATTTCTTTTAAAGATGGGTATAAATTAAAATAAATTATTTCACAATAATTTCTCCGCGAGCGCGCTTAAATAGACAAGACGACCACAGATTATGTAATTTTCCATTCCAATAGAACAGAAGTCTTAAAATTGTTGTCAAAGTCAAATAATATAGCTAGTGCGCTTAAGCGGCACATTTAAAGTCCTGCGTGCAGTATCAATTCTATCGTATCGTATTATTATGTACATACACAGCCTGATAATTCATCAAAAGGCAAAAATTGGTGTACATTGACAATGGCACTGCAAGCTGGTAATCCTATCCAACCACCTTTGTGGAATCTTAATACCGCTCCGAACCATTTTGTCTTACACATTACTGTATGGTCCTTGTGATCTTTGCCTATGAATAATTTGAAACAAAAAAAATCTACAGATAGATGAAAATGTTGCCAAACTTGAAATTTGCTATATCTTTGCAGAAAACCATCAGAAAACAGAGTTTAACGTGCATGAAGAATAATTACAACACACCGGATAACTCACGTATAAAAGCCAAAGTATTGCTCCGACAGTTGCCGCCGCCGCCGGGGCGAGCGCTCTCTGATGAAGGGCTACGGAATAGTCCGAAACAATTGTCGGAGCAATACTTCGGCTTTTGTACGCGAGTTATCCAGTGTGTTGTAATTATGTGTGAGTCGCACGGTAGTTTCATGTTGAAAGTGCATGAAGAATGTTTTAATTAGGCTAGTCTTCTCATCTCATTAATAAATACAAAACGGATGAATGAGGAACTAATACAAATAAAACTCCCAATTCGTTTTTTTAACTTTTATTTATACCCTAAAGAGCTCATTTCCCGGCCTTCTTGCTGATTCTCGGGTTGGCCTGCTGCGCTTTGTACACTTTAACAAGCTTCTGTTCTTCAATGAGGAAGGCTCGCACGATACGTTGCTTCACGCACTTGTGGCAGAGAACACCTCCGTACGCGCGTTTGACGGTCTTCTTGCGGTAGCAGAGACGGGACCGTTCGGCAGGCCTGGCCGGCTGGATACCGCGCAGTTTGCTCTTGCAGTTGCCACATCTGGGGATCTTCTTGGGCTTCTTGACATACTGGTAGACTAGGCGGCCACCTGGTGTCCGGACTCTGGAATTTGACAGAGCAGTTGATTAATCTCTTGAATATTATAAAATTAAGAATTAAGATATTAAGAATGGATGTGGTGGGAAATTAAGAAATTAAAAATGGTTCAAGATCATTTTGTGGTAAGTATTAATTAAGTAACACATGGATTTAGATTTAGTATTTGATGAGGGAAAATGGAAATTAAAGACATTTTAAATACCAGGTTTGTTTACATTGTTTGCAATTTCAATTGACTGACAGTTTTAAGTTCAGATACGAGGTTTTGAATTGCTTCAACTGGGAACCATGGTATTTACAAGCAACCAATCACTTGAGAGCAGGGACCGGTATTTCTTCATACAAAAATATGGGTATTATTGCATTATATTTCGTTCTTTGGTTTATCATTTAATTTTTAGTGGGAAAATTTAGTAATACGAAATTGTTACTTAAATACGCAATTGAAACCTACATAAAGAGCATGAAATAATTCAATATGCTAGGCAATAACGGGGTTTTTTTAAATTACCGGTTCCAGTCCGGTGAGAGTGGTTTACTCGCATCAAAATGGGCCAGTGTCAATGCACATTACATCTGACCCCTTAGGGGCTTCTAAGGATAAGGGGGATTAATCCATTAAGTGAAAAGATAATATTATAAAAGTCAACACATAACAATGCACACATAACAATAACCACAAAGGAACCATTAATTTAAGAGTCAAAATAGTCTAGGAGTCTACTATGCAGAGATTTAAGTCATTGAAACAGAAGTTTTTCTGACCCTAAATAGCCAAGTCTTTAATACAACATGCTATATTACTAGCTTCTGCGCGTGACTTAGTGTGCATAGAATTATGCATATGAACCATCCTCTTGAATCACACTATAAAAAAAAACCACATCAAAATCCGTTGCATAGCTTTAAAAATCTAAGCATATATATAGGGACAAACAGCAAAAAAAGTGACTTTGTTTTACTATGTAGGGATTATGAAATTGATGAAGCAATATCAAGGTAACATCTAGCCTGCCACAAAACAAATGATGTTTATGAGTTTTATAATTATCATTAACTAGCTGTTGCCCGCAACTTAGTCTGAATTCATTTATAGCTTCACAGAATCATGTGTTTGTTTATTTCCCTCATTGTTTATGTTGAAATCTTTTCCATGCTATGTTAAAGGTGAATTACTGGTAACACTTATAATGCCTAGGTTAGAACAAAGAAAATAACTGTAGGGCAAAAAAAACAGCCTAAGTTACTTAAGCCACTGAAGATGATGATGATACAGAAAGTCTCCATTATTTATTAAGTTTGAGCTTTCCATAGGAAAGACCACATATTTGTTTGTTTTAAATATTATAAACTTTGTGGGTGAAACAAGAAATCATAACAAGTTTGACTAAAGAGACACTAATCATGTCAAGATTTAAATTAAAAACTAAAGATATTTTTCGGTGTATATGTTACGTATTAACAACAAGTGTGTATGTTTTAATGAAATGAAATAAAAGAATGAAATGAATGAAGTTAAGACTTGGTAATTTATAGTACCTGCTGCAAACCTACAGACAAAAACTGAATTGTTTTGGGTTATTACTGAAACAGTGCAGACATTAGTCTGCAGAGTAATTGTACTTTAGCAATAAAAACTACATTGCAAAATGCACATGCTTAACAGGATCAATGCCGAGGTTTGTTCGCAAAGGGTAAAAATGAAGACACCGAAATTTGAGGTTAAGTTGAATGTAAACTAAGAGTTCCTAAGTCGAATCACTAGATTTACTTAGCAAAAGGTTACTTTATTGAATTATAAAGACAATTTTAGTCCCAAAATATGTTAAAACACTTACATTCTCCTCTGGTTTGACTTGGTATTGTACGACAGACGTCGTCTGAACGTAAGTCGCTGCACCATTTTGAAGCTGAAATACGAAAGAAATTATGAATTACACATACACAGCACTCTAATGCATCATTTACGGCATTAATTATATAGTAATTATGGCTGGATTAATTTAGATTTTTCTAAATCTTAGAAAACACACAAATGTCCAACCTTTTTGACAGCTCTTGACAAGAAAAGAAAAATGGCTTTGAGGTTGGCAACAGTGTTGCCAACCTCAAAAAACTAAAAAACCACAACTCGCCTAAAAAAAAACAGTAGAAAGCGGTAGGTAAAGAAAAAAGGCAGATTTCATAATTTTGCTCATATAATTAAATAATAAACAACTTTCTTAGTTACTAGAACTCACATCAATTGATATATTTATAATCACAGCAACATTAAACAAAAATCAAAGTAAAATTATTTTTCAGTTTCATTTTCAATTGCCTCATCTTCAATATTTTCACACTCATTTTTATTTTTGTTGAATTTCTTCATGTGCTTTTCTGTGGCTTCGAATGAATAGCAATCAGTTATTTCGGATTTAGTGTGTAATACTCCTTTAATAGTTGTAGTCGATATTCTATTGTGTAGTGGTTATCAAAAAATGTTTGCATAGTAGTGTATTAGGTGGCGCTGAACGCGAAAAACAGTAGAAAATAGGAATGAAACAGAAAACATGGTCATCAATGTGAAAACAGCAAATCTACTGTTAAAACAGTAGGGTTGGTAACACTGGTTGGCAATACCAACAGTTCGTTAGTTTTCTATGCAGATTACAGAACATTAAGAAATTACAGAACATTGTGAAAATAAAGCTGTTAAATTAAAAGAATTATTTTTAAACACACAAAATTAAAAAAAAAACATATAAAAACTTTGACGCTATAAGCTCCATTGCACTAATAAGTAATTGAAAAAACAGTCTTATTCCTCCGAGAAAAAACATTGTTTATTGTACATGTTTTCTGATTTAAAGTTAATGAACAATCTTCAATTTTAGTTTTGTAAGATATCAGACATAAATATTTTATTACGTTTTTATTTATTACTGAAGTGAGCTTGTTGAAGTGTAAAACCAAACTTAAGTTTTGATTTTTGGAACAGTTTCTGGTCAACAAGAACAGTCTTAAAATCATGAAAGAATTTGATTTCTATTCTTGCAATTGCAACCCTGAAATTGTAAAATGGCCGCTGTGTGATGTTTGTGGTGATGTTATTTGTGTTTTGTATTGCTGAATAGTGTTTTTAAAGTTAATATTGGCTGAAAATGGGTAAGTCGTCTTCCTTACATATTGTTAAATTATAATAGACAAGTTTGTTTAATGTCTATGAATCACACAAGCCTAAAACTAAATCAATCTCGCGAACCCGAGTCTGGCTCGTTAGTCCCGTGTTACAGATATTTTCGAGCATTTTAGGCACTGAAACACTTTCGTCTCGCATTTGTAAGCGGCTGTTCTTTGTTTTTGCGTATTTAATTGTTTAAAACTCGGTTCAGTTTTTGTGTAATTACGGTTGAAAAGACCCTTAACCAACGAAGCAAAAAAACTTGTTCAGAACCTTCTGAAATAGACTGTTTTTTTATTCTTCTTAAATTCATATGCTATAGATTTAGGTCAAAACGCAACTGAGTATTTTACGAATAGTAGAACTATTCCATATTAAACACAATTAGGATCATATGTTTGCGTGTTTACCTGCTTTGAATAAAAAAGTAATATTTATTATTCTTCTTATTAAGCTATCCTTAAATATGATTCTCTGTATACCTATTTCAAAGTTCTTATTCTTATGTGTATTTGTGTTTAGTATAAAAGTAGTGCTTTTGCTTCTATCTTTTTTGTTGTGCTCTCATATTTGTCAACAGATGTCACTATGGGTGTATTTCTTTATCTTGACATTGCTGAAATGCTGACAAAAGTCCGTAGTGTAGTGGAAATCAAGCAGTGTAGTGGGTTGATGCTTACCTTGGACAGCGGATTAGTCTCTAAAGTGGTGATACTATCAGCCTTCAGAAAACAACTGATCCTTTAAACTGATTAGAGCTGCTAATTTATGGATTTATTAAAAAAAAGCAATATTCCATTTTCCTAAGATTGAAATGCTAATTATTCACTATGTATATCCAGACTATAATGTTACACCTTTTACTCACCAGAGATCTTAATTTGAAACCTAGTTCTAATTGATAGGTGCTAGATCAACTTTATGCTTACAAATAATAAACCATTGTAGTATGCTCTTGCACATGTGCTTTAATTTTTAATCTTAGTGCGCTTGGATCAAGCAGCAAATAGACAATAGACAATTTTATTAGGAGTGCTGGTTGAAATTACCTAAGGTTCATATTTTTTCTGTTTCGATAAAGCATTAATATTAAGTTAATGGGATAGTTAAATCTTTAACATAATTGCTGCCACAAATTGCTAGATGTATAGTAGGCGGCAAATAAAATGTGGAGGGGATATGCACAGTATGAAAAACAACATCATTTTCATACTGCGCACATCCCCTCCACATTTTACTTATTTGCCACCTACTATAAATGTGCTGTCACACTAGTGTTGTTTCTTAAGGAATAGGCAAGGCAAGTTCTTCATTTACATGCCATTGTCATAGTCTATGGTCATTGGCAGGAGTGATGTTCCAATATGCTGTAGGCCAGGCATGGGGCACTTGATTGACAATATTGATTTTACTTCACTTACACATCCAAATTATTATTTTATTCATGCAGTAATGGCACACCTGATACTAAAAAAATCTGTCTAAAATCTGTCATCTTAATTATAGCACCAAAATCTATAATATCAATATGTTCATTTCAGAGAATTTAAGGAAAAAAAGTCTAAAAAGTTACCCAAGAAGATTTTCCAAATACAATATGATAGTTGATTAAATTAACTCTTTTACTAAGTGTTAAAAATTCCTACATAAAAACTTTACTAAGAGGCGTTTTTTAAATCATAAAAATTATACCAAATTTCCTGCTGCAACATTCTTGTACGTAATATTACCACTTAAAAAAGGAGCAACGAATTGAACTCTCCCATGTAAATCGGGTCCGTGTCGAATTCAATTTCGTGGTTACCCATTTGAGGTAATAACGACGCGAATGCTAATGCCTGGAGGCTAGGGCTGTCCAAACAAAAAAAAAACTATTGCGTTGCGCCATCCAAAATTTTTCTTGGGGTATACTTACATTAATGTTAGACTTAGGAGACTGGAGAAATGCCCAACTTCTGGGTTCTGGGTAAAGATCTCCTTCATGTTATGGCGGCATAATATATTGACGTTCATAAATTTATAATATAGAGGGGCTGAAAGACTGTTCAGAATCCCCAATACATTCTTTTTAAGCAAGCATTCTTAACTATATATCTCGACACTAAATCGCGTAATTATTTGATGTTTAATTACCTCTACGTTTCGGTCGCGATGCAGGGTATCAGGACTAAACAATTATGATACCAATAGCCAACTCGCGACCACGGCCACTACATCGCAGCCGAAACGTCGAGATAAATAAACATCAAATAATTAAGCGATTAAGCCCAGAGTGTAGTTATATATGGAAACCATATCCTGCTGGCAACCCTGCTTTATACGTTGCATCCGAGGTGTTAGAATAACCCCCTATGTTCAAAGACGCTTCCACGAACCGTTCGACATTGATATGGGTCGTTTTGTTATAACAATATCATTTTTTCAGGGTTGCCAGCTCGATTTAAAATTTCGAATGCCTGCATTGAATGCTTTGTTTATTAGCTGGAATCGCGAGGAAGTCTTGTTTAGTGCGTATAGTTTTTGTCTTCAACCATGTTATCGTGTAAACATGAGTTATATGATGAAAGTGGACGGGCAAAGGCGTAAGCGAAATGTTACGATAAATACGATAGCATATTAATAATTAACTTGTAACTGTTTCTATCTACATGGAGAAGAGACAAAACGTGGCGTCATGGACTTGTTCAAAAGCGTATGTAGAAATGGAATCGCTTTGGCAGGTCTTGTCTAGGAGTAGCCACACAGCCGTTGTACATTTATCACCTGTTGAAAAATGTATGAAATTAATAATAATTACAGAATATATTAGTTTTGTACCTATTTGTAAGAAACTGTACGGGTTCTAAGAGTTTCATGGTTAAATTACTTCAAGATCGTAGTGAAAAGTAACATACAAACAAATTTATGATCAAACAGTAATGCTTATTTTCTCTCAATGAAGTCACTGCGGTTTTCCTTATGACTTCAACGGCAATAAATATCTTCTAGCTCATTCAGACGTTATAGCTGTGCTGGTAAATGTGTTGAGTGATGGGATTTTTCCTATACAACATGATTCATTTCATTAACATTGTTGGCTTACTATTCGAGCTTTGATCATATTTACCAATCTTATGTGAGCCTTGGTTTATTATTTGTTCATTGTGCATGTCATGGTATGTTTCGGTTATTATATTACACATATTATATATTGTTTTATACCTTTGACCATTATACGAGTAAATCGGTTATGAACAATAAATGTATTTTTATTTCCGACGAAACTAGAGATAATTTACAGTTATCGAAAATGATGCATACTACAATATGTGTATACACTGTGTATTACATACTAGCTGCTGCCAGCGACTTCGTCTGCAAAGAATTCGTATACGCTATCCCACGGGAACTACGCAATTTTCCGGGATAAAAAGTAGCCTATGTGCTATTCCAGACTTTTCTCTATCTATGTGCCGAATTTCATCCAGATCCGTTAGGCCATTCTGGCGTGATTGAGTAACAAACAAACAAACATCCATCCATCCATCCATCCATCCATCCATACTTTCGCATTGATAATATTAGTTAGATTAGTTAGATAATTAATCTAGATTACTACCGTAGGTGGTTGGGTTTCTTTAGTCAGTTTTTAGTTTATTGCTTAACTAGCCTCTTTCTTTCTCTCGGAAAGCGACTTCGTTTTATACTATGTAGATATTTTTAATCAAAATTACTATAAAAAATCTTTACAGGAGGGTTCAGTTAAATTAATTCAACCACCTGCTATCGAAACTAGCTCTCTAAGATATTACTTTTATTATCTGTCGTAATTGTGTATATCCCAAGCCAAGACAACCCTATGCCGAATCGAGTCTGCTTTCTTTTACTTTTTACTTAACCACGTTGGCTCGGACACCTCAAGCGCGTCGCGACTAACCTTTCTGTCCTTGTGGTATCAATGATTTGATTATTTTTGTATCAGAGATCGGTTACTGTCTCGATAAATCTCGATTAGCTAGAGCCGCATATCTTAGTTGCACGAAAACCCTTTGTTGCTACTACTTACCAAGTCTCTTTTAAGTTTCAATGATATAACAGTTAACAGTGTAGTAAACGTTTTGTAAGGTACCAGGGTGTTTTCTGTCAGAAAAAGATTGGGTTATACAATACACCCCCTTGCCTAATAACGGGCACCTATGGTTTTTCATATATTTAGGCATTAAAGCCTAGAAAGTAAGCTTTTATACACATAAAATACAAAAACCACGGGTGTCCGTTTCTTTTGCAAGGGGTGTATCATCTGGAAGAACTTCCCAATTTTCTTAAATGATGTATCAAAGAAGTAACCTTTAAACCATATAAATGCTAAACATATTGTTGCATTTTTTTTTGCGAAAAGTTTCCAAACTACCTAGAATTATTTGTGTGTTTCCTACTTTGAATTATCGTCGATATTGTCCATCCATACATAGATTGACTATATGACTTTGTAGAATTAAATTTAGTTCGATATTTTGTAAAGCACCAATCCCTGTTTAATTATTCCCAATCTATACTTCCCCTCGTTTCACAGTATTCATACAAAGCAAGATCAAAGCCCATATTCTGAGAAAGCTTACATTCTTGTTGCTACTGTGATCGCTTGCGTACTGACTTTTTTTCCACTTGAATCCTAAGAACTAAGAACCTGCTTAAAGGCCACATCACCCACTCGATGCTGATGCCATTGTTTGACGCATGCGCTGGAGTGTATGTATGGGAGGCGTAAACTATTGTGTCAAAGAAATCTCGGTTTTATTTGACAATGTGTTCACGTCCCAACCCTTTGGAAAGGTTGCATATGTTAACTTGTAGAATGGAAATGGATTTGTTGTTGTGATGCTTGTATGGAAAACAGTTGCTCATATATTATTAAGTAATTGTATGTATAGTTTATGCCATATTTTTGAAATGCATTTATTTTTTAACTAACAGCCAGGGATAGGAAAAACGCCCGTCATTTCAAAAGCGAAACCCTATTTCGTCGATACTCTTTTTCATGATTTAATATTAGTAAAATGATAACAATATTAATAATGTCCTAGATTTCTTATAGGTGCTTACTATAATTTTAAGAATTTACCATTTAAAATGGCTGGTGTTTTTCCGACTATGGCGAATAATCCAGTATTGAATAAAATAATCCTTAATGAAATGAAATGAAATGAAATGAAATAATTTATTTTGCTTTAGACATGGTAAAAAAGTGGTCTAGTAAGTAATTAGTATTAATGTCCAGTGACACGTCTAACCAAATAAATTGGCATGCAAACATTATCTTATTTTCTAAAGTGGTTTTTGTATGTAGTTTGAAATTTGAAATACTTAGCACATTTTACAGTTTTCATTATTATTAAACAATAAATTGAAATAAATTAAAATATGAATGTTACTATAAATTATTACATTACCATTACAATTATTTACATTACAATTACAATTATTTACATTACAATTACAATTATTTACATTACAATCACAATTATTTACATTACAATTACAATTATTTACATTAAAATCACAATTATTTACATTACAATTACAATTATTTACATTACAATTACAATTATTCATTTTAAGTATTCTTTGATTGAATAAAATGTTTTGTCTTTAAGCCATTGAAATAATTTAAATCTGAATTTACTTAGGGGCAACTCAGCTATGTTCTTAGGCAGCTTGTTAAATATCCGTATTGCCATTGGAAAACAGTTTCTGCGATACAAAAGCGTGTTCGTTTTAGGATAAATTAGCTTATTTGGGTATCTGGTATTGAAATGACACACCTGGTCCTTCCTTTTAAAATATTCTGGATGAGATTTTACAAAGCTACATATTTCAAATATATATAAACAAGGGACTGTCAATAAATTTAGTCTTTTAAAAAGTGGTTTGCAAGATGCTAGAGGGAGGGCATCACATATGCCACGTATACATTGCTTTTGCCCAATAAATATTCTGTTTACATCTACTGAATTTCCCCACAACAGTATACAATATCTTAGTATAGAACCAACATAACCATGATAGGCTTTTAGTGCTGTTTGTTCGTCCGCAATCTTCGTTAGTCTCCATAGTGCATAGGCAAAGCGATTTACCCTGCCTACCATACTCTTGATATGATGTTTCCAGGAACACTGATTATCTATGATTAAACCTAAAAATTTTGTCTCATTTGATTCCGTTATTACCTGGTTTTCGTATGACACTACAATGTTTTCGACATTTGCACTTCTGTTCCGAAATTGAACATATGTAGTTTTGTTTAAATTTACTTTTAAATTGTTGTCTTTTAGCCACATAATTATCTTATTAACAGTTTCATTAATATCATTATTGTAAGTGTCCCTATTTTTACCAGTTATAATGACTGAGACGTCATCAGCAAATAGTGTACAATGATGGTGCGTAACAAGAGGCAGATCATTAATAAAAATCAAAAATAATAAAGGGCCTAAGATACTGCCTTGTGGGACACCTAATCTAGTTGGTTTAATATTAGACAAATGAGTAGTTTCTTCTCCATTTGTGTTTATACTTTTAATTTCCACTTGTTGGTGTCTCTCACTAAGATAACTATGTACCCAAGTTTTCGCAATCCCACGGATACCATAGATTTCACACTTCTGCAGAAGAAGATTATGGGGAACAAAATCAAAAGCCTTGCTCATATCAAAGAAAACTGCTGTAGTTGGTAGTTTATTATCTATGTTGTTGGTTATTTCTTTGACTAGATTAAAGGCTGCTAATGTTGTAGATTTTCCCTTTTGGAAACCATTCTGTTGTGTTGCTAATATATTGTATTTATTTAAAAATCCGATCTTATAATATAATTTCTATGTTACATATCAACAGCATCAGTGTTCAATCTCGTTTTTGTTTTGGTGCCGCTGGCAATATCGTCCATTTCTAATGGAACGTTTTGTGTATTGTAATATATTTAAAAAGGCTTCATCCAACCCTCACAAAGTGTCGATGTACGGTGCTCGATCGACTCTCCGATAATTCCCCAATACACGAGCATTGTTGTTGCTAAGAGCTAAGACACCAAAAAACCAAGATGATTTACAAATCCATATCCGAAGCCAGATTGAGAGATACATAAATTGAATTGTGGTTGCCACTGAGATCGTTTATCCGGATAAATGCGTCATTGGATTAATGAATTTGATAAGCTTGTGGCAGCCGATTTTGAAAGTAAGGAATGAGATGTTTCAGATTCTCGTAGGGATAGTAGACTAGATTTTGGAATACATACTGACAATCACATATCCAGTTAATGACAAAATTGTGATGTTAACATGGTTGTAATAACAAATCTCTATCTTTCTAATATAATACAGGTTACATCAACATCAACATCATCGGACTCTCAGACGTTATTACTGAGCGATTTGGTTTCTGATAGTTGCGTTGTAATGAGGCTTTGAAATGGACTTCTCACCAGATTAGCTATCATTTTATCGCATTGATTAAGGTCTACTCTTATGTGACCCAGAAGTTCAGAGCATCATTATGGAGCAAAAATGTAACTGCTGTCTTAGCTACTGACAATGAATCCGGGCAACGATTCAACGGCAGACAATCCTGTCTCCTCTCGTCCGTCACGGCATAGATCACGTCCAAATCCAAATGTGTTCGCATCTCTGTTGACGTCACAATTTGTTGCGTTACAACTGTACTGGAGTAATTCACGCACTCGTTTGTTTACAAGCCGTCGACCCGAAGGAAATACGAACGTTTGTTGTAAAGTTTATACAGTTTACACGCCGGGGCGTTTACCTCTCTAAAATGAGGTATTTGTTCTACAACAAGCCTTTGTTTAGGTTTCGAACAATGTATGGAATGGATAGCCTTACAAAATTATGCGTTCGGGCGGTATGACCCGATTTAGATTTGCGAGTGAGTCAACTGTAGTTCTAAGTAAGTTTGGTACTGTTTTATTGAATAATTGTGTAATTATGTGGTACCACAAGGCGCACAGACGGTTTTACAGACTCATAATATAGAAAACATTTTGTACCATCTGTTACATGAAACACGACTCCTAAATGCAGTATACAGTATACTAGATGTAACAATATTAATAATGATCTTAGAATTGGCCTCTCTAGTATATTATGCAGAGAGTGATAAAATTTTCCAATCATCTCCAAACAAATACAACATCGATTAATTTTCGTAAGCACTCAACAGACTTGCTGGCCTTAATCTACACTGATCTTTGTTAATAGAAAATTAATTCGCAGTTCCATCTACATAATGTATTCAACATTTTTATGTATCTTAAAGACCGTATGAATAGCTGAGCAGGGTCGAGGGGCAGATAACTACCCACTAACGTCCGAAGTCTTACCGAGATCTTGAGATTAGCCGAGACCGGTGTGGGAGAGCATGTAAGCTTGGTATTATGGTATTAACAAGGTTGCTTTACCACACAAATTCACAAACAAACCGATCACGAAAGAAAATCTATTTTATACCTATTTGAATTGCGTCTTTATCATTTACTACGAGATAGACAGCCTAGGCCTAGAGTAATAAGACTTAAGGGTGCGACCACACCGCCGCTTGAAAAACGGTGACGTTACGGAATCGCAACAAAATGTGTGAAGAAACGGTGAGAAAACGTGACGCCTACGACACGTCACTGCGTATACGCGGCGGTTTGGTCGCACCCTAAATATATATTACTGAGAAGATAATTAGTGTCAATTCGTAATTGAAAGATATAACGTATGCATTCCATTTATACATATGATACAGAGTCGAGGAGGAGTAAAATAAAATTACTGTTGTTTTGCTCTTGGTTGCTGATCCAAACCAAATGATGCCTATAACCTAGCAAAACTTTGTTCATTCGATTACGGACTTCCTTTACCGCTCTGATGTTTAATATTTATGCGACCAAAAGTCAAAGAATTTCACTTACTTTACTTATTTGATTTATTCATCCAAAGGTGATTTGATTTCTATGGGTGAGCGGATTGGCCTTTTAAGTAATTTTACACTAAATGGACTCGACACAGAGTTTAACGTGGGCTTGTGTTGTGTGTAATGTTTAAGCAATGCGATTTGAACAGCCGATACGCCCGTAACCAATCGTTATGGAGACGGGCAGACGCGTGTTTTTACACGGCGCTTTTTTGTGCCTTGTGCCGATTTAACAATTCGACAAGTTTAGTTCCATTCCATTTACCTAATAACCTTACATTTTATGAATATCAGCACGGCTAGCACGAGAGCGCGCGAGAGCTGTATCGCGCGCAAGATAGGCTACCCGTATTTTTCTTACTGCTCGTTCTAGAAAGAGTCGGGTAGTCTAATTCGTCTTGGAAAATTCCGCCAAAAACCAATGCAAGAGTATAAAAAGATACCCCTATTCATGAATGTATTCTAGCAAATAAACTATTCTATTCTATTCTACTCTAAGAGTTTTCTCGAATGTTTTTTTTGTCATTTTCATTCTCGTAGGTGTATTTTTAGTGACAAAGGACATTAAGCTAATAATATTTTAGTACCTACATCCACGATATAAACCGAATAATTTTAGAAAAACATTGTGTCGCTGGTCCTTTGATAATCCGGTTATTTATTCGTTTAAACCTTCACAAACTAACTGGAACGCCTAATACCCTCATATTCGTTACTTATTTCGGATCTCCGCTGCGATCGGAGACGTTAAGCCTCACTTAATGGGCCCTTTTCGTCTTTACGATGTATTTAAAGGATTCACACTTTTAATTTGAAAAACATGTCTGCTGTATTTTCGGCCTTTGAATTTTTATAGTGATGCCAAAAAAGTGTGTTTTCTGCTGTATGTATGTTACTTCAGACAGTACTTTTTATATTTAAAATGTTAAAATTAAAATGTTTTAATCGAAACTACCTCTTCCTATTTTTAGATTGTTAAAGTCAAACGAATGCTGTCTTTTTAAAATTCAGTTCATTTAAAAATAGAGTCATAGACATACAAAGATAGAATGATGGGATACTTATCTTTCATGTATCTTTCTTTTTCATGTGTTTTATGTACAATAAAGAGTTATACATACATACATACATCTTTCACATTCTGGGTTTTATATCGAATAACGAATAAGCAATCGGTATTGTCAACGAACAATTCGTTTATGAGCGCACAGGCAGTTATAATGCGTTATGAAACATATTTCTGGTCTTTGGTCTTCCGAGCGCAAGTTTTGTACCTAGTGGGTGTAATCCTAGGTCATGGTATAGCGTCATTACCGGGAGAAGCGATGCATCGCGCACGCGCAGTAAACTATCACGTCTGCGTCATTACAGACCAAATTACTACTTCGAGGAACCTAATACAACTGCCGTTTTTCCGTTACAGTCGTAAGCACGAACTCGCATGGATGTATTGTTTAGAACTAGCATTTAAAACAAGCATTCGGTTGAATCCCACTTCTGAAAAATAATGTGAACGGAATAGAAGGTAAATCTGATGGTCCCATCGGAAGACCACCGCTGGCTGCAAGGCCAGCATTATGCTGAGATGGGACCATTTCGTGATGCATGTTCTTATGTTTTTTACTTCTTTATTCTTTGGTTTTTGTAATGCTATAACGAATAAATGTTTTCTTTCTTGCTTTCTAAATGGACAATCTTTTACGTTATTTCACAAGCCGTTATTGTCTTGAGGGCATGTTAGCGTTAATACCAAGTAACATAATAAAAGTTAATTATGGACGTAATTTAACCCATCCCAAGATTCCCAATGCGAAAGATAACTATAAAACTGTATAAACAAAGTCCCTTCGAGACCATGGATGTCGCAGCACGTCCGAAACGTCGAGGCAAACAATAAAAATGTCCACTCTACACTGTTTGAAAGTTTAAGGGCCGATTTTTCCATCGTCAGATAGGCCCTATTCGACGAATAACTCTATGGGTATCTGTCAGTTAAGTGAGTATCTGAGGATTGAAAAATCGACCCTAAATCAGTTAAACAAAGTAGAAGTTCAAAGTTGATACGGCAAAAACTGCTTTAGCTGTTAAAACATTATATGATTGGGATTTCAGACATCTCGACGACTAATTGATAAAATTTAAGAGTTATTTAATTACGGTTAGCCAAAGAATTAATTTGCTTTCGTCTCTTACTGAAAACAGTTTTTTTTTTGCGAAAAACAGGGCCTGGCATTCAAGACACCAAAGTGTAACGCCTCCCAGTGCTCTAAGGTATCATTATTGATGAACACGAATACGGTGGAGAAGGTCCTGTGTCCGCAGTCGACTGCGCCATGATCTGCAATTACTCCTTACGTGCAAGCACATTTTTGATGTCCCCAACATTTACAAAACGACCTTATACCAAGGAGATAAGACGGTTGTTACCTCATTTTGACACTTAGGCGTTATATCGCTTATGCGAACGATCCTTCGCTAATTGTGGTCTGTATTCGAATTTGCGCGTCGGAAACGCGCAATTATTTGACAGACTAAGTAAAGCTAATGCTACGGTATTACGGTATTTTCTTGCCGAACGAGAGAGTACTTGTCGAGTGATTTTTGCTACTGCAGGGATAAGTTGCTTTTCTACTGTGTTTCAGACGCGAGGGTTTTCATTATCATTATTAGGTACTGAATACTGAATGTTAAATTGTCCACATGCATTTTGAACTGATTTAATGAATACGACGGACAGAGCTCAGAAAAGAAAATATCGAATAAGAAATGAAAGTGATGTCGAATCAAACCGACCGATGCGATTGAATTTCAAATTTAATTCTCTTACTTGGTACGAACCACTTAAATGCACCATGAACACGTACATGTGGCTCCACGTATTTCATTGAATGGTTGCAATCTGTGTTCCTATTAGGGCGCAATGGTGGCTCGTGGGATTGCGCTTGCGCGTATAAGGGCATTAAGTCGAAGCCGCGAACGCAGCTCTGCGGTTAACACGCTACAAGTCGTTTTTTGTGAGACGTTCCTTGCAAACGAAATTACGCCCGATTCGGCGCCAAGCGGCCGCCTCCGCTCGTCTTTTTTTCCTCGTCCTCGGACTTTATTATTTTTATTTAACACCTGCGCCCGGTAATCTGTGTTCGACGATCTCCCGAACGCTTAACTCTTTTTCTTGTTGGCGGCCTCGCCCGATTTATGGAGTTGGAGTTTTGTCGGGCGTTAGGTGTCGTTTAATACCCGTCCGACACGGTGACAATCGATTATACTCGCTCTTGATTAAAGATTCTTTTGTGAGTCGACCTCATGCAAGAATAGCCGGATTATATAAATAAATCGTCAGCTTACCATAAACTTTGAATTTAGAAATATCGATTAGTATGTGCGTTCAAATCTATATTATGTATATTCGAAGTATCTAATATTTCATCAGGTTCGGCTAAAAGCGACTCTTGTACATTCTGACCTTTGACGCCTTTGCAGCAGCGGATGGTCCCTTTTGTTATAGTACCGTTATAAGTATCCGAAGCACGTTTAATTTCCGCTACCGCGCGGCTGGAGGCTGAGGCTGCGCCGGCGCCGACTCCCGACCCTATTATTATGTTATCTCTAACGCGTTGCGTTACGAGCATTTATACTTTCGCTGACTCATAGGGAAGTGTAACACACACTGCCTTTATCGAACTATGTATTAACAAATTGTTTCCACATGATATTAATAGCTCTGTTGAGATTCAATTGAAATTATGAACAAAGAACCGATGAACTATAAAAGGGTGATCGGACATATTTGGTTAGTCCGTTATTATCTAATATAAAAGAGCTCAGGCAATGGATATTATATCCAAGCCGATGTCTTCTTGGTTGCCTTGCCGCATCATCAAAATATACCTTGAATAGCCATTTGAAAATTGTTTGTATTCGATCTCTCAATTTGTTCGTGCATAACTAGGATACAGATAACTTTCCTTCTATGCTCATTTGAAAGTGACTTGTTTTTTCCGTTGCTTTCATTCCTTTCAATTTGAAATATTTCATATTACATTCGTGCGACTCCAAAACTTCAAATGTGTTGTCAGCTGGAGGCAAAATGGAATAGCTAGCAAGTTAATTTGCTCTTTATTTAGACGGTACCATTTAACTAGGTTCACAGAGCGCTTAAACAACTGGTTCAAAAATATCTAAAAGCGTACCCACATGTAGTAATCGACCATCAAGAACGTTACGCAATCGTGTATCTTTGATCGCATATTTAAATACGTGGCGCCAGCGCCGAGGAAAATACAACTCGACTACATCAAGAGTACATTTGCAATGATAATGGCGAAAACAATTAGTTGGAACTCCTTACTGTTAGAGTTACATTATCTCCGGGCGAAGTATATCGTGTTATCGCCAAATTTCAATTAGAATAACGTGTTCTGGTATAATATCGTGCTTTGTGACCTTATTGGCTATCGTACGAATTTAATTATGTTAACGAATGCGTTAATTTAGTTAAGATTATGTTTGGGTTACCTAATGTTGTATTTTTTCATTGTATTCAAAGATTAAATTAATTAATAAGTGGGTTAGGTACCTACTAACAGTTCATTTAAAGTGTTTCGTATGGTTTATATGACGTTGGTATAAAATAAATTACTCCAGATTGATCTAGGTAAGGTAGATGTAATAACAATAATTATTACGAATAAATGAGTATGAGTATGAGTATGAGTAGGCTTTATAACGTATTATGTCATCTTAAGGTGCGACCACACCGCCGCTTAAAAAACGGTGACGTTACGGAATCGCAACAAAATGTATGAAGAAACGGTGAGAAAACGTGACGCATACGACACGTCACTGCGTAAACGCAGCAGTTTGGTCGCACCCTTCGCTACCTTTTAGCTGCCTTGTTCTAAATTATAAAAAGTCAATTGATGAAAAACATACAGTAAGTCCATACGATTTACACAAGAAAACCATACGTCAGCAGAAACCTTTAAAAAGTAAACATACCTATGTAGTTTACTATTACAATCTTACCTACTACTAAACTCCTAAAATAACCTAACACCGGTTCACATCATAAATCAGATTATCTGTTTCTGTAACATAATATAGTCCTTATAAGAGGACATTCAATTAAATTTTAATGCTGCGGTGTCCAGTTAAGATAAGGCAGGCTACTGTTAAATTGCGAAATTGCACTCAAAAAGCTCGAAGGCACAAGCTTACCTGCGCTCGCGCTGCTTAGAAAAAAAAACCACAGTACAGTATATGCAAGCTTGAGATGTGATTTATTTTGTATGGGTGTCAAAACTTTCAAGTATTTTACATTATAAAAAGTGAATAGTTTTAAATAAGCGTTATGGTTGCGGGCTTGCGGGATATTAGATTTCTTTTTCCTAAAAAATTTAAGTTCTATATATCACTACATAGTATAAAAGAAAGTCGCTTTCCGCAGTCTGTCTGTCCCTATGTATATGCTTAAATCTTTAAAACTACACAATGGATTTTGATGCTTTTTTATTAATAGATAGTGATTCAAGAGGAAGGTTTATATTATATGTATAATTCTACGCAAACGAAGTTGCGGGCAGAAGCTAGTTGACTATAAAATAAATACAGAACATTTGTTTTGCAAAATAAAATTATACTTTATCGAGTTTGTTGATTGTATCACCAATTCACCAACCAAAACGGAGGTTGTTTAAAGAGATGCACTATTAAAAATAAAGTTTCACAATAATCTTAGTGCGGAATAGGATATGAGCTAGCGTAGATAGCGTAATTTGTTTGTCTGACTGAACTAAAGTATGTAAAAGCAAATTGAGCAAAAATAAGCATTTCCCCTTATGGTTGACTAATATAATTTATCTGCTGTTCAAGATGCTACTATTCCGTATTCATAAGTCCGATCGGTATTCCGAGCGGACCTCGCATTATAAAATTTAAAATAAAAACAAAGTTTTGAGAAACACGGCCCCGTGGCGCCTGCGCCGACCTTCCAACTAATCTCCTACACATGCCTCCACACTCAACCTTAAACTTTTGCAATAAAGACGAGTTTCACTTGCTCAAGTGTAGTGGATAACATTGTTTGATTATAAATCATACTCGCCTCTTCGTACCCTAAGAACGCGTGTTTTTACACGAATCTATCTCATCAACAAAACGAATAAAAATAATGTTTTTATGAAAAACGGCTGACAGTTCAGTCGAAATCTTTGTAATTATCGCCGGGCTTGTTGGGAACGCATTTGCGTCCTGACAAATTAGTTTTACGCAAAAACACCTTCAAAGACGGTCAGGCTACCCGCTACGAATACAGATTTGGGATGCAATATAAAATGCATATCAATTGCAAATCTCACTGTCGGTCGGTATTTTATTTGACTCAAATACTTAAATGCCATATAAATGAGAAACTTTATCAATGTGTTAATTAGGATCGATACTTCGTCAAAATAAAATAAGTGTATTTTTTGCCTGATCCCATATCAAAAACAGCGCTATAAAACTTGTTAGATTGGGCTTTAGTGGACTTAAATTATTGCGGACCTACATTTTTTTTTATGTGAATAGGAAGGCAAACGAGCAAATGGGTGTCTGGGTCACCTGATGGTAAGCGATCACCACTGCCCATAGACACCCGCAACGGGGGACGCCTCCGGGGGATTGCAGATGCGTTGCCAACCTAGAGGACTTAGATGAAATGCCTCTTGTGCCCGTAATTTCCCCGGTTGTCTTACTCTCCACACCGGAACACAGCAGTGCAAGCATTGCTGCTTAGCGGCAGGATTACCACCCGCAATAACAATATAATACATCCCAAAAATTACCCATTCTAAACATACTACTTTTTATCGGATGTCTATGCCGGCAATATCAAAGCTCTTTTTTTTTAATTTATTGTCATAAATAGTTTTTGCTCTATGGCCTCTATGGATTACAGTTTAATCTAACCCATAGATTATGCAAAGGGTACAAAAACCTTAATTAGACAGGCTGTCGGATTTATGTTATCTGCCTCCGGAAATGTCACCGGTTTTAATCCTAAACCTACGCGTGTTGAAATGTAATGTAAAATTTGAAATGTTAAATGAATTAACGTTATTCTGAATAGTTTAGACATTAATTTCTTTAATGGCGTCGCAGCACGCTTTTTCTTTATCGACAGGAAGCAAAACATGGGAGGTACGTCAATGTGAATGTATTCAGTAGACTCTTTATATTGATTTAAGATTAATTTAATCAATAAATATATCCACGTGCTCAGCCAGCTGCTTAGAAGTAAATTTACCATAAATGATGAGACCGAGTTATGCCATTACAGAGATATTGAAAATGCGTCCTTATGAAAAAAGATCCAGGTCCATAAGGTGGTATCGTCTTATATTTCTTTCTAGAAATCGTATGCTGTCCTAAGATGCACTTCGCCCGATCGTTGCCCTCGATAATAAGACAAATATTCCAAGTCATACTCCTGAAACGGTTCGTTATAATCTCCCGAGCACTATACCTACGCGTCCGACAGCATTGTCCGATGTGATTGACGTCTCGCTCTGCTTCGTTAAGCCTCTTCACGTGGGCTGCATCTTCGTCAATAATACAGTCATTTTGATTATTGATTTCGTGTATTTCATAGACTAACACGACACGATTGTTGAGTCTTTTTTGACGCTAGTTTTAAATTTTGTATTTATTGCCTACTGTTATTTATTCTTTAATTCGTGTTCGAGACACCACCATCAAGAATTTTCATTTAGTAATTTCTAATAATTCTCCCAATTTTCATTAGCTCGTGCATTATTAGAATCAGGAGTCTTATGATACCACATAAGTAGTTTATTACTTGATTCAGATTGGCAACTGTCAAATTTTCACAACAGGCAGTTCCCGCAGGAATTAAAAAAGAAAGTATCATACGGAACTATTTGAATTTAGACATCGTGAAAAACGCTATTGAACACCAGGAGAGGCGGTAGTTTTATTTCAACAACTATATGCATCTGATTTCGCGTGTTGATTCTTAGACTTAACACTAAGAAGTTCCATGTATTCCGAAGTTGATTCCCCTATGAATCCAGCCAGAGCCGTGAATAAATCTGTTTATGTAAGTGTGGTTTACATAGCGGATGTTCTAGCGTAGCCCGTATTATGTGTCAGCCGGGTTGATTGACGGCCGGCGCCTCTCTACCGATGATTAGAGAAACATTCTGAGATTAAACGAACGAATTTTAAACCACGTGAATTTATTGACTGAAATATTTAGATTATTGCCGCTTTTATGTTTATGGACTTTGTAATAGGTATTTGAAGCTCTGTTTTTATTTAGTTTTCATGATCTGATTCTCAAATTGTGTCCTGGTACTGTCTGCGTTGCGTAAACTTGAAGCTTGTGTTGTGCGAATGTTTTGGAGGCGTCGTTGGAAGTGTTTAAATTTTGGCTTGAAAAATAAAATCAACTTGTTATAAAATTTGATAATTAAAGATATTATGTTGTATGTACAGGAAATGACAACGTGTGTGCCAAAATTATATTTCCATCTGATCTATCCAAGACTGATTGACGATGTGCAAGATGGATCAAGTTTAGTGTCACTGACAACATAAAGACGGCGTGTTTTTTTAATATTCTTACACCGTTCCACGTATTTTATAAGTATATCCCTAATTCATTTTAGGAAACTGGAACAAATTTACTGTGAAATCGCCCTTGCACTCTTGCCTCGGTATGAATGAAACTACTTGTTGCCTCATCTGAATAAATTTTATTTAAGCGAAACGTTAGCTGTTATGGTAAGTAAGTACTCGAAAATTTAAATGCGCACTCGAGAATTCCAACTTCTACCAACCTAACAAAACTTGTGCGTTTCTAATCCCTTTTAAAACCAACATGAAGTGCATGACAAATAATAAAAAATGTTAATTTCGTTTGGTTACGGTGAAATAAACGATTTCCTGTCATCTTGCGGCCACGCGAGAGCACAAAGGGTCTCATTAACAAAATCCGAGGCCGGATCTAATCCTTTAGTTAGACCTCTATTGTGAACCCGGGTCAGACCTCGGGCTTCGTGGTGTAACTTAAATAATACGTCATTAAGTTAAAGTAGGCAAAGAAATAAACCAGAGAGGATCCACTTAATCTTGACGCGGTGTAGTCTTTTTTTTTGTTGCAATTTATTTACTGGAGTATGTTAAATTGGATTCATTAAGCAGTATTTTTGTGGTGGTAAAAAGGTTATTTTTTGTAAGGTATATAAGCTCTAAATTTGATCCGTAAATTGTAAGGAATTAAAGTTCAATTTCATATATTATGTAATGCGTTTTCTAATTCACGATTGATATTAAATATATGTTCCATTCAGTATTTTATCAGCCTAAGAGCTTATTTTAATATTACAGTGAATAAATAACACTAATTAGTACTAGAATTGAGCAAATGTTGACAATTTATACCGATAACAGACAGTTTGTATACGGCGTGCGCAAGAGCGAGAGTCGCTCGTGATATAAACTAGATCTAATCGAAATGCGGCACGACTGAATGTTAGCAGAACAACGAGTATTTGCAAATTGGTGCAGCTAAATAACCAATAGAAATGTCAGTGCTTGAAATATTGTTATAGCCTGCTCATTGTTAAGTAATGACTGGCAAACATTATAATTTTGAACCGACCAAGTTGGTGTACAAAATATATCCAGAATTTCAGTGTAACCGCTTAGTAAAATGAAGCGTGGGTAGTCCCTTCTGAGATGAGACCATGACCTTAAGATCCAGAAAGCTGCTAGATCCAAACTAATTGGCAATTTATTAGACAGACGAAAAACTTAGACTAAAACATCTTTAGATTGGAATGAACTGAAAAGCTCTGTTCCATGCAGTAACATGCAGTAATCCGTTTTTATAAGTATCTTTTGCAAACGGACATTTGTCTATCAGACTCGTACTTCCAGTCTTTCATTAGGTAGAAGCCTACTTGCATTATTGAGACAAACGGCTAGCTCTAATCAGAGTATGACACAGCACCGCCAAATATTTGTCCAATTGTCACGCCGTCGCGCTACATCGATGATCTCATGCTATTCTCTAAGCAAATCGACGATCATTGTTGCAGATACACATTTCATCAATGAATATACACCCATTCAATTTATAAACAATGTATTGTCAATTATAGTGCTCTATCGTAGAGCCTCTATGCGATGTAATTTATCAGTTCTTCAAGGTAAGGCTTGGAACTTTGTGTCGCATATGCGAAGTTGTTGGCATGACACCTTACATTATTTAACTCCCATACAGTCAACGATGGAATTTTGTAATGGTGGAAATGGAAATTCAACGTGATCATCATCATTCTTTAGAGTGTCGTCTATAAATAGATACCGATTAAACTCGGATAAACGTTAGTAAAATAAAAAGTGAGCGGCATCATCAAAGCGGCGTTTTATCTCCCGGTGACAGCTAACAAAATCCTTTTAATTAGCCCGGTGTCTGAAAGGACCGACGTCACTCCCACGCCTGAGCGACAACACCTTTTTATTAAGACCTCAATATCAGATAATGCTTTTTGCGCGTTCATTTGTTCGATGTTTTAATTGATTATATCTTCATTGCCTGATTAAAGACGTCCTGGCCATTAACAGCTTGCAATACGACGTTCCGAAATATCACCGAGCTTACAGCTTACGTGGTCGTTTCTTATATCAACAATTTTTTATTGTCTGTCCCGGCGCCATCATCCATAATTTATCTATTTGAACATGATTTACATTCCTATAAATCAGAACAAGACATTGTCGTTATTTCGTTAGCACTAGTTACGACTGTAGCCACGTCTTATTCCGAGTAGAGATGTAAAATGTCATTTGGTTGCGAACATAACAGTGCAGTAACTGTTCCAGAACGCACCCTGCCGCGGTCGTCGCCGGTTAAGATAGACCCCCGCTCCCTGCCGCGGTTCCTGGTCTGCGTATCTAAAAGCATATCAAAGGGCATGTCGAAGATCAAGCTAAATTGGTTTGTGCCTCTGTTCGCTGAATGAACGTAATCGGTACACGCGTAAAGGGCGGTCTTATCGGCTGCTTGCGTCGTAAAAGTCTGCATAAACTTTATGCCGTTCGCCGTATGAAAACGGGTGGCTATTTATACATTTGTGGATTTACTGCCGAGGAAGCCTACGAGCATCCGTCCGGACCGAAATACCCGTCGCTAGATTCCGCGACGTCTAGAAGGGTTAACGAACTCTTAATTATATGCATGCAATGATAACATTTACAATATGTTTTGTACAATAAGTACCGAGGACATGCTTTTGACTTAGCAGCTCCAGAGCTGATACACATTTTCGAGTAAATATTTGAGAAGGAAGCGTAAAAGCTTTGTGCAATACTGCTTTCAGATGTCTAAATGGGTACAAAAACACTGATCTGGGCTAAATGATACTACGGCTTGGTAATAGAAGAAGATACTTTTAGAAATGCGTTTTTTTTTTTGATGAATGAGGGAAATTTTATGTCTGGTGTGTGGAGTAAAAACTTTAAACAAGCCAGACAATGTAAAAATTGTAATTTTAATTGTAGAAATTGTAATTGTATGGGTTGAATTAATGCCTAAATAAATACATTATTATTATTAATGTCGTGAGGTCCATGAGTTTGTTAAAAATTCAGCTTGCTCTTTTATGCTGCCTGTAATACCTACTCTTAACTGTCTACCAGCTCTCAGAATATAGCTTCCCATCCCACATCCCGCCAGTAGTCAGTGTGCCTGTTTAAAAGGAAAAGTGTTCTCGATTGCTAAATTATCAGACGATGTTGCGTCTGGACAGTCAACGACCGTTAAATAACACGGTATTTGTCAGCGCAAATCTCATCAATTACACTACGTTAATGCATTCATTCTAAAACTTCAGTAACGAGTCGAAGAAAACATCAGATCAAGTTTAACGTCCCCAAATACCATTCCCGTATTTATAACGACGATTTAAATTCGGTTTTGACCCAGTTAAGATCATCCTTCTCGATAAACAAGGCGAGCTTCGTCGGAATGTTTAAGAGTGGTTTCGTGTTCGGTACAAAATGGTGATCTGGTGTTGTGTGGATGGTGTGAAGTCCTGCAGTGCCCAATTACTCTGCCCGCGGTGGTCGGCGGGCAGGCGCCGCGCCGTATCGCGGCTCGCCATCGATTATACGAACCGGTTCGTTTTTCGTTTATGAGTCGGAGTATCAAGATAGCCATGCCGAGACCATCTCTCCGTACGGATTTATTCGAGTTTCCCATTCAGAAAAACAGAAATATAACTCCTGTTTCCTGATGCTTGCTAGAAGTTGGATGTTGTTAGCTGACTTTCTTGGTATTATTTATTTAATTAAGTTACTCACTGCGTGTTAGCTATGTTTTGAAACAGCAACTAGTTTCTAACGATGACTTATTCATTATTTTCATTCAACAAGGGCTTTCCAAGTATGGGCATGCGACTAAGTCTTACTCAGCGTATGTGATCAATCCGAGTATTACCACATTACCAGTTACCAGTTAGTAATTGATACGGGCTTGGAATATGAAGGGCGAAACGCATTATAGATGCACCATAGTCGAACAATTTTATGCAGCACTTTGTTGTCTATTTTAATAAAATGTCGTAATTGGAATTGCTGCAGCGCAATGTTGTAGCTATGCACAAATTGCTGCGCATGATCTTTAAAGCAATATAAATTCTTAGTAGATCATTAATGCGGTTTTAATTTTCAAAGCTCGGGGACTTGGAGATTCGTGCTAATACATGCAGCTAAAAGGGCATCATTGATAATTGGCTACATGTAGTACCTAATAATTTTGTGAAGTATGGTAACTCCACATTAGGTACTCTACACCAGATTATCTGTGATGGTTACTGCTGATTAAATGAAACGTCGTCATAAATTGCGCTCCTTAGTTACCTTGTCTGCTTCTAGATCAGTTTTCTCAAACTAATCATACTCGGCTAACTGTATCTTATTTTTATCATCTCCATCACACACGTTCGAGGATTCCGTGTTCTCCGCGATTATTTAAAAGTGGTCGTTAAAGCAATTTGGTTCCCACATGACCCCGTTCCTGAGGCCGTGAGATAATCGCAAACGGTAGTGTCCGAGCACGTACCAGCTCCTTATTAGGAGGACGAGATTTTTTTCTACCGCAGTCTGGTCCCGCGTGCATGCATGATGCGAACCGCTGCTACTAAGAACGATTCAAACTGTATGATATTTGCTATCGCTCCTCGTCGAGGTGTTCTTAGTATTGCTACCGATCAGAGTATCGCTTTCAGACTCGTTGATCCACATGTCATTAGCCTCATTAATTGGTACTTACTAAACCCATTACGTTAACTTCTGACAGGGATATCCACTTCACTATTATAAGGCAACAGTAGTTTAATTAAACTGCCGCGGGGCATCGGGAAACTATGAAACCTCATCAGCAGCAAACGAGCCCAATCACATAAAAGTCAGGCGCGAGTGTTACAGTGAAATATGATAATTTTTCCCCATCACTTGCTCGGACCGAACAAAACAAAATAATCCTTCGCTGGCGCCAGCGGTCCTGCGCGCCGTCAATTTTAAAACGACCAAGGTTTTTATTCCATTCCAATATGGACCATTAAAATGAGCAGAATTTTAACTCCGCGTCGTCACCGAGAGTAAAGTATTCCTGCGGCGTTCAACAACACCATAAAGCTGAGGCTTCATTGTTACCCGGGCAGCACCACAATTACGACCTGAAGAAACCTAAGTCTGTTTAATAATAATAACGGATTGCGCATGTGAGATAGCATACCATGGAGCTTTTACAGCGTGAGACGAACATAAGCTATCCATAAAAGTAACAGCCCATGTAAGTGATGTACAATTTACTGAACTCAATACTATACCATTTTAGGTTCGTGATGATGTCCTATAAGGTAACCCGGAAGCTTGCGAATGTGAACGAGCGGCGACTCGCGCCCTTATGAATTATCCAAACGCGGGCGTCGCGGCGGCGCCGGCGCCGGTATCTAACAACAATTAGAGAGCACAGAGCGCCAGTAAACACTGAGATAATAAACGAATACGTGTGTATGCTCTCACACAGCTTCGTGTAAATCTTGCCCGTCACAAACTCGCAACAAGTATGGACTAAGCTTGTGCAACCGCGGCGTACGTACTCCAAATTCCTCCCGCGTACTTGGTATTAATTAAAGTTGTTTAAGGTAAAAGTACCTTTTAATGCTTACGTAATTACAACTCTCTTTTATAAGTGAACTGCTTGAAATTGCGCCCTGTTTTTTTACCTTTTCTCGCGTAATTTGTCACGTACCTACGTCGTCGACGTATCTCGTTTTACATAAGATATAGCAGATTGATCGATCATCCCTTAAAGGTAAAGCAATTCTTATGCGCTGATCAGTCTTTGTGTACCTACATTAACTATAGCTGTCATAAAATCTGATCAGGTTTCCTTAAATGGTAATGGTGTTCCTACTACCTACTCTAGTAGCTATTAAGTTTTATTGTTAATGCTTGCTAATTGTTGACTACTTATTTATTTCCAGCTTTATTAAGTACAGGGAGCAATAGAGTTTAAACTTATGATTAACATAACATAACTTATGTTTAACTTAATTTGTTTCGCTAAAAGGGATAAGATGTACTACATTATGTATAATTAATGTAATAAAAGTAACCTTCTTTTAATCAAGTGGGTCAAATTTGATTTGCGAATTTTGAAGACAACTTAGACTGGCATACGAATAACTTAAGTTAAAACTTGTAAGTACATAAATAAAATCCTTTAAAAAGGGGTGAATCCTTAATAGTAGGAATTGTAAGTGCGTTTGTTTATACTTCTAATAGTTAAGTACGTACAAAAGAGGTATTTATGGCAAATTCTTTAGCATCTGCTCAATTTTTTTAAAACCTCGATTCTAATCGAGGGTTAATTTGTTACATCTGTTGTTGTTCGCTTCGCGAGTTCGTGTCTCGTGACATCTGTTCGTCTATGTTACGCTAATGTTACATGCCCGTAAATTAGTAGTAGTTTGCAGATTTAATGACTATTTGGAACCACTCCGGAAAATTTTAGGCTAATGGTATTATGTACTGTTAAATTTAATCGTTAATTTATTAATTCCGGACGCGTATATCCAATTTATTAGCCGGAAAGTGAGATTTATTATATGTATTAACAATAAAACTATTTTTACGACTCGTCGGGCGGCGTCTCGTTAAAATAATAAACATTAATTCCCCTCGGTGAGGCCGCCCCAGCCGCTAGATGTTGCCTTTGCCTCCAAACAGCTGTTTATTTTCCGTGATGGCAACACAACTCTGTTTACGCAATAAATAATATTAGGGACGTTAATTTCGCTCATATTTTTAATACGTGTGTAGTCAAGCCAACGAAGTTACGGCCCCACGTATTTATTTATAGCCCATATTAATAATGACCTGTTTTGATCACTGCCAAGTTTATTATGTGCATTAACTTAACGGTGGTTATAATCGGCACCCGGAAATACGTCATCAATTCTTATACAAACGTTTTACTTAATGACATGTTCCAAGTGTTCGTGGCCTCAATACGGGACTGGCAACCCGGCTCGGTGTCCATCGATAATGCTCGCTCGACAGACAGACATAAGTGCTCAATGAATCACTGATCAACTTGTGCAAAAATCCATTTGAAAGCTTTGCTCATCAAATACAAAATTAGTATTAATAGCCCAGCCGGCAGCAGTTAAACCGAAAAAAGTAATCTCAAATTTATTGAACAGGTTTGTAAAGCTATAAAGCTCTTAGACATCTTTTATGCTCTGACAGAATTTCTAGTTCTTGAATGAGGAGAGGAGATAAAACTTTTCGGACGCCGCCGGAAGACTTGATGATTTGCATGTAAAAGTTGTTATATTTTATGGGAGATGGTCTCTAATTAATTTATTTAATCGCTCAACTCATGCAGGTGTTAATGTTGCGGACGCTTCTGAGCCGAGTTGGGAGTGCCTCTGATCTGACTAATGTACGTGTTATATGACTTTTATGTTTTATTATTTGCAATTTATTTAAATTGCTCGCTAATTGCTGTATCTGCCGCTTTGGGTTTAAATTTTTCATCCGGTTTAGAAGTGCAAAAGTCCATAGCGCCACCATTTTAGCACTTATTTCTTTACTTTGATAAAGGAATCTTCTTAAGTAAATACCTAACCTTACTCGGAATTTAATCTAGGAAGGCAATACTAATCTTGCAATTACATCGTCATTACATCAAGTACCCAGCCATCCAGACTGAAACTGATACCAATCTTACGCTATCCAGTTAATCACCGAGTATACTCATGAACTCATGATACTGAGCAATTAGACTCGAAATCAGGACGCGTTCGTACGCTCTGTACTCGTTAATTAATTGTAATGTACGCCACGGGCTTGAATGGTCCGCTACAGAACGCTCTCAGGAATACTTAATTCGGCAATGTTTAGCGAACACGTACGTTGGCGCCACTTCAGGTAATCGCTCTGAACTTAGCCGCAACCACTCAGTACTTGTATGGGATTTCGATTAACACTGACAAAGTTTCCGTATGAGCAGCTAACTTCAAATTGGTTAGCGTAACGGGTAATGTACCATTTTGATTTATCGCTCTTCATTCCGTTTTATTGCGATGCG
Organism: Pandemis heparana; assembly: GCA_963854515.1. Classification (NCBI taxonomy): domain Eukaryota; kingdom Metazoa; phylum Arthropoda; class Insecta; order Lepidoptera; family Tortricidae; genus Pandemis; species Pandemis heparana. The sequence goes on along the minus strand of OY978021.1, from coordinate 1,414,779 downwards.
ATAAGATGCGGAGCTCATTTGTAAATCTGGAACCACTTGCTTCAGTCCAAAGTTGGTAAACAGCAAAAGGTGTATTCCAAATACGATCTGTAATGCTGATTGTTAAGCAACAGGGTGCCAATTGTACTGTAATTTACTATAATTCTCCTCAATTGCCTGCCTAAGGCCGTTACATCACAATGTAGTTACAATACAATACAATACAAATACTCTTTATTGAACACCACAAATCAGTACAAAACAATACAGAACAAACAACAAGGTAGACAATAGGCAGTCTTATCGCTTAATATAGTGATCTCTACCAGTCAACCCAGACGCAGATCGTGCATATCAAGACTTATTGAGGACAAATAAATCGAAAATGACTGAAAATACCGAACGAATTATAGATCGTGACTACATTCTAACTTAAACGCATTCCTGCGCTATCTGTCTGTCGTTTGTGTTCGCCAGTAAACCTGTCAATGTCTACAAATTGCGCGGCTTATGATGATAAGGCTGGTCTTGCAAGGCGGGGTTCACTGGTTGGACATTAGCGATTGGGTACGGGTCTGCCGGAACGTGTCATTTGTATATCAGCATTAAATCGCTTTTCACTGATTACAGACACAGGAAGAGGTTTTGAGTATGATTGCGACTTTGGTAACTCCAAAAGAGACAAAAGCGAGGTAGCGTCTGTTTCAAAGGGATCTAGATTGGCGTTTAGATTTTCTGGAATGCTTTGTGCATCGCTTTCTTTGTCAGCTTTATTGGTGATGAGTTGAAGACTGCAGACGGTTGCCAATGCGCTTATAGTCTACAAATTACGTGTAAAACTGATTGAATTCATTGCTTATAAGAGACACCCTTTGTTACAACTGCCGTAGTTCTATCTGAACTGCTATCTTTATGACTGATATTAAACAGCTTTTTAACACCTTGTAATTAAGTATAATCGCCATTATTACTCTCCTGACTAATTAGCAATTAGTACTTCTAATTTATTTATTGCTTTATGGCTTGCTTCTTTGAAAATGTTTATGGGTAAAAACTGTATAAAATATCTACATACTTACATAATATTATTTGGTTTTTGATTGTGGCTTAGTAAATATTCATAATATATGTAGTTCATTCATACCCTGTATGCTCGTATTTAGTTTAGGAACATGTACCTTTTAGTCCAAAAAAACTTAAATGAAATACTCTTTATACGCGGACGAAGAAGCAGACAGGAGTTTACATAATATTTTTAGTCTAATATTCGTTTGTCTAATATTTGACGGATGTAGTAGGTATTTTTAATGAATAAGGGAATTTACTCATTAACATACTATTCTTCTATCATTAGAAAAACATGAATACATCACACTTGTCAACAAAAACTGACTTCTTTATTTGTTGAAGGTTGTATTTGCATTCATTATAAACAAACAATGTTGTCAACAATGTCAGCAATAAGTAAGATCGTAATGTCGGATCGCTGTTAGATTAGGTTATTTGATTATTATATGTAAACTGAGATTAGAGCGGGTGGTAGGGTCTTGTGTGTGTGTAGGGTTCCGTCCACTCAGTATTAAGTTTCCATAAATAGGTATATTACGGCCGCAGAAGTTTTCCCATATCCAAAACCAATCAGTTACCAGGGAGAGAACGTGAGTGAGGAAGAGACGACGTGAATAATACATATCTGTATAAGCAGGCCAAATTATTTCTAATTCCTACTAAAAATCTTCGAGGTAAGCTAAGCTACAGACGGACGGACAAAGGACATGGCGATGGCGACGCTACAAAGGTTCTATTTCTGTTTTTGTCAATTTTACAACGAACCTTACCAAGCAAGTAAGCCTTTGATGTTACTGTGAAATTCCAGATAGTCGTATTATCTGCAGATAAATTTTGTAACCGCGGTGACTTCAATAAGGCTTGCTGATGGCAGCAATACGCTATAAACTAGCTTCCCGCGTATAAATATACAAACGTAACTTGACGACGTCTGCGAGGCGTTCAAAGAGTTGCTTCGCAAGTTCCTTGAACCTCGTAGGACTTACATTGTAAGTTGCAAAGTCCGCTTAAACTGCAACCCGTGCACCGACACTGGATACGGCAAACAAATAGTCTGAGACATAAACAGAAAAGAAAGACAAAAGGGTTCTATTCAAGAAAGATAGTAAAGACATAAACACGCGAACCGCTCGTACATTGTAAGTATAATACACGTTGAACAAAAAGTGTACGAAGTTTATGAACACTTAGGAAGTTAGTATTGAACAGTGACAATAAAAGACATGTTCACCATCAGGGTGTTACTACAGCAAAAGATCGAACCTCAGCCGATGAGATGGTAAAGTGAAATTAGTCGAAAGTACCATCAGCCAAATATGTGGTCTACCACCCTAAGGTTAAAAATCCTTTGCACGTCACAATATATAACGTCAATAAGACAGGCTGTCAACTTGAAAGTTCGATTTTAGCGGCATTTTCATTTGATAGGAAGTTGGATGAAAAGTGGTAGACTACTTATTTGGGCGACCCTACCTACACCTAAGTCTCGACCGATGCGGGTGCAGGATCATTTGGTCATAGTCATAGACATTGGACAAATTACATCAGTCGATTGCTATGGTAACAGCTTTATTCAGTGGTAAGCCACAGAATGAATTTTCAATGAAAATTTCACTTCTCATTGCGCTTATTGAAGATGGTCATAAAAAGTATACTTAAGTAAGTACTTATCCAAAAGTGATACGGGCAAGGTTTACACGGGTGTCAATTTAAGTTGTCATGCGCTAATCTTGCGGTTGGCCTTTAGTAATCCGATGACCGTGGTACTGGTACCGTAGGTGCGAATATAATGTCGAGTTGACTAAAAGTTATCTTGTCAATGAGCTCTCGTGAATCTAACTGGTTTCTTAGCGTGAAAATTTTCAAGATTGACTTTTGTCATTTATAGAGAGATTTTCAGGAACGAAATACCCTAAAGATTAAGTTCTGAAATCGAGTTGATTAATAAACGGAATAGTCCTTACTCTTTGTACAAAATGTCTGTATTTAATAGGTACAGTAATTGCTAACAGGTGGGTGCTGCGCTTAATTTCCGAATGCGTGTCGAAATGAATTCTTAACACGAAGCTCCAAGTTTTTACTGTCGTGATTAGCGATGGATGCACAAGCTGGAAGAAAATTATCATTGCGCTCTGTATTTATTTACTCCAGGTGTAGACAGTAAAGTTGAATTTTCCATTAACTTGTGGCGTACCGGCGTAGTCCTGAAGATTCGAAATGTATTTAAAATTCAGAAAGGATCAAAGGATAGATCATGTAGACTGTAATGCAAGTTGCATCAGGTAGTGAAACTAGTGAATTTGTTGCCCTGAAAAATAAAACACGAAACGTACAAGGCATTGTAATGTTTATAGGACACTTTGGACAGTTTGAATGTAAAATTGTGTAGGTAATATGTATACATTATAATATCTAGTTAGAATCAGAAATAGAACTGAACTCAAAGAGACAACAAAGTTCATTTCTCGATCCATGAAATGCCGTACCCAGCTCAGCTCTATCACTCACTTAGTAATACATATTGTGTGGCATTACTTGTTACAAATGTAAAATGTAATTTTCGCACATAAATTCCGAAAAACTCAAGAGGTGCGAGCCCGGGATTTGAACCCACGACGCTCTGCTTGAGAGGCCACAGGTCAAACCACTAGGCTACCACGGCTTTTTTTTGAGCCATGAGCTTTTCGGTGAAGGAAAACATCGTGAGGAAACCTGCACACATCTGCGAAGAAATTCAATGGTGTGTGTTAAGTTCCCAATCCGCACTGGGCGCGCGTGGGAACTATAGCCCAAACCCTCCAATACACGGAGGAGGCCTATGCCATGAGGCACGCCGAATTACGCGACAATTTAATAAATAAACGACAATAACATCAACAACAACATGTACACACAGCAAAGCTATTCGGTAAGCAGGTTTAAAGCGGCGCGTGCATGCAAAGGTGCTTACCGAATAGCTTTGCTGTGTGTACTTATTGAAATTGTAGCGGATTCGGAATAAAAAAGGCTTATAAATAAATAAATAAATTACTTGTTACATTGTTCAGTTGCCTCTTCTTAGCTTAGTTTGCTTTAATTTCGTTTTAATAATCTTTCCATTATTTGATCCAATAGCCTAACAAGTAAAACAAAAATTGCTTCTGAAAATTTTAATCCGGTTATAATTTGATGGGTACAGTCAATGCCAAAAATCATTCATAATTATAATCATAATCATTTATTGCTGGTAATAATGTTACAGATGATGTGTGATGATGTGTGTTGTGTCATTAGGTACTACAACACTACGACAAAGCTCGAAGGTGATGAACTTTAGACGTTGACTATACCAATGTACTATGTTCTGAACTTACTTAGATATATGTAAGTGTAAGATATGCTTGATTGGTTTATTCAAATGGTAATCGAAGCATGAGTCCTCCTTTATTATTTCCTCTATAAATGTTTCGCGTTACTATAACAACCACTTTTTTACCGTTTTTTTAATCATTTGTAACTAGTTAATGTATATAGGAATCGTCTTACTTGGTATAATTATTGGACATCAACCGTCGTATTGTTATTCTTGTTTATTTTTTGTTTCAGTTTCACAATAACTTGATCCTTCCTATTATTCCGAGAAACGTTTGTTTTAATCATAGCTGATCAAATGGAATTCCGTACTGTATAATTCGTACTTAAAATAACTTTGTCTATGTTTCCTACGAATTATTTTAAACGATTAGCTTTAAGACATTATTGGACATGGACGACATGGTTCTTAATTAGCGATGCAGCTTTATAAATGTACATACATACATTTATGTAGAATCTTACTTATTGAATAAGTACCAAACCAACGTGATGATATCAGTGACATGAAAAACCCACCAGTAGCTTAGATGTAATTTATTAGTCCTATTTGAATCAAGGCTGACAATAGTGGAGATTTGTACCACATTATACAATTATTTGACATATACAATCTGGAAAACGAGAATATACTATTATTTATAATGGCTTTGACGATGATTGCTTGTTCTGTTCATTACGTCGACCATCGTTCCACAGGGGTCAATGATAGGTCTCTTCTTACTCGTCTTGTAAAGATATAAGTAGTTTGAAAAAAGAATTGTATTTAAAAACAAATCTGCTTATTTCTAGTCGTTAGCAGTTCATGCTTGTTCAGCGGTCAATTGGATTTGTCTCGTCTGATGATGATTGATGCAAGCACCCTATTCGAGACACAATCGCTTTCCGGCTATCATTCAATTACATTTGAGTTGGTCATATTCACATTCATATTCTCAAGTGACTGAGATTGCTCGGGTAAGGAGGTTTTTTAGAAAAACTATTACCGGTCACTCACACTTTGGACAATGACATGCTTGTGAATGGGCTACAAACAAGTTTAGTTTCAACTTGATTGAAAGAAACTCTTCCTTATATGTACTTTTAATGAAACATGTAAAGCCTTTAGTTTCTGCTATTCCGGTTTATAGTAATGCCTCTTAATGATCTCGGGGAAAGTTTGACCCGTAATGTCAGACATGGATTGCAGTCTTAACTCTTAAGCTGGTGAGATATGGTCGCAGAGGTTTTACAAACCGTTTCTCTAGTAGAAATATCATAGGTGGAATTAAATTAAAGCTGCATTTATACGGGTTTAGAAGTACCGAACTGAAATAAGTGAAATAGGTATGACTTTGTTCATACTACGGTAAATGTTAAATTGGTTATGATAGCGCCTGGCCTTACGTCCGAAAAGGGTAGGAACATTTCACTTCCGGATACCAGCACCAAATTTTTATATGCTACTAGGCATATCATCTGGACCACAAAATTGCCGGGAGACAGTTTCTGAGGTGTCAGGGTCACCAGATATGACGTCATCAAATTGACCGCCGCCGCGTTTTGAAAAATTCAAATTACACCCAACTTATACAACGCACGCATACATGAGGGGTATCAAATGAAAGCTAGTTAAATATAATATCTTTGCGCTTTGAACTGCAATTGCATTAATGTTGACGTTTAAGAGCTATTAAAAGAAAAATGATAATCTTGGAAAAATATTACGGACTTTTATTTCTTGCACCAAAACTAAAGACTCCAGACTAAGATAATGTACTACAATAATGAAAACAAATTATTAAGCTTTACATTACAATTCAAAGTTTGAAAATCGGATATGAAATGTCGAAGTTATGGTCAAACACTTGACGACGCTGCAGCGTCTAAAATGACGAAAAAAAAATTTTTCTTCCCGAAACCAGCACCAATTTTTTATATGTTACTAGGCATATCATTTGGACCCCGAAACTGCCAGGAGACAGTTTCTGAGATGTCAGGGTCACCAGTTATGACGTCATCAAATTGGCCGCCGCCGCGTTTTCAAAAATTCAAATTACACCCAACTTATGCAACGCACGTATACATGTAGGGTATCACGTGAAAGCTAGTTAAATAGACTACATTTGTGCTCTGAACTGTAATTGCATGAATGCTACCGTTTAAGAGCTATTAATAGAAAAATGATAATCATGGAAGAAGTATTACGCACTTTTATTTCTTGCATCAAAACTAAAGACTCCAGACTAAAATAATGTACTACAATAATGAAAAAAAAAACTATTAAGCTTTACATTACAATTCAAAATTTGAAAATCGGATATGAAATGTCGAAGTTAAGGGAAAAAACATAAAGTGCGCGAAATTACCGCCATCGCTGAAAACTGTAGATACCTACATATTTTCACTTCGAATTTTAGTCTGCTCCAAAATTTGACGCGTGAATGATTCGGTGGTGGTGTATTTATGCGTCTAGCAACAATGACTGACGATGAATTGTAATGTAATAGGTAAGTTATTAATTTTCTGCACCGAGACGTTACAATTGGTTATTTTATTATAATTATCATATTAATTACCTAAATAGTAGTAGTAGTAATAGTAGTAAGTATACTAATTGTTCGAAGAAGGAGGTATAGGTATATAAATCCAAAGTGCGTAAGTATAATATTTATTTATATTTACATTTATAATAAAAAAAATATATAATTTAAAATTACCCTTTATGAGGCTACATAATAATTGAATTCATCAAAAATACCTTGAAACACCAGTTGGCATGGGCATATACATTATGCGCATAACGCGACATGTCACGTTGTTTGTGGCGGCCGCCGAATTATCTTTAAACCAGCATAGCTATGTCTTTTTATACCCGATTGTGATGATTAAAATTTTATACTATAGAGGAATAGCGTAGAATTATTTGAACCATATATTTTTTTTCTCCATCTTAAATGGTTCTCTGGCTATAAAAATAAACATGCATTTTTTTTCTTTAATTTGTCTATTTGTTCTAATATTTTTGTTGTTTACATATTTACGCAGTTATAATCAATGAATACAATGCAGTAAATTTTAATATCTTTTCATTTCATGCCCCATACGTGCATATACACTGCGTAATTTGTCTAATTTAAATCTTATAAAACGCGCCGGCGACGTCGTTTGAATATATGGCATCCGCCGCGCTTTATTTTAAACCGGTATAGCTATGTCTTTTTTTACCGGATTGTGATGATTTAAATTTTATATCATAAAAGAATAACGTAGAATTATTTGTACTCTATATTTTTCTCTCCAATACAAATGGTTCTCTCGAAATATTATAAACGGGATGTGAACCGCGATTACCTTTATTGAGCTCCCGATATTTCGATACAGTTGCATGTATCATGGTCACGGGTAGGGTCATTAAAAACTCTTAAATGGTTCTCTGTCTATAAAAATAAATATGCAAAATTTTTTTTGTAATTTGTCTTATTTATTCTTTATTTTTGTTGTTTCCATATTTACGCAGTTATAGTTAAAGAAAACAATGCAGCAAATTTAATATCCTTTCACGTGATACCCCACATGTATACGTGCGTTGCATACGTTGGGTGTAATTTGAATTTTTCAAAACGCGTTGGCGGCCAATTTGATGACGTCATAACTGGTGACCCTGACACCTCAGAAACTGTCTCCCGGCAGTTTCGGAGTCCAGATGATATGCCTAGTAACATATAAAAAATTGGTGCTGGTTTCCAGAAAAAAAAATTTTTTTTCGTAATTTTAGACACTGCAGCGTCGTCAAGTTTTTGACCATAACTTCGACATTTCATATCCGATTTTCAAACTTTGAATTGTAATGTAAAGCTTAATAATCTGTTTTCATTATTGTACTACATTATTTTAGTCTGGAGTCTTTAGTTTTGGTGCAAGAAATAAAAGTCCGTAATATTTTTCCAAGATTATCATTTTTCTATTAATAGCTCTTAAACGGTAACATTAATGCAATTACAGTTCAAAGCACAAATATAGTCTATTTAATTAGCTTTCACGTGATACCCCACATGTACACGTGCGTTGCATATGTTGGGTGTAATTTGAATTTTTCACAACGTGGCGGCGGTCAATTTGATGACGTCATAACTGGTGACCCAGACACCTCAGAAACTGTCTCCCGGCAGTTTTGAGGTTCAGATGATATGCCTAGTAACATATAAAAATTTGGTGCTGGTATCCGGAAGTGAACTATGTTTTCCGTTATTCCAAGCACTATGATAACTACCAACCGATTTCATGTAATAAATATGCCAGCGGCTACTCTGTTAATGTTGTAGGTACACACGGCAAAATAATTCGGTAAGCATAGCCACGCACACAAACGTCTTCTATGTGTCTATGAGTGTTGAGTACCGACATGAACATTACGTAGAATCCACATGTGAATGTGTGAGTTAGTTCGATCTACCCACTAAGTACAGATTTTTTTTAGATAATAATAGTAGTAATGTCGCTGTAAATTATTTATTGAATATACAACAACAATAATACTAACAATAATAGCAATGAAGAAAGTTACAACTAATTCAGTTAATTCATAATAAACTAAGTTAAAAATAACTACAAATTAAAGTAAAAAAAATCCGTCTGGTATCGTGCCTACCTCGAAGGTACCTCCAGAAGGAACCTCGAACTAATTATCTCCCGTTTTAGATAAATATAGAAAAATAATGTTAGCCTTTTTTTATTTATGCACTGTCCTAAAAACATCATCTATTCTTATACTGACACACCACTTGTTATATTTATCCAAATATTTGCGTGAGTGAAGGCACTATATTGTTTCTAGCGTATGCGACGAAGATGCCAATAGCCAACCAATAGCGCAACGCGGCGAACACGCAACGCCAAGTGGAGTGCCGGTATTACACTGGATATTGTCATCGCCAGTGTAAGCGAGAGAGAGAAGAGGCCTCGGGCCGGAACGAATTTGCCTTCAACCTTGAATCTACAAATTTATGCAATTGTTATTATTAACGTGTTATTATATTTTTATTTCTCATCAAGTCTGAGATTCTGACCAATATTCCTCACAAACAGCATCGCCATTGAAATAACATCCAAAAATGTCATTTTTAATTTTCCGTTTTGTCCGGATACGAACTCGGTTCACTAGAGCACATGTCAAGTTTTCGACCGGCCTCTGACCACCTAGGCCACCAAGTATTGCAAGTTAGTCGGTGAATTTATGTGTTATTACATCCAATCTTGACTACTGTATTGCAAAAGTTATTTAATGCGCTTTGAAATAAGGTTGAAATTAGAACTTAATTTTTTCCGCAGAAATATAACTATTTCTTTTTGAGTGTTTGCTGTATGTTTGATTTTTACTCTTATTAAAATATAAACATAAACGGCATAAAAATATAACGACAAACGCATTGTTTCCTTTTAAGATTATAGATAATAGTTCGAGTTTGAAAGTTACTTGCCGATTACCATTTTTTATCATCTAACAATATACAGTGTATTCTACCCTCAAATTATTAACATTATGAATTTGTTAACGCTAGCCGCCATTCATTACGCCGTGTTTTACAAGTGGTTTTACACCAACGAACTGTTTCATTTAGCCTTTCAAAACCTTGTGATTTGCAAAATATGGATAGTCATCGTCTTTTTTGAAAAGAGCAGGAATTATTGTTCTTGACGAACAAAAATATTTCCATAAGGAATCGCAATAAGGCGTTCATTGATATCGGTAAGTAGACAAAGTATGTGATAAACAAACAATGTCAAATAACTTTCTTTGTCAAAAAACGTTTTTTATTAAACTTCATTTATTTTGCAGCAGAAGAATGTGCAATTATGGATTCACCGTTGCGCAGACTTGGGGCACGATAAGATTATTCGTTCTGTTCCAAAACCTGAAGATTCAGATGAATTTCCTCTCTCAGTCGTGGAGTTCCACGACATTTGGACATAGTTGTCGCACACACTAGTGACCCATTTCACATCAATGTGACACAATGTTACGAAATCATCGAAACCATCTGCATGGAACAGCGTAGAAGAAACAAAATTCACTTTGCTCGTGAATATTTATTATTTTGATTGAAGTAATAATGTAGTGATTTTTAGTGATGAAATAGCATATTTATGTCTGATAAAGATGGACGAAAAATATTGTGAAGAAAAACTTTAAAAACTGATAAAAGCCCCGACTTAAGCCCCATAGAAAATCTATAGGGTCAAATGATTCTCAACTGGGATCCATCCATCCGATGTAGTATCCAAAGCAAATTTAAATATGTAAGTAGCTTAATATAGTCATTTCAAAGTGGAGATTTAATCCAGTGTGCAATGATGTTATTGTTAATGGCTGTCATTTAACATGTCGATTCATTTCACCACTGACTTAATTCTCAAGAAATAAAAAGTTTAGTTCATCTTCATCAGACTTAAACTTAATAAATCAGAATTTAAGATATTAATTGTGTGGTTCTTAAGGCGATTCTTCTTAGCAATGATGCTCTTTTCAAAACCCTTGTTAATTAAAATAAATTACATCTTGAAAAATAGCTATGTTGTGTTGTGTATTCAATTTGCCATTCTTTATTCCGATTTGAAATTTATGTTTGTGATATACTTAAAACTTTTTTGTTAACCTAAAATTATACTGGCCACTACAGTGTGTGTTTTTTTACGAATAAATGTTGTTCTTCTTCTGTTACAAAGGAAATCATGCAGTTTTATTTTGCAAATTTAATTAATAATGGTAATAATAATAAATAATACGTAATTAGATGTTGTAATAAACAATTTGAAACAATACTTAATTGTATTTTATTATTTTGTTCTTTGTTTTGAGATTTTTTAAAGTTCTAAAAAGAAAAAAGACTAGACTTTGTGCAAGATTCGAACCACGATCATTCAGCTTCATAGCCCTACGTCAGTACCACTGAGCCACCACGCTCATGTCGTTAGGTGACGAAATTATTCTTCCATTAGGTAAACAAAATACCCGCATATTGAAGGTAGTCAGAAATGTTAGTGTGAATACTCGTGTGGATACAGAACCATTTTGTTGTGTGTGTAATTAAGGCAGCGGATAGGTGCGGATGTGTGTATAGAATGACACACATGGACAACTAGGGTGCATACCGAATAGTTTTGCTGTGTGTACAAATAATTTACAAACCTAACTCCGTTCCAAATGCTTGATGACCATAATTTAGTAAACCTCAACATTTCACTCACTAAATGAATATGAATACTGAAATTACTAGTTTAATTCCTGCCTTCCGTCTCGCCGAGTGCAACGTAAAACCAGTGTCCACAGACTGCTAAGCGACCGACTAACAATAAGCCGTAGTCGCTCAAGCTTACAATACAACAACAGAAATCTTGCAATGCACAATGTCTCGAAATTCTACTTCCTTAGTTTGTTTGGCCTCAAAAGAATTTACCGTATAACTTTTTCTTGCACACTGGCTAATCCACAGCATAATATTTTCGCTAAACACAGCTACCTATCTAAAAATAATAACCTGGGTCAGATGTTCGTTCTATTCCAAGCCAAGGCTCCACCAGAATCAACAATCTACAATAAAAAAAATGTAGCTTATATTGATTACCGTACCGCTGCTGGACAAAGGCATATAATATCTCCTCTTTTGCTCCACTCCGGTCTCTGCAAGCTCCTGCATCTCATTTGATATGCATCTAGATCCCTTCATCCCTGTATCGGTAATAGACTTTTTTCTAAATTAACTCACTCGTCTTCCAGTTAGCTAATCGCTATGAGTGGGCCGTCGTCCTAACTCAGGTGCGGAGGCAGCCCCGGGCGTGTCATTAGTCCGCAATCAAGCGCGCCATTCTAGGGCACCGCTGTCGTTTACGGGAACTGCCTCATTTGTAATACTAGTTAGAATAGAACTAGGCGGAATAAGATCCTGGTTTTTGCTTTAATATTAAATAAGTTTCAATTCATATCCATTTCTTAGTTTTCAGATTAAATATACAATGCTTGTTCTCCTATTCCTACATTAGCGTTATATTTACACGTCATATTCTAATCGGAACATATGCAATATTCATCGCCAGAAATGTTTTATTTTTATAACGATGTGAACGCACACATAAAATTCGCTTTAAGCTAACCGTGGCGGAGTTTGTCGTAAAGCCCGTTTCGACACATGTTTTCTGCGAAATAAAAAGCACACGAATGGGATGCCTTCACACGTCTCTCTGCCATTCTTGCCGCAACCGAAAATAACAAAATTTCCGTACAAAGAACACGGTTGGTTAACTTTCGGAAGCTCGCAACTGACTTCGTCCACAACGCAGTAACTACCTTGTTTGGTGCAGTTTGGGTTCAAGTTAAGAATTACGAGATGCCAGTCGATGTAGGCTCTCAACAAGGGTAGTGGCGCGGCGGGACGCGTATATAAATCCGATTCACCCATTGTCCTGTCAGGGAACGCACAAAAGTGCACTTTTGTTCGACATACGAAGACAAACTTGTGTAGAGTCGTCCTTTACTCAAAACCTTTTTCGATATCGTTCAATAAGAAGTATCTTCATATATAAACAGTCAGTTTTTTGGGCTCGCTTATCAATGTGACTACAGTAAAATTGTGGTTTTTTTTGAGGGAATGTTGAATTGGTTAGGCATGGTTAGAATTGTCACGGTATGACGAACATCTGGTTTTAATCCCCAGCCCCAGGTATATTTTTCTGTTGTTTTCTGTGTGTTTTTGACGCAGTAGAAATTAAAAAATAATTTTGATCCGGAAAATACATTATACACTACAATCTTCAGTTCACTGCGGTCTCCTATTTTATGCTGCTGATACCTGGATAATGAGGGTTTTATAAACACGTTTCGTTGACAAAATAATGACTTAATAAGTGTTAAAGGCTCCTTGGCTTCGTGTTCCGTGGAAAGCAGTCTCGCCTTGCATTAATAGCGACTGTTCAACAATCCCCCCAACCGGGTTGGCTCCCCGCGCCGCGGGAAGTGTGAAATTCAAGGCGTCCCATCCAATAAAAACGTACATCAAAACGATCGCCATGGCACCCAAAGAAAATTGTATAACGAAGCGAACAATTTATCCGTATAACTCCTATATCCCCATTACAATGAATAGGCACCAATAATCCTGGTTTAAATGGCATTCTTGGCCATAAAGTATCTCAAGTATTCTCTACGCCTTGCGATCGCTGGGGCCCCGGTCGTGTTTTATTATGGCTTTCTCAATATTTTTATTGATCCTCATCTATAAATCTCGATACGTATAAACGGTGCTAGGACCACGGTGAGGTGCTATATATCACACCTGAGACCTCTCCCAGCGATAAATCATCTTGAGCTGAATGCCGCTTATTAAAACACCCCGCCTCGGAGAGATCGACGCTCTTTATGTTGACCTCTGAGTTTACTATTGTAAAAACTGGTTTGAGGTTTACACTCTGACACATCACTTTTATAAACCAAATAACATTAAAAGTCAAATCTTTCGCTTTTCTTGTATTCTCTAGTTCCCAGAATAATTAGAGAGTAAATTTGTTAAATGTCCATCCCAAACAGACTCAACCTGATTCTCACATTCTGTTCAACATCGTTGAGTTTAACCAATATTTGCTTATTCGGAAAACGAAAGCTTTGAAACGGTTTAATGTCTTGAGATATACGATAGCGCATATGCATTGTGTCGGCGCGAGCGTCTGTTTCCATGAAAGGAGTTTAAACGTACTAGGAACTATCTACCGCGCATGTGCGCGGAAATGCTCCGTTTACTTCAATTCCGTTTCTGGGCAGCTCCTTTTATGTTGGTCTTTTATTGCGCCCGTGTACGGATAACAACTGATCTTGTAACACTGGCTATTTCTGTTGCCTTGCCTTGTTCTTGTCTTGCCTATGGTGTCTCCTTACGGGTGGGTGCTTGTTAGAATTCCTTTGCATTTGGCAATGTTGCCCGATTTAGTGGCCTTAATCATATTTTATTTACGTAGGTTTCCATTTAGTTGAAGTACTCAGAGTTATTTTAGTCAGTTTGGACTTAATACATTAACCTGTTGTCTGTGTCTCAGGTTTTTTTTTTTTTTTTATGTGAATATGAAGGCAAACGAGCAAGTGGGTCACCTGATGGTAAGCGATCACCACTGCCCATAGACACCCGCAACCCCGGAGGGATTGCAGATGCGTTGCCAACCTAGAGGACTTAGATGAAATGCCTCTTGTGCCCGTAATTTCCCCGGCTGTCTTACTCTCCACACCGGAACACAGCAGTGCAAGCATTGCTGCTTAGCGGCAGGATTAGCGAGTAAGATGGTGGTAGCGATCCGGACGGACCTTGCACAAGGCCCTACCACCCGCTTTTGTCGTGCAGTCTGTATTGCCTGCCAGTAATGTCTAGTAGTAAATTAAAGTGCCGAAAGCTTTAATTTGTTTTATATGGAAATGCGGCGCGGCTTCTCAAACGCGAGCTCTTAATAAGGCCGTGTCCTGCGTCTGCGCCGGTGTGGTCACTAACATTCCTACACGGGTTTGCTCTCGGCCCTCGACATTTTTGTGTGCTCGTCGTTTTTCTCGACCATTTCCCACCTCGCCTTGTCGCAGGGAATTTAAACGAGCCCAACGATTTCGATCGCGTCTTACGTTTTGTTTGAATATCGTGCGAGAGAAATTGTAGGCGTTGAAAAAGCTCAAATATTCGTCCTGCTCCGATCTTGATTATTTCTGTTCGCCGCGCACTACGCGTAGTTTATGTGGTATTTCCTCTTAAAAAAGAACCCGCGATGTAAACAAGGTGGACAGTCACTTTATGTATTCTTGTTTATTTTAAGAGCAGTTCATTTTCTTGCGTTGACACAAAGTTTCGTGATTTAAAAAAGTCTGCTCATATAACGACCTTGCAACGCGTAGGTACGGTAACGTCTGAAATGTAGATTTAATTATTGTTTTGGTAAATATAAACTTGCATCGATTCAGTTTACGTATAGTGCTAAGACTAAGACGCGTATAAACCAAAGCATTTAAATCTTAATTTTTAAGATTTGACTGTATGAAATGATATGATATAGGTACGTATTCAGTTTTCGTTTTTGCGTGTATTGTACTTATTGTCTGATGAACATCGGATTAACAGGAGCGTCGGCGCCAGACTCAAGCGCAGTGACGGCATAGCAAATACGTCTCGCACACCGGTAGAGATGAGACGTATTTACGGGAACAGGTTTTTGGCAAGGCGTTTCTTGAGTATCGGCTTCGAAATTGAAGATTAGGATTTTTGGTAAAATTTTCGATTCATATCAAACTCAAACTGATTACATAGTTGGAGCTAGTTTTTTCTTTGGTAAAATAATTTGTTTAGAAAGGAAACACGAGCTCTCCATCTCGATTCCATACGTCAATTGATGCAAGACGCTGAGCGGTACTGCGAGCTGATGTCAAATGGGTTCACATGTGGAACACCTCAGCTTGAACTTTTCTTCGAGATATACAACAAAGGCAAACGAGAAACGAGTAAGTGGGTTATCTGTAACTAATCACCACTTCCCATGAATCCAATATACCTATCAGAGCATTACAGATGCCTTACAAACCTAAAGGGTTCTATCTAGTAATTTCACCTGCTGCTGCTGTCCTAATCTCCACAGTGGGACTTCAGAGCCTTTGACCTAAATGTAGACTAGTCTTAGACGCGTACTCTGTACTCTCGGTACTCAAGTATCCGTATTACCTAGTACGCGGACGCAGCCGCCTCTAGTCGCGGTGGGCGGCGCGTATCGCGATGGAGCCGGGTGCGCGTGCGCCGAGATGCGCGTGATTGCCCGCATTAACATACTGCCCGCGCCTAATACATTCGGATGCATTGTGTGTCACTTTTGATAATGCATATTTTTTCTTATTCAGAGTATTGGTATTGCGTAAATTTTTTACGGTCTGTTCTGTGTACCTACAATCTTTTTTACCTTTTTAACTGTTGGCATTTTTTATATCGCAACGTTTTAGCACCTACACAACCGGCATTGTTTTTGTTTAAAAGACTTGAAAATATTTTTCATGTGCGTTACGATATTTATGTAGAGAGAGCTCTACCGATCATTCTAAAATGGGACTCCATTGTGCACCAAAAGCTCAGAAAGACACGTTTTCTCGGAGAACAGATCTAGCTGGATCAGTTTTTCACGTCATAGCGAAATCGTTGAGCCTTTCTGAAGTCCCCAAAACTTACACGTTTTAAGATATTGTTAATATCCCACCTGGACCTCCGTCCTGTCTCTAATTGGTCTCTCAGGGCGTCGTACCTTCAAATTGTCGGCAAACATTTGCTCGGACCCGCGAAGCGCATAGCAAACACGGCTCGTGTCTGTTTGCCCCGACCGAGTTGGGCGCGTTCCTATATGGGATTGTTTGCTGGGATGGGTGGGGGGTAGGACACCATTTTTGTGAAGATATTATTACTCAAAGTTTAAAAAAAAAATTAAAGAAATTGGTTATCTTTTTAATGAGAAATGAAAAACCTAAATTAAATACTCAACTGTTTTTCGTCATAGTGAACAATGATAGATAATGGACGTAAAAGTTTATTTGCAACTGGGCAGTATAAAAAAACCTGCCCAAGTGCGACATAAGAGAACGAAAGACTTGACTTTTGTCATTGTTGTACTGTAGATACCAAATTTTAAGTGTCTGGGACAACTTGAAGAACCCTGAGAAAACGGGTATTGACAGACGGACAGAGGGACAAAATAATGATCGTAAGACTTCCGTTTTTGCCGAATCAAGCACGGAACCTGAAAAACATGTAAAATAGCCCTTCACGTCTTCAAAAAAAGTTTACGGGTTCTAACGGTAACAGCCCGACGGACTAGTTTCAGTTTGTCTTGGATATCTAAGCGGTGATCTATGGTTAGTTTGCTTGCTGCCTTTGTCTCTGCTCGGTTTTCCGAGCAGGCCCGCAGCTAAAATGACACGTTTTTACTATTAAGAACTTGTTATGGTGGACAAAGCTGGGCTATTATTGGGACGTCACGTTCTGTAAATATTGCACTAGGATAGCTGACTAAAAAGTTGAATTCTTAAGTAAACTGCATTATGCAGAAAAGTGGCAGGAGACGTCTTTCTTTATCCATTACAGGGTAGACAGAGCTTAAGGTAACAAGACCTAAAAGCCACGTTTTGCATGATAAGGGGTTCACAGTGAATTTATAAAAGATTTATATATTATTTGTCCAGAAACATGCGGCTTAAGAGAACAAATTATACTTATGTTCGAAAGAAACTTTTTTTTGTGACTAGCCATTTACGTACGATTTCTAATTTTTTAGTAAACCTTACCATGATTGTCAAAGACTATTTTCGTTTTTTTTTTATGTAGAAAATGTTGTTATAATTCAAAAACTTTCTTGGGCGACTATACCTAATATCTATTTACTTTTGTTGCATATGAATATCTTGCCGTGTACTCAATGTCCTTTCTTTTCGTTACAGGTATGTATCCTGAGGAAGAGTAACACAATTTATGCTCCATAACCTGATGGTACGCCTGTAGCCTTTCACGACATCGCCTTCGATTTTATTGCTTTATAATGTTCGATCCCAATGCCGGTAATAAAACGCTTTCAATTTGATATCCCCAACGTTTATATGGAGTAGCGGAAGATGCTTTCAAGATAAGGATATCAGTATCACACAAGATTTTATCGGACCTTTCATAGGCCAAAGGATCTTGGATTTTGTGCTGCCACCAATGGCTTGCCGCGATCAGATCAGTCTCTCCGTCCATCTTGCGGGAAGCTTCCAATACCAACATTTCGCCTTGTACGCTGTCAGAAAGACCAAGAAGAATGCGCTGCAAAAAACTTCACAGAAAGTGTTTTTTTCCAAAGGTACTATATTCTACTTAGCCATTTATACAAGTCCGTAAAACAAACTAAATATTAAGATTTAAAAGATTCTTAAGTTCTATGCAGACCATCTGCAATCGTTCATTGTATATGAATATGAAATATGAACTGCACTAATATAAAAAAAGGTCTAGATTTATGCAATAACCATGGATAATGTAGTGAATGCTGATAGCGGGTTGTGTATGAGGAACAATTAATTTATACGGTTACCGCTTCATTACGCGCTTGAATTATTTAAGTCGGTGTTGTTGACCAACTGTGTGTCCGTTCCGTACAGAACACCTATCTGTGCGTTGGTTAAAGTTCCTTCTTTACCAAGATGACGATATTATATTAGCCGCGTCTAACGACTTGTTGTTTTTAGAGATTATCAACAGTTTTCACCTTGGCTCGTAGACAAGTATAACTAGGTGTATTTTCTACTAGCTGTTGCCAGCGACTTCGTCTGCAAGTAAGTAAGAAGTAAAATAATCTTGTTTCAATAGTTATTTAGCTGGCACTATCGTGTAATAAGAAGGGTTTGTTTTACCCAAGCATTAATCTTTCCCATTAAACTAACCAAACCCAAGTCAATAAGGTAAGGGAAGCATTGACTTATTAACTGATAATTATATACAAGTCATGCGACTTACTTAGCTCAGCAAAAATACAAATAGCTCCATAGCAAAAAGCTAGCTTGTTAGGAAACAACGTAGGGTCCAGTTTTTCCCTGCCCCTATGGAATCCCGGAGCCGCGAGTCCGATGCACTAATAGACTCCAATCATTATCTCGGCATGTCATGTCGCTCGTTCGCTATTACAATGTGCTATGGTTAATCTGCCAGTGGTTGCAGGCAATCGGGGTTAATTAGTTACCCCTACAGTACAGAACAGACAGACTGGCGGGAACAGGCATAGTTTACACTAAACAAAGACGTGTTTCCAAATAGCTTTGAGTTTAAAATCAAAAGTTGTTTATTTCGTATCGCATTTGTATACCGTATACCTACAGACTGCTGTATTGTCTTGTCTAGCTTGCTTTTCACCAGCGATGGTTAAGAAAACTGCCGTGACCAACAGGGTTCTTACGCCCTACTACAGACTAAACTAATGTCTCTTTTGGTAAAGCCGTTGTTAATTTACTTCATACCTACCTACTTAATTTTCACGAACATGTAAATCATATTTATTCTATTCTATTCTATTCTATTCTTGTTTTAGTGTAGTGTATCTAATCTAATAATGAATTAAGTGCGACAGAAATAGTAAGACTGTGAGTGCAAAATCGGTTTTGACACGTTGTTTTGTCACGAGCCAATAGGCAGGCATGGCGGGCTCGCTCTGCCGCTCTAGCCCGCGCCGCGCGCCAGACCGTGTCATGGGCCCGTTCTGGCGATATAAAGCATTCAACCTAGGGTTGCCATTTCCCAATTTGAAAAGTCTTAGCAAAAAGTCAGACGTGTAAAAAGTTTGAGTCGCCAAATTAAACGGTATCAACGCGAAGTTTTACAGGAAAGTGGGCGCGGAGGAGGCACACACAGGTTTTCCGTATAATAAGAAATGAAAACCATTCAAATTGCTCTGACTTTCTGGTATGTTAATATGTCTGTTGTGGCACCTCTTGCTCATAAACGCTGGTTAATATTGTGTTAGGTAACATTACATTTGCCTTTTCTGTCATTTTGATATTGGCTTTTGCCGGGCAGACAAATCATAATTTAGTTCAAACACACCAGCTAAGAAATTTGAAACACATGAAAGTGGGGGTTGGACGATACTACACCGATTGTTAAGAAAGAAGAAGAGGAAGGAAGTAGCTTGTAGTCCGTTGAACTTACAGCTAGTCCTCGGTTTAACTAATTTACCGGATCCGGAACAGGCTGACCAGAATGGATTAATGTGCCTTTTAAACCCAAGCCAATGCATTATTTATATCTTAGGTAAGTAAAAGGCTGTAGTCATTTGCATTGGGTTTTGGTGCGTTGCGAGCCGTTTAACCTCCTGACGACCAGAACCTAAAATTTTGGAATATTTTCCTACAATTTTCATGGTTTGTTGCATATGCAATGAGTATGCGCGGAAAAATACTTAAAAAAATCCGTAGATGGAAAATCTTGATTTTCTTTATGTACTGTATACAGCACATGTGAAGGATATTTATATGTACTTTTCATAGGACATAGGTTTTATGTTCTATGTAGAGTACTACAGAAGCCAACACACATGTACTTCATACAGGATGTAAGGATAAAATTAAGATGGAAATGCTCAAAACATACGAATAAAACACACGTTTATTGATAGAAGTAATATTTTAAATAAAGTATTAAAAACAAAAACAAAATTCAGTATTTTCACAAAATAATTGTAATCATAAACACTTAAAACTTTCATAGTCACGAGATATTAAGTAAGTTTTACTTATAGTGTATGAATTTAACTCAGACATAATCAACATCTAAATTTACACCCTTTGGTGGTGTTTTTAATAAAAGTACGAGATCAAAATTTCAGTAACATAATTATAAATTATTTTCATTGTAGGTAACGAGATCAAGTATTTACCTAGGCTGATTGATAAGTACCCGTTTTCTAAATTTATTAATATCACTGGCCGAAAATATGTTATACCACTCTTTTAAGCCATTTTTCAGAGGCGGAAAATTAAAAAAACAGCGTTCTTTTGTTTTTTTCTCATTTGAAACAGAGACATTTACATTTTTTAAATGGAGAAAGAACAGTATCGGTCTGTAATTCGATTCCTGATTTTGGAAGAAAAAACGTGTGATAAAATAAAAGTAAGAATGCATGCGGTTTACCGTGACTGTGCACCTTCTATGACAACCATCAGATATTGGTTTAACAAGTTTAAGCGGGGAAGAACAACAGTCTTTGATGAGGATCGCCCAGGCCGCCCAATTGAGGTGACTACAGACGATATGGTAAAAAAAAATGAAGATGTCGTTTTAGCCGACCGCTGAATTAAACTTCGAGATATCGATGATGCTGTAAACGTCTCAATCGAGCGGGTACAAAACATATTGGAAGAAAAATTGGGTATGAAGAAGGTATCGGCGAGATGGGTGCCGCGTTTACTCACGGAGGAACAAAAACGGAACCGACTGACTACTTCGGAGCAGTGTTTGGCCGTGTTCAAACGTAACCCGAAAGAGTTTCTGCGTCGTTTCGTGACCGTAGACGAAACGTGGGTTCACACCACTACACCCTCGAAATGAAATGAAAAATCAGTCGAAGCAGTGGATTTTATCGGGCGAACCTGCTCCAAAGAAAGCAAAAACCGTCCTATCGGCTGGCAAGGTCATGGCGACCGTTTTTTGGGATTCGCAGGGTATCATTATATATCGACTACTTAGAAAAAGGGAAAACAATAACAGGGCAGTACTATGCCAATTTATTGGATAAATTTGACGCTGCGTTGAAGGACAAACGACCCCATTTAAAAAAGAAAAAATACGTTAATACGTTTAATCAGGGCAACGCACCAGCTCATCGTCCAGAGTTGTGATGGCTAAATTAACACAGGTACGCTACGAACTGCTGCCTCACCCCCCCTATTCTCCAGATTTGGCCCCATGCGATTTCTTTTTGTTTCCCAATTTGAAAAAATGGCTCAGTGGTAAGCGCTTTGGATCAAATGATGAAGCATTTTAACGACTTTCAGGAATCATACTTTTTGGATGGCTTATTGAGGTTGGAATATCGGTGGAACAAATGTATAGAGTTAAAAGGTGACTATGTAGAAAAATAAATGCATATTATGTACAAAAATAACTGATTATTTTTTCCATAAACGGGTACTTATCAAACCGCCCTCGTACCTAATTAATAACAAAAAAAGTACACGAGTTATGGTACGTTCTATGTAAAAGACAAAGGAATTCATTACTATTAAACATTTGTTAACGACGGTAGTCCTATGCAGAGGACATAAAACATTTGAAGGTTACATTTGTTATCATTTTGAGAATTTCACAAAACTATAAGTTAAAAACTATCAATTATTATTGTGTTAGTAAATTTAAACATCAGTATAATAGTTTCAATCAAAATTAGATAAGATGAACATGGATATACTTACCTCGGCGCGAGTGCATGGCTGACCGGCCTCCTTCCAACGCCATTTTTAAAAAATGACAGCCGTCAGAGGGATTCAAGGAGACGTAACTAGTTCCTTAGGAGTCTATAGAGGGCGGCAAAATAGAATCGTAGTGTTGGCATTTGACGGAAAAGTGGCGGATTTTTTAAATTCTTATGTCCTATGAGAAGCACGGCAGTCGTCAGGAGGTATTGGTTTTTACACTTTAATTGTATAATTCTGACGGTTTCGGTGACAGGATGTCAACTAATGGGCCTAGATTTGTAATCGACAGTATTTTAGTATTTAGTCATGCGTTTGGTTTAGCGTTTACCAATCTTTGTAGAGTTAATAGGACTTTTAAGTTAATTAAAAACTTTGATTTTCTTTGCCCTTGTTAATCGACTTGACATACTTTTATCCACTTATTTATTTCACTCAATAATAACTTGTAGTTAACCGAGATTTTATGAAAATTAAAGGTACTGTACTATTTTTGTGTAGTACTGCACACGCAGGCACGTTTTATCTAATTAGGACAATTGAGAAATTGATTAAACTAAAGATTTCAAAACACTTTGACAGTGGAAAATGAAACGTGAAAATAGTTGATTATCCTTGCATTTTAGCGCAACTCTGTTATTAACATAGCACAATCGAGCAAGTTGAATTTAAAATACCAGATTTAATCGTCAAGCACAGTCGTCTAACATAACATGGCAAAACAAGGAACGAAGCGTGAAATAAATTCGCGGCTTGTTGCAATAAAACTACGAAACTCGCTTGACAGGCTGGATTTAAAGCTTTTGTGCCACGCGTTCAGGGAATTCTGTCTTTGTTGCGGCCTCCGACGAAGGGGTACGGTTCTTCAAACTCGAGGTGCTGAGTTATGCGGCGAGCCAATTTAAAACGAGCTCTTTTTGCCATTGTGCAAGATACTAAGAAGTATCGATTGGTATATGAAGCTTGTATTGTACTAACGAGTAACCTCTTACTACCCCGGGTTCCTGTTTCAAATATAATTCTCAGTAGATGTTTAAAACGTAAGCCAAAACAGTGGCAACTGCATTTGCTTAAATTTAAAAAAACTGTTAAAAAATCACCTTTTAGAGAAGCAAACGCAAGTTTGAAACACCCGCAGAGACCCGAATTTGAAGCACACACACACGCACGCACGCACACACACACACGCACGCACGCACGCACACGCACGCACAGACACGCACGCACGCACGCACGCGCACACACACACACACACACACACACACACACACACACACACACACACACACACACACCTCGGTAGGTACACTGCTCAGACTTTGTTTTTGTTGTTCTTTTTAACTTAGAATAATAGTTTTTTTCCTTTTTTTTCTTCCTTTTCGTCTTTCCACATTTAATTGTCTCTTTCTGTTACAACTAGCCTCCGCTAAAGGGACCAGACTGAAAACCAGCGCTGGGTTCATGTAACCCAGCACACGCTGAGACTGGTACCCGTTGCCGGAACATAGCCCGCCTAGTGTATCTCTTTGTATTGTTATTTTCCTCTAGTCTTAAATCTGTTGTCAACTTAACTTCTACTTGTTTATGTTGTGGTAATAAATGATATTTATTATTATTATTTATTATTATAAATATTCGTGGAAGGGAAAGGTTCGCAAAATCATGACTTATGTTATGAACACACAATTCACGGGGTCACGATCACGGGCCAAGTGACATAAGACGCTAGGCCAGAGATCGTATCCAAACTTTTCCTACGTGCCGTATCAAAGGTTATCTCGATAATACCGTTTTTATCTGCCCTTAGCGGCTCGACGCGACCTCTAAATTCGTAGAGATCTAAAACAGCTCGTGCTCGCGCTTCCACTTTTTGTATATCGCCGCCATCTTTCCGAGAACTGTCGCTGCATAAAAAAACCCAAAGTTTATCCGTTGCCCACTGCGGTCGCCAGAGGTGTGAATATAATTAATGGTCCATCAAAGGAACCGCCTACTGCAACTGATTTGGACATAAGCTCGTTTATAGAAACTCCCAATTTGATTTCACGTGTTTTTATCGCTCAAATTCATCATTCATTTCAGAGACTAATTTAATTTCTACATCAATCAAGATACGGTTACGATCCAGTGTTTAATCAGAGGAATCGTAAATCTTGGCATGGAAACCCGATTCTAAATTCATCGCTACATGCTCGCGTCCCAATTTGCTTTAGTATACCATCTGTCGACGGATAATTGCAATAATAACATGATGAAGTTCTGAGTATTAATTGTGCCAATGAATTTGTCTTATCGTGTAATGATATGATTGGAAACATCACGAGACTTCTAAATATAATCGAGGTTAATGAGCACCTGTGTTGTATTCTATTCCTTCGGTATCTTAGTTCTATGTCAAGGATTCTGATGTCATAAAGCAATTAGCTTAAAAACTGGAATAGGGAACAATGGAGCTGTATCATTTGGAAAATAAAAACATGCGTGTGTGCTTATAGCACTCTGGTGGTGTTAGGCTTAACACGGTGCCCCGTGACACCTGAATGAGCCATTGTACAGTCTCGCGGATCGGGTCGCGTTCGCGCAATCCGTGCGCGATCTACCGAGAAACACGGGTCAATGCCTCACGCGCACCACATTAGCCTGGCTCTAATTACACCAGACATTATGACTTAGGTAATGTTTACAGCTGAACCTGATACCCGCCGCGCTGTATCTTTCCGTTACTTTTTATGTACCCGCATAAAATGTTATGCCCAGTTTTGCTATGCGGTACGGCCGATCTTTGTTCCAACGAGCTATAAAAGGATCATCTACTATGAAGTTTTTTTCAGCCTTTGGGATGCAGGTATGTTGCGCACAAGTAGTTCTTTTCAAACCTGTTCTATTATCATATTAGATTTAACTGGGCCTTTATAAGGTGCCTATTGTCCAACCTGCCAGTAGACGACACTGTGTCTGCCAGATGCTGCGTCGATCTTTTGTGTTTTAGGATTTTTGCTTTCGAGAAAAACTTACAAGTTCTTAGAAATGGTCCGATTCGATGCACAGTTGCACACGGACTGGGGTCAGGTTTTCTACCTGTGCCGTGTTGGAACCTTATGGACCTTTTCTTTATTGAAATCGGACCGTAGGAATGGCTCTTTACTAAAGTATTACAAGACCGTTTAGATTTTGCCGAAGCCTTTTACGACTTATAATTATCAACTTTTATATTTGAATGGCATTTGTTATTTCCGATTGCAAAGGACAGGAAGTTGCGCTGTACGACGTAAATTGTCAATGTACTTAAATGTAATTTTCTCTCGTAACATTTTTTATCCTTTTCATCTTTTTACTTTTATGTTAATATTGACTATGTACGCAAGGCGTATTCATTGTTTTGCCACGTTAGAATTTCAGTCTTGATTCACAAATTCACTTGTTTGTTTTGACATCGTGCGCAGATAGTAAATTATGTGAAATACGATTGCGTTAATTCGTTCCAGGTCTTAAATTGTCGGGTAATATCTAGGCCTTGGTGATCTAGCCGGTTCAGACGGCTCGGCGCGCCTGAACGGAGTGCAGAAATACACAACGCAGTCACCACCTTGGCATCACACAGCGACACTAATCGCCAGATCTATGTCTAGTAATGCCAACGGTGAAACTCGTCTGGTCTAATACTACCTACGTCTCTACGATGATAATTTTAGGACATCTATTTTAGTAAATCGTCATTTGGAAGGCTATGAGGACTTGTAAGGCATGGACCTAACTTTTTTTTCTAAAAATAGAACTGTTGCCAACGTGTATCGTAATGAAGTTAGAATTGCAAAACCGATTCAAGTTGCAACTTGGAACAAATATGGAAGTATGTGAACCTTCTCCTTTTTTAAACTGCTCGGTATCGTTCAAGACGAAAGCTGTACTCCAGCGTTTGCTTGTTGGCACCATAAAGCATCGATTGGGAATTTGGATACAAAACCATTCACAATTCTTGCAAACGATAAATCAATTCGTAAAACAGATAACCGACAGGAACAACGAAGATTGCGCCCTGAATCTGGAACAGGATTTCTATAAGTAACGCTATCTTGTACCAACTCGGTACATCGGGTACGAATTCGACTCGTTCTACCGCCGGTCGGATGTTGCGTTTATTCAATCTGCATGACATCATCCGCTCTCGAGTCGCCAATCAAACGGGATCGCCGGACATCGGCTGCTACGATAACAGCTGTGCATATAGGCCGGTGAGGCGGTGAACGCGAACACGCTAACGGTGCATAAACAAGATTCGATGTCACCAGTAAAAGCATTAATGAGGAAACTGAATGTCACGAGAAATAATGAAGATGAAGAGCAGGCGAGATAAACGCCGGCTAAATGATCGTGGTACACACAAACAAACATGTAATATTACACTATCGGCTTTAGGAATGCGATTTCGAGGGTAATGTTTTGATATTAAACACGTGCGCACGGGCTCCACCAATGAAGTGAATGCGTTCCGGTTTTATCAATGACATGCTTTCATGGGATATTGTGTCCGCGATACAGAGCATTGGATGTAGTGGTGACGTAAGAGCGCACCGAAATGATCGACAGGCGAGCGGCCAGTAGTAAACATGCGTAAGCGCCATTCACAGACGCGGCCGGAAGTTGCGCGCGTGTGGGTGTGTCTTCAACTCTTCACACGAGCTTGCACGTGTGTGGGGTGAAATTATGAAGTCATTTCTATACTAAATGCCCAGTGCCAATACTGTTCGGTGACGTTTGCATCATGTTGTAACTCCTTGGATATGTTTAGTCTATTCTATTGTAATTTGCTGTAACAGATTGCCAAGACGACGTTTTACATAACAAAAGTCATCCTGTCATTCTCTTTCTTCACTATTTTATAGATGGTAACTGTGAGCCAGTGCTTTATCTGATCGTCTCATAGTTGCAATTTTGCAAGATTCTGAATCTTTATGCGTGGTTCTTATAAACTAACGACCCGCGGGCCTGCTCCTTTAAGACTGTTAAAGTTAACGTTGGCGTCATACATATTACTGGATTTTTAAATGGCGACTCCCAGTAATAAACGGCTGTGGTTCTATATCCATGTAGAATCACTAAAACAAAACTCTTGACCAGTCTCGCTTGAATACGGGTCTAGTCATATTGGTGCAAGCTTTTCCCGGTCATTATCACTTTGAGCGTAACGGTTCCAATTATATTAATTTAAATTTTCTTTTTATTAATAATTAAATGCGCCGTCCTATCGACGAGATTAATCGATAAACCAATCACTCGGTTAATTTATGATGATTGTAAACTGTCGATTAAATATCGATTGAGTTCATCTTCGGATCTTATATTTCTACGCTAGGAGCAATAAAAAAATCTTGTTGAAACTTGTCGACGAGTGAGAGGTCACGATCTGTCCAGAACTCGTTTTACAGCGACATACTATCTCGTCTAGTAGGTTTAGAGGTATATTTAGTTTATTTAATTTTACAATTAACAATTCTTTCGAAATAGTATAACAAAACAACAAGTTAACCTATATAGTCAAAAACAATACATTAGTTTTATCTTAACAACAGCACAATCGCGCAACATAAGATATACCTATGTATATTTTGCTCTTCATTAGCGTTACTAGTTTTCTTTATTACGGCTATTTCTTAACAGTGCAATTCAAATTCTTTGCTACGATTTTGGTTGATATAGTGATCCCTTAAGCTACCTATCTTAAATCTGCACTATGATAATATTGATAATTTATCAGAACAGATAATCACAACTCTATGGCTTAGGATTGTAGAGCGTCTTCACTGATACCTCCATTATGTCCATTACCGCTTACCAGCAACGAAGAAAGCTGGAGCCAAAGATTATGACCGGATGCTTTAACTGTCTGTCATCTCATTATGTCCCCCTTTTAATGGCGCCGGTTCTTAATTTCCGTGTGAATTTTAAACATTTTATTAGTTGCTAATTAATTGCGTTGATATTTATTTTGCCTCCCACGCTTTTTATAAGCAGTTGTAGCGGTTATACATTTTGATCGGTTCGATTTTTATCTCTTCGGAAATGAGCTTAGCCGTTACTGGCTTTCCTATTGCTATTTGTTTATTTGCTTCAGTGATAATGAAACTTTCTAATTCTAAGCTAACTAGACGATGCGATTCATTGTATAATTAGTTTACCTAGCGTTTCCAATATTATCGGTATTCTTTTGAAAATGTTCAAGAATTGAGCCACTACCAGCGATAGAATTAAAAAAAACTATAGTTAATATTTGATGCTTTTTGTGGCTCATTTCTTCAATAATAGCTGTTGAAATTCTAGTAAAGTAAAACTAACGTCATACGTTACTGCTAGTTCATTAATTTGCCCATTATTATAACAAAACGGAACTTAATCACGTAATTAAAACGTATTTTTGTAAATACCTCGACGTTTCGGACGCGACTTTGTATCTATGGTCTCGAGAGGACTGAAGTGGCGGGTATCAATATCTTTTAAGTCCCGTTTTCTTATAATAATGTATGAAAATCGCGAAAGTTTGAATCGATTCATTAATTTGCCGTTTAAAGGTTAAGCACTAATGAGGAAAAACTAGAGAAGTGCAATCTCGAAGAGAATATGTCTTTCTTTCTTTCCAATTCTGCTGTGCCGCGAAGTTTCGTCCATTTTCGCCTGTCAGCTTGACCTTTTTATCCCGTCTATAACTCCCAACACTTATATTGATGAAACTGGCAGGACTCAGGTCCTCTGTAGTATGTATGTATGTTAGTATCATTATTTCGGGGATGTGGTCAAGTGTCAACTATTTTCTACATTACTACCCTGTCATTAAAAATACGGCGTCGTTTATAATAATCGTGGCGAGACTTACCAAAAGCAGTTTATTAATTGCCGTCTAGGAGGCCCGACGAGTTTGGTCCGCCATCAATGGTGCCAGTCAATGGGATCGCGTATTTGTATACTCTCAGACCTCGTCGCTTCCATTCATTTATAATTCACGGATTTGTTGCGTTTACTTGCAAAAATGTCTTTGATTAGTGTTAAAATTATAGTTGTGTTAATTGGTGTGACGGTCAAAGTTTTTTGGGAGTAAGGTTATTCGAAGCCTAGGGTTACATATTATCAAAATCTATTTTTAATCTACAACTGTTTGCACTAAAAGGTTTTTTATATCATTTCGCATAATCATAGCATAGTATGTAATTACAATTTAAAATATGATTATTTTTGGAGATTCTAGAATCTATTAGTAGAGTGGGTTTTTGGTTTAATGTAGTTTTACTCCATTAATGGTTTTGGAAATGCCGATGACATAAGCATCCAGGTGTTTCGTTCTATTGGTTTGGCTATGGATGGACGCGTGATTAATACTATTGGTATTCAGTAATTTGATACTCCAAACAAAGGCGGTCTCATGCCTCATGCTCATGCCATGTGTACTGATTTTGTTAATTGAACTAATTGTAAGCGGGATCATGTTTCTCATCTCTTAAATTCTATGTTAGGATGGAAGTAGAACTAAGTCACGGTAAATATTCAGAGAGTGCAGCTGAGATTTGAGGTAGACGAGAAACAACAAGAGATAAAAAAATAGAAAATGTGAAGAATGATGTGAGATTGGGTTGCTATCTTACTGAATGGTCATTTCATTAATTATACTGTATTTGTGAATGTTGGTGTCGCATGATTGGTATATCAACTATGTCGCAATCAAACCAGGCAGGTGTCCGCCGAACACAACTATCTATTATATTGACATCTAATTATAATAATTAGGTAGACGATCGCCTTATAAATGGAATACCTACATATTTTTTATATTTTTGCATAAACACTCCTAACGTTTATCTTTGTCAGCCGAGCTATTCGATTAATTAATAGAATTTATTATGATGTCAGGCGGACAACATTGTTTTCGTTCATTAGCGATTTCCGTTTCATATTACAATAACAAAAAATACACGCATTTTTTCTTCACGAATATTCTCTCTGATAAATTCTTGGCAAATCTGAAAATATACATTCCTAACACAAATTTTGAACAATGCAAATGCTAGAAACAAGCTGTAAGCCTGTAAGTGTAACTGATCAACCATCACGACTTCAGCCTTCGGTTCTCTCATTTCTGTATTCTTTCAACTCCTGCCTCGGCAATCTCTTAGCCTGTAGCATCATCTGTGTATGTTACACGTGTTTCATTTCCATGTGCGATAACGTTGGTTCCTTGGACTTTGGCTCGGGCGGAAACAGTGGTATAATTGTCTACTCGCTATCCACCTTGCCGGGTTAACAGCGTCGTTAACCCCTTATCGATGTCTCGCAGCTATTTACGGATCTCCTAATAGGTTGTAATGAGCTGGTTAATCCTTCCTAGTTAAAATCTTAACCTATGGTTCAACGCTACGGCGTCTAGACTCCGTAGCAACATCATTGACAGGTCTGCCGATAGTAGTACCCCGAAATAAACTGCCGCGAAATCTTTTTAAGGCATTTGGCCGAGAAGTATGTTTTCATAGGGATTCATGAAAAACAGTAGTCGATAAAGTGGTATGCTAAACTCACTTCTTAATTTTGTCATTAATGACGTTAATGTTACTAGGTATTTTTCTTTTTTGACATAACACTGTCGTACGTACAACATGAAAGCATGAAATCTGCCTTATGCAAATTTACAACCTTATTCATAAAAAATCCTTAATTGAGGTTTGATCAGTCTATTAGTTAACAGACTGATTAAGCTTATTTGACAGTTGTTAAAAAGTATGATTCATAAACGCTTGCTAGCTAATGAGCTGCTGATGGATGTATTAGACGCGTTATGTTGTCACCTTGACAAATCATAGACCAAAAATGATCTTTTAGTGAATAAAAAAAATACAGCAGTGGCAGCGAATTAGCAGGAAACCGAAAACATGGCTTCAGCCTAACACGACGACAGACGAGGCAGTGTGGATCTAGTTTCCTTTACCTTTCCCGGAGGGGATAAACTTAAAACAAAAAAAGTCTTGCGTATGGTTTTGCTCTTGCCAAAATCAGCTGTTCACATTTGTAGCGGCAATTTTGTGAGTTAGCATTAGCAGAGAGATAAAGTAGGGTCTACGGTCCACTAACTTTCGGAAGACTTAACAGACCTTTGATGGACTTGATTAGCGCTAATTGACGTTTATGAATCATGATTTTTGCATCGGTCCTATAGCGAGATTGTTAGTTATTAAAATTGGCTATGGAATTTCACCAGGCAGACGGCGCCTGTTGGTAATGAAGAGGTATTGGGGTGAAGATGTCAGAAGACAAATCGATTTTATGTGTTTGTTAAAATTTAAGAAAGATAATGATGCTAATGGAAGTTGAGAACGAGCGGAACCGTAGGGGTCACAATCATAATCGCCAGGCGAACCTGTAACGCATAAATTATTATAATTACGCGTCTGATTTACATCTTGTTCTAAGCGCGTGTCACCAAAATATTGATAGTGGTCGTTTCTCAATGTTTCTGGCGATCGGCCGCAGCCGTCCCCGCCGCCCACCCGGCGCGCCTCGGCACGCGACCACGCCATCTCCATAATTCCATACCATACGCACACGTCTCCGCGAGATATATACCCTTCCCATGCAAACGAGCCACGTCCTAGACACCATGAATTATCGATTATGTTCACTCCAATGTGCCCGCTCTTAAATTGTGCATTACTACTGAAGACCCAGTTGTAGTATCACACTTTAAAGTTGTCTAAAAGAAGAATGATCTGATTGATGATGATTGGTTACAAGACAGATTAGGTATGCAATGTATGCGTATCAGATTCAGATGCTTTGTAAAAGGAAGGGTACATCGACGTAATGAATAATGCACCGGTTAAGATTAGCTTTTTAATCCATGAATACTCGTTCATATTCATGCTGTCCTCCATAAAGCATGAAACTCTTTACATCCGTAATGATGCCTATAAGTCACCACAGCTGCACGTCAACCGCGGTCCCCTATAAACAAGGTTGTCATTTCTCCCCGCCCCCGCGCTGCATCCATCAAGATCCCATGCACCGCGCCTCCGCCTTATTCCGCAATGATCATCAATTACATCAGTAATTGCTCCTCGGCCACCTTAAATCCCCGCATTTCTCAATAGTCTAATCTTCGCTGCGTGGGCGCCTGTGACCTCTCAACACGAGTGGGCGGGACTTTCTACCAGCAGATCCCAACTCGACAGATCGAATGGATAGCGTGTTCGGTAAGCTCTATGGATACCAAATGAATACAGAATGAAACATTAAATACGGTTTGTTTACTTTGAATTTGTATTCAGAGTTTATTGGCCCGATGTTAGTTGTGAGTTATAGTAGCTGCTTTGTGACATGCTCTGAAATTGCTGGCGAGCCGAGGGCGTCCCGCCAATTTGTTTGATTGCTAGCTTTGTGCACACTCGCTTGCTACTATGTTATTATTTGTAATTTTTGCTCCTTTTACGTCGTAGATTAAAGATTTACGATGTGAGCTGATGAAGAATGATCTTTTATGAATTAATGATATACATTTTAACAACGCTTGTTTGTGTCTCACGGTACTTTCTTGACCGCGACTTATTTAATGAGTTTCGTGATCTTGAATTACATAATTTTATATGTAATTTTAATCGCCTCTGCTGTCAATTAATCGTATTATATTTCACTTAACGACATCAAGCGTTGGCGATACGAAAATCTTAGGTTGCCATGTTTTTGTCCTTCGAGCCGGATCGAATGTTCCTTTCGACCGATATCTGATTACAAGCAGCCGTTGAAGTAATCAAGCGTGTTTACCATACTTCATATTTAACTTTTTTATCTCCTTGTCATTTCACATTTGGCTCCCTCGAAAGCTTATTTTTAATAATCATGTCACTAATTTACCTAAAGTGGCAACTCGCACATTTGCATAATCTTAATGTTTACCAATTCTTTTTTCTTAGTGCTGGTCAGTGGTCACCTTGTTATCTCGACGGCCATTTGTATTCGACGATTTCCATAGTCATTTAACTGTTCAAAATTTCACAAATTTCTATCATTTTCCATGTTGTTATATGAAATTATAATAGTAATGGGTGTCGTAGGTTGATATTAATGCAGCCCAGCGAGATGGCGCGGAAGTCGCCTACGCCGCTCGATTAAAAGTTCAAACTGTTCGAGGCCTAGCCCGACAACCGACAACTATTGTTTGTTTATGCCACGTTTCACTTTATTATCTTTTTAGTGGATTCTTAACGCGACTTGTTTATGGAACTGGACTCATTTTGTTAAACGGCGTTATTAAAATGCTAATGGACGCGTAATGGCGTCAGGCCGGAGCGAATAGGGTCTTGATTAGGCTTTCGTTTTAGATTGGGCTGAGATTTATTTAATAAAAAAGGGCTCGCCCACGGAGGGTTCCGTACAAATTTAAAAAATATTTATACAATTATACAATTTGTTCGTTTCAAGACAAGCAAAAAGAACTTTAATGAACAATCAATGAAATGACGTTCCATGTCGCAAAATGTGGAAACAATCCGTGTTGTCATTGCCGAGGGACAGAAGGGCGGTGATAAAATAAATTTTGCTGTTTTATTTATGAGTTCTGAGTTGTAAATACATATTATAATGCATTATGAATACCCAAAAATATACTATATCAACTGAAATACCTAGTGATGTTTCCAATCACTATGCACACAGCTCTTGTCTTAAACCGAAATCTGGTTAAGCAAATTCATTAATATAAATATGTAATAATCTAGATTTATCGATGATTCGAGTAATACATTTCAAATTACAAGATAGAACCGTAAACCTGAGTTGCGGGCCGGTCAAGAGTCGCCTACGCTGATTGCAGCGTACGTGATCTACGCCTACGAGGCTTCAGATATTATATGCCGTTTGAGGTTTGCTAGATCCCTAATAACTGAAAGGGATTATCTGAATAAAGGGATATTTAATGCTCTACTAGTGACACCCGTCGTAATACCAGAGGATTGCAGATGCGATGCCAGCCTATAATCCAAATGATTTTTGTCCCTGACAATAAATAATGTAGCACCCACACCACAGGGATATTGCATAGAATTTAATATTGTGACCGGAACTAATTCGTTTTGTAAATGAATAGTGAAAGTTAATGAAACAGTATAGTAGAAATACATCGAAAAGTCAAAGCGATTAAGTTTTTAGACTGTCATATACTATGTCGTAATCTACATGACCCGACCACAATATTTATTTAACATGCATATTAAAATCTGATCGTCCCGCCCAAGTTGCCCGCCCACGCCTCCGACATTGTATAGAACGTAGCATTGCATTATTTATTACATTCGGAGAATTGTCAGTAACGCCGTTTGTCAATATTAACGATCGGCATGTCAAACTAGAGCAATCTGACTTTTCCGAGATTGAATTGACAACAAGACATGAAATAGACCTTTTTTACGGTAACATTGATGATGTGACGTAAAGTAACAAATATATTGAAATATTTATCAGAAAGAGTACTTTGTATTTCTACATCGTCAGCTTCAGTAGCAGAACAATTCATATAGAAATGTAGCGACTGTCACTGTCACTCATTTAGCGACGCTTTGGCGACCTCTGATTTGTATAGGATTCGTAGTAGGTGACGTCGCCTATTCCGCCATGGCGTCCCAGTGAGGCTGGGTTCTGTAGCTTTACTATAAGTAGTATTAGTATTGCTGCTGTGTCATTTTACTAAAATATAGATAGTATGGCGATAATAATTATACCTACAATGATTTGTAAAAATTAGTTCTTCCTTCAATACCACGGTGTTACGAAGAGTGAAATCAAGTAGAGTTCAATTAATCATCATTGTAATGTATTCAACTATTCATCTGATATGATCCGTTTCAGTGCTGTGGGTGTAGCAGTTTGTTTTGAAGTCTGTGTGCGCGCTGGCTCGCCTACGATGCTTTTTGTATTGCTATTAAAACACGATTGTACGATGTCAATCATCCGGACTAAGTTCGACATCGATATGACTGACACACGATACTTGTATTTCTTTCACAGCGTTGCCCACTGACTAATCTCGACGTTTTCTTTATCTGTTAGTCTTTGCATTCATTGACAGAACATTAATTACACTCATACTCCAAGACATGCCTCGCTTTGTATCGACTTGGTTACAAACGAAGTAATCTCTATGATAACTCGCATCTCATTCAATTACGACTCTTTGTTACTCCATATCGACAGATTGTGTATCACTAGCACAGGTATTGTGTTTCAACTGCGTAATATTTTCCCGCCAGTGTATCTTGGAATGTTCGTTTGTGTTTCCAGTAGTATTTCGGTCGGTAGCGTCAGGTCAAGATGCAATGGTTACGCGTGAAGGCAGTCACTGTCTGGGCGCGTGACACACTTCACCGAAATAACCGCATCACAAGAAAACAGCGTTATCTCGACACGATATGCAGACACCTGATAGCGCGCTTTCCGATAACGGCCGCGCCCCTGCAATTAAGATTGTCAAGTTACGATTAAAAGATTACACATGTCCTCAAATATTGCGCAGTGTTTTGGTGCGATACTATTTTATAAACTATGATTTACGATCTTTAGTGGAATATTTCAGCTACCGGATTAAATCCATGTTGATTGTGATAGCGTATTTGTAGGCTAAATTCACAACAACACGCCGTTGTACATTCCTTTTGCGAATCGGAGGTCTGATCAATGACGTGAATTCGTAAATTTATCGAAGCCGACGCGCAGCGACAATGCTGCTGAGTATATCCAGAACGCCGTATGTTCTTGTAATTACAGTTGCGCATATGCCCTTTTTCTGCGGAACGCTTTCGGTAACAGACCCATTCACTACTGATAATGCATCGCCAACATTTGTTGTTGTTTTGACATGCGTTTGAAATAGAACACGGCCCGTTATCGTATAATATTCGAACGCACTGATCTCTTGCCCCTTGCTCAATATACGAGGCATTGCTGTCTCGTCGTCTATAACCGCGACACCTTAGGCATCCTTGCATTAGACCGGAATTAAATACATAAAAGCGACAAGTATGGGTGCTACAAAGATTCCTTGATTGCAATCGTTAAGTTAGTTTCACGTTTATTTACAGGATACATTAGGTAGCTGGTTTTTTTCCATCCGAATGCTAACTTCGATTGGCCACACCAGAATAACCAGCCACCTTTTTCTTTTTGATTTATTGAGAAATCAATGGGTATGTTAATGCAAGCCTGTGGAGAGTTATTTATCGTTGGATTGTTGTAATGCTGGTAGCGGTGTCGCATCCACCGCCACTACAAATGAACCGCTAATTATCCACATCGATCGAAATCAATGCGCTGTGCCATTAATCAAAATCAAACCCTGTGGTCTCAAGTAAAAGGCTTGGTATTAAATAAACTTTATAATGGAAGTTGGTGCCTTGTAAAGTTAAATTCTTTAATGGGAAAAGCTAATAAAGAGACGTTGATTGAAGAGATATCGACAAATGAGGACGAGTTGAATGAAGAGGAATTAATGTGCAAAAGCTGTATTTGTTTCTTCATTGTTGAATATTTTGAAAATGATTGATTCGCTTACGTCGGCTGATGTTTCGTAAAGTTTTGATGTCGGGTATTGCTTTCTCTTTTTGTTTTGTATAAAAAATGCAATCAGTAGGCTTATTGTCTAACTCGCTCGCAATCGCCATCGTGTTCATTTTGATAGTTCATGTATGAGCTGACAATTGGCATCGGAATCAGCTAGCTGTCACATTCATACAAGAACTGTCAAAATGAAGACGATGGCGATTGCGAGCGAGTTAGTCAATAAGCCTACAGGACATAGTATTGTTATGGTCCACAAAAAAAAAGGTTTAAAATGTACCTATTTAATTTTAAAATAAGTGGTGTTCCAATTTATTCAAATAGTTAAACAACGGCATTCTTTATTAATGTGTTACCGGCAAATCAGTATTTCTATAATAAATTCTCCGAACTAGCTATGAATGGACTGAAATTGCAAAATAAGGATAATGAATTAGTGAATAATGACGTGTGCTTGAAAACAGCAATCATATTCGTAATAATTTTCCTTGTTTTCTATTAGTGTTCAATATACATTACTTCGCACACCACAGCACAGCACGTAGCTGCTTTCAAAGTTTAGCTGTATTTTTAGTCGTACGTCAAACTCCATTGATATCACACATACTGAAAGTACTAATCGTATATTTCAATTAATTACTCTTTCCGATAACACCTGCCTCGTGGCCAGTGTCACGTACGACCCTCGTGTTTCTTAGATTTTTCTAAAAATATAATTTTATCACTGATAATTGTGTGATAACTATGTGTCCTAACTTACAGATAAAGCGGATTGAGAACGATTTGCGTTTGAATTTGAGTTTGTTACAGTTATCTAATTAATAATGAAGCAAATCCTTTGTTATGGAGTGAGGTTATAATTCTAGATAATCCCCGGTCTTAACTGGAGATAGCCAAGCTAGTGCTGCTGTTGTCTTCGTATTTTGTAATGGCGCTTCCCACTATCAGAATCAAGGTATCAAAAATTCCCACCTCACCTTCTACCTCCCCTCTCAAACGACATTTTTGCACTTGAATCTTGAATCCTAAGGATTGGATGAAATCACTTGGTCTTGCCTTCGCATACAGCACAAACTCTTTCCAAGGAGATCGATGGATCTGATATATAAAGCCAGCTCTGAAGATGTGTAGGTTTTGATAGTCCCAGGTTATTAAACTCTTTGATGCTCCGATAAGCGTTTCTCACGTCAGGTAACAAGATAAAAGTTCACACCGGATCGCAAATATTGACTGTGTTCACGCTTTATCGAATACGATTCAATGAACTCGAGTTGGTAGCGTTAGCATAGCACCACCTACGTATGCACTATTTTAATCCATGACAAACACTGATAAGTTTGTATTTGTTGGTTTTTGTTGTTGATTGATTGGTTCTTGCTATATCTGCACTAAGGTTGCAGGTCTGTTTACCTGCTCGTTAATCGTCACCGGTCCTAAAGAATACTTGTTTCTGAAGTAAAATACGGACCTTTTATCTAGACCTAAAACTTTATAAACTAAATTTGAACTATATAACACTTGTAAAAATTCTGCTTCTTCTTTGCGTGCTTGTCCAATTGAAGATTGGAAAACTCCATTCTTAGTTCGAACTCGTATATACATAATCTGCCGAATAAATGTTTTTTCGCCTTGGAGATTAATATTACTTACCTAAGTATGCTAGCTCGAGTTTGTCACGTAGCCACGATGGTTTACTCTGTCCCAAAGTGACCGACTATCAGGCAAGCCAATGTGCTGTGCCAATATTGGGACAGCACGAGTGCTTCGCAAATGTTTTGTTGAGAGCAAACAAAATTACGTTTAACTCTCGTTTACGGTACCAGTACCAGTTTATTGAAAGGGGTCGAATTTTTGTATCGTATGCGTACCAACCTAATGCGAAAACCTTTGTATATACCATTTTGGCTGCACGTATCTTAAATATTGCACTCAATAACAGATATTAATGATGTTAACCGAGTTGTACCGAGTAAACAAACAAAAACATTCTTCTTACTTAACAGCCAGCGTCCACATTTGTGCCCTGGGTGCAGTCAGATATCAATTACCCATTTGACTTTTGAATCTGATGCTTGAGCGAATTAGTAGAGAACAACTTCTATACTAGGTACTTATTTAATAAATCGTCGGTTTGTTGGTTTTAGACGGCTGTTATTCAAGTTTGAATCGAAACACTTGACGCAAGGACACGAAATAGCATACCCCATCAACCTGCGAGATTAAGGGTGTGTAAAAACCATTACGTAACCTGCGTTTAACCTGATACCCCTTAATCTCCAGAGCCACAAAAAAGGATCCTGTTTTGTCGAACGGCGCGGGCGCAAGGGGCGAGGGGCGCGTGGCACCTCCGAGGCGCGCCACACTGCCGCCGAATAAATTATGCTCTATCGCTCCCCGCTCTTCCCCGCCCTCGGGAGCCTGGCTCTTATCGATCGAGGCGGATTATCCGGACCTCGATAGACGCCTGCGCATGCGATGACCCCGCCCGACCCGACACGATCCAAACCGAATGCCATTTGCAACAGTCACGATACTTGTTGTTGTGATAAACGGAATTGTAACACGCTTGCGATTGTTTACTATGTTTACTCTTCATTTATTATGGCATGGCATGATGTGTCTTGTTTCATAATTTAAGCACTGTCTATCAAAATACTACACAGTGTTACGCGTGGGTACATCTTGATAAATGGACCGCCTGCTTCTGTATCTTAGAAACAAATCGATTCTCGGTCAGATACTCGCGATGATATCGGATTAATCGATAATAGATACAACTGGTGTTTGCAGCAACGTTGCCCGCGTTGCCGGCTGCAACGACTATCTGCTTGTAACAGTTGTAACACGACAGCAAGATTATTGTGTGAAAGCTGTAGTTGAGTGCCAACTGATTTGTACGCGCGATGTGATTTATAGATTTAATCGCTATCCGTTCTGACGAGCTTTTGATCGCCGCTCAAATGTCATCACACACTTCCCACGGGAAAACGACTACATAACGTGCTCGGAGTGTCCCATGCGACGATGTTATTTTAAACTCGGATGCCACCGATTAAGTATTCGATCGTGAACCATATTAAGCTAATAAAGTCTATTATTTGCAAATCAATGTCCCCCCAGAGAACAATAGTGGGGTACACTCGAGCATGTACTCGTTATTGGAATTTATAACGCCAATTTGCATTCGATTTGGCAATCGCCACTTGAATTTTGTATTTGGTTGAGTGGCTTGCAATTTGCGGCAGCCTTGAGATGCATTAATGGTGCAGTGTGGTGCCGTTATTCATTGCTGCAATTGCGATTGGCGTTGGTTCAGATCGGGCTGTGACGCGGCCCACGTGCAACATATGGTCGCGCCGAGGGTTCTGTACTTGTGCAACTCGATAGCTCCCTGTCATGACCAAAAACGACTCGCCCCGCTCACTACTCCTTACTGGGAACCAGTCTACAGCCATATACTGTTCTCATCGACTTCGATTAAACTGTTCAAACGATAATCTCAAAGAAGTTATTACAAAATTAAACGACACGTTGAACGGACGTTATGTTTAACAGCTTCGTGAATCTCGTGATTAACAGAGAACCGTAAGGTTTTATCGACCGCTCTGATAACACGTGGGACGAGATACCAAAACAAGTTGTTGGTCGTAAAGAAAGCCTAAGCTACGATTTCCGACATATGTTTATGAACTGAAAATGATACGGACTTTATGTCTTCCGTCGATATTTTTAATTGAGGTTGGTCGGTCATTTACTGGCGCCCGATATGGCAGTTTGTAAAAGTACTCATTATAATAAGTTAAGTTGAAATGATCAAAGTGTCTTATCAAATGTGTAATTGTTTTGCCCAATTATTAATTAAGTACTTTTCCCGTTGCCAGTATAATCTGTTCTTTGTCTCTTCAAAGAGTTAATTATACTCTTTGATAACCCGTTTCAAATTCGGTGGTCCGATAAGCAGACACGAGGCTTCGTGACGAGTTCGCGGGACGCTGATCTATCGCTAATGTATCTTAAGTGATCTAAACAGTCCGCGTTATCTCGATGGCGTCAATGAATCGCATGCACTCGCAGTACTCGTAGTGAGGGCTGACACGGATTGTGGTCGCGGGTCGTCCTCGTCGTTTTATCTCGTGGGTGGAGGTGGAGTAGCGTAGAGAGGCTGTGCAGCGGTGCATAGTGCACGGGGCGCGGGGCGTGCGGCGCCCTCGCCCGGCCCGCGGCCCGGCCTCCCGCCATTCGCGCCGCGGTCGCCGAGCGCAGCACCCGCGCATATCGCTCCGTTGTCTTCCATTCGCGAACTCTATTACGTCTCCCGTGAGACGGCTTGTGTTGTGACTGTCCAACGTATAAACTTGGTGGTGTAAAAATAAAGCCGGCGACAGACGGCGGCGTCCCGTGTTATATTTAAATGATAGCGCGGACTCGGAGCCGGGCTCGCCTCTACTGCTCGCTGACGACATGAGGCTAAGTAAGTGCGACGCCTTCGCTCAACACCTAGCCTAAGTCTAGGTAGACTAGATCATGCATGAGTAGCTACGTCACGACTCACGACCGCAGTGAAAGATCCTGTGTGCTTGTGCTGTAATGTAATCGGATTAGATAGCTCCCTACGCGAGTACACATTACGATCTGTTGTTGTTTTGTGACTATGACTCCTTAATTCTCTGTTATTTGAAATGTTTACTGAAGTTTTTTAGTAAGTTGTTTCTTAATGATTCGTCATTTCCTTGTTTTGTATCCGTTTTATGGTAAAGTCATTACGCACAAAACACACATTGCTGCATGCAGTGTGTCATCCAGTCCTAAGTTATTTTAGTAATTATCATCGTCTATCTTGCAACGGCATCCTGTTCACTGACTTATTGCTTGTATCGTAAATTCGTAATAGCATTGATCTTCAATACCAATTAGTACGAATATCATGTCCACTACATCCGTGTTTACCGATGTAGTGTAACTTCGACATGATCATAAAACTTTGTAATTTATAAGTATCTCTACCTGAATAATTTTATTACTTTTTCAATAATTTATTTTAACAAAGCCTATTGAAATATTTCTATTGTTGTTTTTACGAGGTTGGGTATCACCGCGACCGAATCTCTGAAAGTGGTCGGCGAGGGCCTACCTGTTCGTTCCGACCAAAAAACAACCCGCCCTTTACACGAGTCCCTTGACAGATGCGCTCCGTTGCCATCCTGGCGCTCAACTTTAATTTATCTTATTTTACAGCTTCCCATAAAACATTTATGATTTTAATTTAATTGACTCCAGGCGTGCCTAGCTATATTTCCTAGCAAAGCTATTAAGAGTTGGTATCTATTAATGGTTTTGATTAAATTATTAATGAACGCTGTGTAATTGCATGATAAGACTAGGATTTAGAAACTAGCACAACGAGTAGTTAATCGTAATCGTACCTCGTTAATTTGCATGAATGTAGCCTTTATTGTAATTATAGGCTTTATTTATCTCTAAATGACCTATCGATGTCGCGCCAATCAATGCATAAAATTGCTTCTTACTTTTTCATTCATGAAATCTGTCCCGTGCTGATTTGATTTTATAATATCTAACAGAAACTTATCTCTATAATAATAAATAAAAACTACAATTAATAGCACCTTATTCATATGCATTAGAGTCGGTAGCCTTTATTAAAATCGTGCGGTTTATCGCTAAACGACCTGTCGCGTCAATCAATGCATATAACTGCGCCAATTAATATGGATATCATATTGATGGGCCCTATCTGTTTCTTCCTAGACGTGCACATCAAGACTCATCTTCATCTCCAACATATCAACTTGATAGGGAGAAACTGGTATTCCTTTTCCACGAACATCTATCTTGCAGATAATTTCAAGACACGTGAGATGATCTGCTAGCTATTTTATCAGAAGCTTATCAGGACCGGTAGTGATGAAACTGGTAGAATGTTTACATCTGAATTATAACTTTCGTGAGACTATAAAGATTGACTAAGTTACTATGTCATTGAACGAAGTTAATCTATCTGCATTCCAGCACATCATCGATAGATCTTCACTCATTTACACTTTTATTTTGACGTGTCCGGTGTCATACATTGTTGCGTGTACCTGTTGAAGGGAATGAAAGTTTCGAGCCAATTGGCTGGTGTAATGTGTAAGATTTCCAGTACGATTGTGATTATAATGACCAGAGCTAGGTTGTATCTTAACTTATTGATTACGATGATTATTGCAGTTTAAATTTTTCCGTGACCATAAAACAAAATTCGCTTTGACACGAACCTTACACGGGTATAATCTTACACGGGTTCTTCAGTTTATCATTTATTATGATTACATACATACAGTGTCTTAGATAATATCGTTGGGACTAACATCATCCATATAACAGCCATCTCATCGTAAATGTCATCTCATAATGTTTGTAATTTCGCCGTTCCTCAAGCTATCTTGCTCTTCTTGTGGGCGTGCGTTGTTCCGATCTGCAGTCTTGGCAAGCTCCCGAGAAGAATTGTTTCATAATACCTTCAGAACGAGATCGTATACTGTTTTCCGGAATGTATTCACTTTGTTTGTTTCATTGTTGGTATCTGTTGGGGAAAACTAATTGCAGTGGAATGTGATGGCAACTGAAATTGCGTAGTTAACAATTTTGCATTTCACGCTGCTCTACGCAGGTTTAGTCGCAGAGAAAGGGAGCGCTTGATATTACTTACTACTAGAAATGATTAACTGGTATTTTGTCACGAATTTGTAATTAATTATGATCTCTTTCTTTTTTTTCACCGGTTACTTGATTTCTATTTGCAATTACGATAGTTTTCTTGTCTTCGTAGTATAGCGTAGAATAGTAAAAAATCCATCAATAAGATTACTTCTATTGATGATTTTTCCCTCTCCTCACTCCTTAGGTAGGCTAGATTGTGCATTGTTTAATTAACCGATGCATTATTACGGAATTTATAAATGTATCCAGGTTGTGAATTACGATTTAGATTTTAATAATTCCAGTAATCTTATTCGATATCGATAATCTTAGTCGGTTTGTACTTGGCAATAAGCTGCATATCTCAAGGATGTGACTTAGCAAAAGCTGAAATGTTTTGAATAGATAACTAATCATGTGCGATTAATTGATCTTAACCGCAATAGCGTGTTTTTTTATCAGATCAGTAGGTGCTTTCGTCCATAAGGTCATATCAAAGTTTGCATTTCGTTCATAAAATGGTAGTGTTTCTAGAAAATTTAAAGGATTCTACTTATAATAAGTAAAGAA
This sequence comes from Pandemis heparana, assembly GCA_963854515.1. Taxonomy (NCBI): domain Eukaryota; kingdom Metazoa; phylum Arthropoda; class Insecta; order Lepidoptera; family Tortricidae; genus Pandemis; species Pandemis heparana. Next base: position 1,370,567 of record OY978021.1, on the reverse strand, counting down.
GTAAAGAAGAAATGTAGCGCCTAATAATTTTGTGTTGTTTGTAACGCCGAATACAGCAACACCCAGTAATATTGGACGACTTTTTTTCCATTGATCTTATTTCCGAACAAATTTACTTAGTACCTATAGATTCTGAATTGCTTAGTATTCCTCCGACTATAAATTCGAATAGCATCTTAATACATGAATTCTGTCCACACTTCTAGCTTCAGTTCAGTTAGTGATTAGTTCACTTCAACCATCTAAGAGAGTGGAGTGCAGAGGAGACCGATATCGGCAAGCGCAGCGTAGGACGTCCACCAATGAGGTGGACGGATGACCTGGTTAAAAGTCGCGGGTTCACGGTGGATGCAAGCGATCCAACCGACCGAGCCAACGGGAGGTCTATGGGGGAGACCTTTGTCTTTGATTGAATTTGATATTTTGCATGCTGTTTGAGTATAGCCGAATAAGGAGCACCTTAACATCTATTGTTAACATCTTATGTAACCCTTTTTCAAGCATAATAAAGTATTTGTAACAGTGGACGTCTTATGGCTAATATGATGATGAAGTTGGCCGACTCTAAGAGCTTTTATTTTGTTTCCAGGCCGGGGCATAGTATGCGAGTGCGCGGGCGCGAGCGCGTGCCCGGATGGCGCGGCCAACGGCACGTGCACCACGCAGCCCAACGGCTACTGCTTCGCCACCGTCGAAGAGGTGGAGGGCGACAGCGGCTTGGCAGAGCTCGAGCGCACCGCAGGCTGTCTGCCGCCCGACGAGTCTGGCTTCATGCAGGTGAGGGGTTCACTATAACGACAGGGGACCGTGAAAAATTCATCAGATGGTCCTTCCTCAATATAACGAAGTGCATGGAAGTGACGGCTCTGGGACAAGCCAGTTCGGGGCCGCATATAGCTAGGGGCAGTTAAAGGGTGGTATAGTTAAGCCATTGTGTGTGTACAGCCATGGAAGAAGCAATATAGTGGAAACGTAATATATATTTACATAAAGATAGAGTTGTAAAGTTGAAAAAACTTAACGTAATTATGGTCTGTCCGTACTTATATTCGCATCGGTTGTTTGAAACACTATTCATCAGCTGTTTACACCATCTTGCTGACAAAAACTGTGTACACATTTTATCACATGCGCTCCTTCGCGATAGCGATAAGATTGTGTGACACGTCCTAGACGATATATTACGCTCTGGATCATTAGCGTGATAATGTCTCATGCAACATACAACCTGACTTGACAGACACCGTGGGAGTAGTTAGAGGGTCCTTAAAACTTTTTTCAGAAGCTTAATTATTTATTTAGGTAATGTTTTTTATAAACAGTAATCAATCCGGTACAAGCATCAAACATTATGTTAAATCAATATAGTTAATACTGTTCATATTATGATTCAATTGGAACGTGTGATATCAGCACGTGTACGTAGTGACCTAATAATGTATCTAATCAATATCCTTTTCCGTTTTCAGTGCAAGAGCTCGCAAGTGCCACACAGACACCCTAAAGTGATCGAGTGCTGTTCGGAGAGTGACCTGTGCAACAGGCGGCTGCGGCCCATGCTGCCCGCGCTGTCGGAGCCCGAGCCGCCCGGCGCGGAGCCCGCGCCCGGCCCGCAGCCCTCGCTGCTGGTGGCCGCGGCCTTGTGCATCGCCCTCGTGGCCTTCCTCGCAGCCTTCCTGCTGCTCTGCCGCCGCCGCCGCCGCGCCGGCAAGCGCCCGCCCTCGCCTCCCGCGGCACACCTCGCGGAGATCAGCTCGGGCTCCGGCTCCGGCCTGCCCCTCCTCGTCCAACGCACCGTCGCCAAGCAAATCCAGATGGTCGAGTCTATCGGCAAAGGACGCTACGGCGAGGTCTGGCTCGCGCGCTGGCGCGGCGAGCGGGTCGCCGTCAAAGTGTTCTTCACCACCGAAGAGGCGTCGTGGTTCCGCGAAACGGAGATATACCAGACCGTGCTGATGCGCCACGAGAACATCCTCGGCTTTATAGCGGCCGATATCAAAGGCACCGGCTCTTGGACGCAGATGCTGCTCATCACGGACTACCACGAACACGGCTCGCTGCACGACTACCTTCAGACGGCCGTCCTTGACCCGCCGGCACTGATGAACATGGCCTACAGCGTGGTCTCCGGCCTGGCGCATCTCCACATGGACATATTCGGGACGAAGGGCAAGCCGGCCATAGCGCATCGCGACATCAAATCCAAGAATATCCTCGTCAAACGCAACGGCCAATGCGCTATCGCGGACTTCGGGCTCGCCGTGCGCTTCGTGTCCGAGCGGGACGAGGTCGACATCGCGCCCAACACGCGCGTCGGCACCCGCCGCTACATGGCGCCGGAGGTGCTCGCCGAGACCCTGATAGGGACCGACTTTGATGCGTTCAAAATGGCCGACATGTACTCGCTGGGTCTGGTCCTTTGGGAGATGTGCCGGCGTTGCGCGACGGGCAGCAAGGCGCAGCAAGTGGAAGCTTACGCGTTGCCGTACCACGACGTGGTGCCGTCGGACCCGAGCTTCGAAGACATGCACGCGGTTGTCGTGGTCAAAGGCTTGAGGCCGGCGCTCTCGCCCCGCTGGGCGCGGCACCCCGCGCTCGCGTCCATCAGCTCGCTCATGACGGAGTGCTGGCACCACAACCCCCCGGTGCGGCTCACGGCGCTCCGCGTCAAGAAAACACTAGCAAAGTTCCATGCAGAATGCGACGTCAAGCTCGTGTGACGACGCAGCCCTGCGCCATGTAAATATGTACTCTGTTAAATTCTAAGTTGAGTTCCTCCGTTCTATTTATTAATTCAAGTTGCAGAACTGACCACCGTCTTTCTAATCTCAGTATTGTTAAGTTTGAAGTTCGGATACCAGTGGCGAGCGGGCCCGCCCGCGGAATCTCGTGGATCTTGTACATAGTTGATGTTCCATAATAGTTATGAATATGATAGTTATTGAGCCCGTTCCATCGCCGATACTATATTATTGTTTATCAAATTATCATTTCTAGTGATTTTCGATGTCACAACAGAAGTAAAATTACTACGCGTAACAGCTGTCCCTGGCTGTATGGATACCATATCCTTTACCTCTTTTAGAAATATATAAAAACTCCTTCTGGCGCAGTCGGGTAAAAACAACTTCCACAAAATATGATACGTTAGTATTCGTCATTCGTAGAGTTCAAAAGATTTAGTATGTAAACATCGTCAATGTTGATATTATTGCTCTTTATTTCATTCAAACTGCGGTGGCATGGAACTAACATATGTGTAACTTATATATGCATAACATCTCTTTTATTACATAATTATGATATAGAGATAGTTTTATCGGTGATGTGAACGGGCCTTAGTTATCCAATTTTTAGGATTTGTGATGCGAATTCGTTGTCTTCCGTTATTTTAGTGATGGAGTGTCCTGTTGGCAGCTAGACTACGCTTGCGTTTGTTTGTCTCCCTCTAGCAAGCACTAAAGCTGGTACGGTAGAGAGAGAAACAGATGCTCGTGTAAAGGACCTCTTGAATACTCACGTTTAAGTTTCTATTCGTAATATAAATGTATATGAGGCGAGTGGCGGAGCGGGGGGGAGTAAATGAAATTGTGATATTTTTGACAATAAGTCTTCAATATGAATGTTTGTACGATACCTCATTTAATTTTGGATTTGTAACATTTTTTACTAGGAGCTCTCGCTAAAACACCAGCCATTTTGATCACAAAAAAGTTAATTGAAGCATTCTTTTTAAAAGTAAAGTGTTCAATGTTTATTATCTGTTCGATGGCATGTTTACTTTCTTAGTAAAAAAAGCGCTGACAGCGTGATTGTGTTTTTAGTTGTTGTATTTAGCGAGAATCCTACACAGACTAATGAATTGTACTTAAAAATGATCAAACTGATGAAAAAGACTAATGTTAGTGTGAAGTATTAAAGACTTGAATGCGCAGTGTCTTAAGAGATGCCTTCGCCGTGTAGTATTAACATAATTTAGAATCGTCGCGGTGCGCTTGGTTTGACCAACACTTAGAATATAAAAAAATACTGTCAAATTGTTTTTACACAAGCGACAGCTATACATGAACACATTACGAAGAAGGAGAAAGAAACAGTGAAGAAATTATTCTGGAATATTCGAGCGGGTTGGATTATTTTGAACAGACGGAGTCACCCGCTGAATTGTTCCGGAAAAAATATTAGACAGCCCAGAAGCAATAAGCGTGGCTCTATTGCCCTGTTTCTTTCATTTTCTCGTGTGAATTAGGGTAATCAGGGCAAGTGGCCTAAAAACGTTTGTTTTTGATTGATGTTCAATCTGAACGATTGAAAATCTCATAGATTTATTTACATGTTTCAAATGATATACAAGCCAAGAGGGTAAATAGTAATGTTCTGTGTAATTATGCGAAACGTGATTGTTTCTTCCTAGAAATACAAGCCAAGAGGGTAAATAGTAATGTTCTGTGTAATTATGCGAAACGTGATTGTTTCTTCCTAGAAGCTCGGCATAAGCAATCATTGTGGGCTGGGTTTCGAAGGGATAGAGTTCATTCCCATTCCCTCTAATACATACATACAGTTCAACCCTATAGTAAATAGAATTTTATGCGGAAATGTTAAATTGTATTAAGGCTGTAACGAAACTGCGATTTGAAATGTACGGGCAGATGGCAGTTGCAGTTGGAATCCAGTTTGACGGAAGCCTTAATGTAACGTAATTTTTTTTAATAAAATTTTAGAATTCTTTTCGCAAATAAGAACAAATACATATACGTACAATTACTCTCTTGGTGATTGAGTGCCTTTTCGAGTGCATTTTGTTAAAAGTGGAACCAAGCGCCAGCGTAGCATTTACCGCGCGCGAGCGCAACTGTACATTGATTGTAAATATAGCGTCGCGTAGGCTACTGTTGATAGTTAAGTTACGAATAAAATATTAATGGACATACTCTGTATTGTTTGATTTCATCTCTTCATTCGTGGTAATACTTCATGGGCTTAGTCAGGATCGGCCCTAGGATAGCAAGCGTAATCAGGTGGCACGGGCGCGAAGCTTCTTGGCGGGGGGAGGAGAAACCGTCGCCCGAAGCGCGCCGCAAGAAGGCCTCACTTTACTCTGATCAAGAGCTAGGGTCGGCGCTGGGCCTAATGATGAGACTCTCACATATATGAGAAAATCTGACCCCGTTCTCTCGTGGTCCTACTGATGTCCTATTGGTAGGACCACGAGGGAGACCTATTTCTGTCTGTCCTACTTTATATTCGTACGCAAAACCCACCTCCTGTATATATAGTTCACCTATAGTTCTACAGGATGGCCATATGAAGGCGGCTGAGAAATATGCAGTTGGTTTAAATAATTGATAACCGCTACAGGCACACAGTAGGTCAGACAGAAATAGTTCTCCCTCGTGATCCTACTAATAGGACAAATCAGTAGGACCACGGGAAAACGGGTGAATTTGAATGAGGGCGCCACTTTCTACGTAACTGCCACATTTTTTAGGTAAACTAATCATGGTAAAATGCTTGAATTACGCAACTGTCTGCAAATATTTAGTTCCTTTTTCTACTCGTGATTGAACTCGGAGAATTCCTCCTAAGAAAAGCCCTTTTGAATAGAGGCTCCTCAGTTGTAACATTTTTTGTACCTACACATTTTTATTATGGTGTTGGTAAAGGTAAGTACAACGAATTTGTATACCGGAACCAGCAATTCGTACTGGAACTGAAATTATGAATTAACTTATAATGGAAAATGATTTTTCTCCAGCATGCTCGGAAATGTACGCGTTAATGTCGCGAAATGAAGCCAAGAAGTTTCACATTTACGGCCTAGGCCAAGAAGTAATGTGGTGCAGTCGAAATGAAGCCAAGAAGTTTTACATTTACGGCCTAGGCCAAGAAGTAATGTGGTGCGGTCGGCGCGGGGCGGGTGTGCGGTTAAACATGGCGCGAGCAATAGTTTGTTCAAATGGCATGTTTCAAAATTAAAAATGTGGCTAATTAAACAATTTTTACTTGATTTCCTCGCATTGCTTGAGAAAAGCACTATACAATCCTCGGCCGGAAACAGGGATTGCAGGACTCGCTTTATCCGGCCTCGTCTACGACTCGGCCGTGTACCCCAATCTCGTCCTGCAATCCCTTACTTCACGGCCTCTGCAGTAATGTACTATTTCTCAAAGATGCAATGAAATGTTAACCTTACGTTCAGGGGCGTAGCGTGCCTTTGGGGGCCCCGTATAAAAAAATATTTGGGGGCCCTTATGAAGGGTAAAGATTACTCACATTTATTTTTGCTTACGCACGACGGGGGCCCCGTATAATTGATACGGCAGATACGGCGGTAGCTACGCCCCTGCTTACGTTCCAAATAATAAGCCGGGACGTATCACGTTGCGGGCGCGGTTAGACAAGTGGTATGTAATGGATTTTCATACAAAATTGCAGGCCTTGGCCTGCAAAGCGATCGTCTTTTGTTTTGTGGCCGTCGAACATTCTTAAGGGTTTTTTTGGAGTTTTTTTATTTATTTCACTGCACATTTGAGAAAAGCACTATACAAGCCTCGGCCGGAACAGGGGTTGCCCCTTACTTCCAGGCCTTTGCAGTAATGTACTATGTTCGTAATAATCAAGTAGGATGTATACGACTTTGAATGCGCGATCTGATTATTCACATAGGTACTGGATAATGTATAATGGAATGACGGGATGGATATTGTGAGGAATATTACATTGGTCGCCACTTAAGGATAGCCCAAAAATCTTACAAAAAAAAAAACCAATTTACTTATAATGATATTTATTCCGCATATTTACACACATCTCAGATCCTATCTCACACAAATACATTCAGTCAAAACTATAGAAATAGCATCGTCATTCACTCTTTACCGATAAAATTGTCTATAAAATACATCCAACGACATGGATAGTCAAGTTCCCTTGAGACGGACCTGACAAGGATCGAGCTTAACATAAGTCTGTTTCTAGTAGGGCGCGTATCTTCGCGACGGAGATGGTCCTCGCATTCCAGGCCTGAAACAAGTTGTTGAATGTATAAAACAAAATTTTAGATATGAAACTAATTAAAATCAAATTAAAAAACATTGCTTGCTATTGCTTTAAATTAAGTGGATATTGAGCATCAATAAAGCCTTTGTATCTGATAAAGTTCAATGAACTGATTGGTGAACAATAGTATCTGTTAAAAACAAGAAAAGGAATTACCATAACTACCAGTGGCGTGGCGTCCATAGAACTCGATTCCCAATGGCTTGCCTATTTTAAGGCAGTTGGGCAATTTACTGTGCAGAATTAGATGAAAAGGCTTGCCTTCTGATAAACTTGACGCCACGCCACTGATAATTACCACTCATAATTAGAAATAAAAGCCAAAATTACCTTCTGTCATCAAATGTGTCTCGGCTGAAGTCTTCATACATTCTGTAAAACAGAAATAGCAAGTTAAAAATAACCGAAACAGAAGTTCAGTAGTATTCAAGCTCCAATTTAGTGTCATTTAAGTGATTAATTTAAAATGCGATACGAATTCTCACCCGCGGGACATTTGTGGTCCTCGCGGGGGGCTCCTGCGGCTGAACATATCATCATACGACGACCTCATTGATCCCATGCTGGAGCGCATCGGGGGCAGGCTCGGCATCGGCGGCATGGGCTCGCGGCGCAGCGGCGGCGAGGCGAAGTCCCCGCGCGCGCCACGCGACGCGCCCAGCTCTAGCCCCCGGGAGCCACCCACCGGGTAGCGCCGCTCGAACAGGTCCCGAGGAGAGTCGAAGCGAGCTCGATCATAGTAACCATCGTAGGGATCCTGTGACATACAACAGTGTTAAGACTTTGCGAGAGAGCGAATTGTATTCGATGCAAGCCCAAAAGAGTAATTTTAAGTTTAAATGCCTAAAGGTCAATTTACTTCGGATAATGTAGCATCATCGAGCCCGTTAAGGAATTCGGCCCGAATTAGGTACCGCGTGCGGAGAGTGCGTCCACGCTCGGCCTACATGATGCATCGGAACGGCCGAATGCTACCGGCGTCGGAAAGGCATAGAGAAAACGCGTTACCCCAAATCCTCCCATCATGCGATCGCGGAGGAACGGCGGTGGCGGCGGCGGGGGGTAGGGGTCGCGGCCGAACGCCCGATCGCGGAAACCGTTGCGGTCGGGGCCCATGGCCTTGGGGCACTCCTTGGACCAGTGGCCGCCGCGGCCGCAGCGGTAGCACTGCTCGGGGTCGCCCATGCCGGGCCGCTGGCGCACGCGCGAAGTCGACATTTGCACCTTCATCGGCTGCCCGTCCACCATCATCCCGTTCAACTCTTTGATGGCCTCGTTCACGTCGCCCGTCGCGTCCAAGTGCACGAACCCGTAGTTACGCACGATATCACACTCCACGACCGCGCCGAACTTCTGGAATAGCTCGCGGACTTCGGGCGCGCGCGTCTTGTCCGTCAAGTTCCCGACAAAGATTTTAGTAGTCGGCGTCGTCGGCGCCTTCCGGCTCTTGGCCGCCTCTATTTTGATCGCTTGGCCGTGAACTATCTCGCCGTTAAGGTTCTGAATGGCTTCGCGCCCGGTTTGCTCATTTTCCATATGCACGAAACCGTAATTTCTGACGATATCGCATTCTACGACCGTACCGAACTTTTCGAACAGCGGCCTGAGATCGGCGTCCGTGGTTTTATCGGATAGATTCCCGACGAAGATTTTGAAAGTACCGGCGCCCGGCATTTTAGTTTCTGAAACGCATACATAATTTTGACGAAATGAGTCAGTGGCGTCTATTGTAAAGATAGTTCGCAGTACCGCGACGATTGAGTTAAATGCGTTGAAGATCGAACAGCTATCTTAACTTACCTGATTATTACCTGTGAAGGCACTGAAATAAACACTACTAAAATTAACACGTATTATCACTCAAAACTTCCTCAGCAAAGTTCCACACCGCCAAGCAAGCGCCGAGTCGATACGAAGTCCCATCCAAAATGGCGTCTACGGAAAGAAAGAATAACGAAACGACGGAAATGTCGACAGCATCAATTCATTTAAAAAAAAACACGGCGTTGTCGATGACTGTGGATGACAGTCATCTGGAATTTTGATCATAACCCAATGACAGCGCAGAGCGTAGGCGTTTCTAAGACTGTTTACGGCTGTTTATTGGCTGTGTGCGAACAGATGAGATATTTTGAAAAACGCCTTAAAGATGGAAACGGAAATGTGTGATTTTGTAAATCCCAAGCTATATCCGGTTTTCAAGCCTTTTAAACTTGATTTAGTTTTAATAAACTAGTTTTATTTTAAATTTTTAGTTTCAATTCAACTAATTCCTAGTAATTATAATACTTAATATTTTTTTTAATAGAACGGAAAATAAACCGGTTCAAGATTACAGATAAATTGGAGGGATAATTTATGTCTTCAATTTAATAAAAAATTAAGTAATTTAAGTTTCCCTTATTGTTTTACACTGCCAAGCAATATTTTATTTTACTTTCGTTAAGTTCCTTTTTTATAGTTTACCAGTGAAATCTATCTATAAAGTAAAAAAAAAAAACGAACAATTCATATTCAATACTTTCCTTAATGGCAACACATATGTACTAAACGTCAAAAGTCATCATTTAGCTGGCTACAATTTGGTCATTTGAGAATATTGAATAATCGAAGTTTTACTTGATTAAATATTGTGAAAACCGTGTTATTGTGCTTAATTTTGACTCTTTGTGCCGAGCTAGTAAACCTGGCAGCATAAGGTGAGTGTTACTTTTAATGTTAGGTTGTGTATGTGGAGTGCCAAAATAGACGAAATGGCTTTTGGAATGAGCGGATTAATGTTACTAATGGTCTTTGGGGGATTGAAAGAGTCTTCATCGTGGGAGTAAAGCTTGCGGAGTTTACCCGAGTAAAGGTTTAGGTATTTTTTGCTTAATATGCGCAGTATTTACGCGTAAGTTGCGGATACCGCCCGCCGTAATGGCCCCTGTCCGTGCAACATCTGATCGCTGCCGGCGGCGCGTCCCGGTTCCCATTTCCTTCCGTAATCAGGATGCGTTGGATCCAATTTCCCACTGTAGAAAATTATGTTAATATTAATACCTAATATTTAAATGGTAACCCAGGATTGGAAAACTTTGTATTTTTTTTTGTATGAATTTGTACAATATGACAATAAAGAAAAAATACATACCTATTTGCTTTTTTTTTGCAAGTCACTTAACTGTGATTAATAAATGAACTCCAGTTTGAAGTTGATTCCAATTAGATTTTTGAACAGCTGTTCTTAAAAACTCAAATGCTGGCAATACTTTTAAGTCTTTTTTTTGGCTCCAATGAAGAAAGGGCTCTGCTGTTAATAAGTTTTTTTTTCTGGGATTAAACTATCCTATGTCCTGCACTGGAAATGAAGCTATCTATACCAAATTACAACAAAATTAGTTCAGCTGTTTACATATGAAGAGGTAACAGACATAATAGACACTTTCGTGTTTATAATATTGGTACGACTACATGTTACTGTAAGGAAATTAGTATGGCAGTTTAAGTACAAACATAAGTTAAAAAGAGAGAGATTATGTTTGACCTTATACTATGTTTGTTGATATGTTTCAGCAACAACACTCCATTGGTAGTCTTGTTAGCCGACAGCTATTAATTTTTTTTTATTGATGTGGGTAATATAATAATGAAATTACTAAGTATTATTTGGCATTGGATGTGTATGTCTGACCGTCCATAAATGACTGTAAGGCCAATTAGGGCAGGTAATGTCCAATGCTGGAGACTGCCCCCTTATAGACTAACTTAGTTTTATGATAAAGAGCTCTTAGATGCAGGTTAGGTATGAGCTGATACATACCTTATTACATATTTACTTTTACTTTGTAACTGTAAATACTTTATGTTATACTAGCTGTTGCCCATGACTCTGTCTGCGGAATTCAATTGTCGCTATCCTGCGGGAACTATGCAATTTTCTAGGATAAAAACTATCCTATGTCTTTCCCCGGTATTAAAACTGTCTCTGTTCCAAATTTCTTTAAATTTAGACAGTTACTTTTTTTTTATGCGAATAGGAAGGGAAACGAGTAGGTGGGTGGTTTCGCATTTATAATATTAGTAGGGATTACATATTTGACAAAAAGAATGTGTCAGGACAAGCCAAGTGATTTTTCCCGCAGTGAGTAGCGACTTGTCATTTTTGAAAAAGTGTGACTATTTAAACAGTTTTGGTGTATGTCTCTTACATACATTCTCGTTGTGTTGTTGTGTAGTATATGACACAGAATACTAGACTATATGTTGTTTGAGCTAACAGGCAAGTAATTATCTCAGACCATATTCGATTTTAATCCCAATGAAATTTAAAGTTACAGTTTTTTTTCTACATAGAACAGAAGACATTTAACCATTTGAAACATTATAGTCCATGAGTAAAAGCTGAATCTGACTAAAAAGTATTGAAAACTTTTCACTTTTAGCTTTTTTATTACTAAAACTTTTAATGTTAAATTTTAATGTGATCTGGCAAGAAATAAAAGGCTATTTTATTTATTACTAAAACCTGTGTATGTTCAGGTTTAATTTCTGCAAGGAATTATTTTTCCTGGTCCACAACTATAAAAGGGCTTTATTTATATTATTTAGATTCATTTCATTAAACATGATGATATCTATGCAAACTAATTACATTTATATGCTAAACATAGACATAACATACAAACGCGTGCAGATGGCAGCACTATCGATCCTACAAAGTTCGTGGCGTTGCATGCATTGCGTACCCGACTACCCACTATTCACACTCATTGTATCCACTGAAAGGGAAGCAATGAATGAGGCCTGTTTGCATTTGCGACAGCGCTGTCCAGCGATGCGTCAGTGGGAGTGAGAGGGGCTGTGTGCGAGCGGGACCGCCGCCGCTCGATACGCGTGGGGGTGCGGGGGTGGGGGGACCGGGACCGTTCAAGAGGCTTATGTAATTCAGTCTTCTGTGGGGGATAGACGGAATGTAGCCCGCAATTCGTAATTGCCTCTTAAATATTTTTCTCCCATTTTCGATTTGGTATAAGACTTATTGTTTTACTGTCACTGTTAAAAGTGCCGAATCAGTATGTTACAAGCGGTTTTATTGGCTCTAATATTTACAAAACTTTAACAGAAGTTACTTATCAGTGTTACTTCTGTTGTGTTTTGAGCACAAGCTTTACAATTTAATATTTTGTTGGACTATAATAATATAATAAACAATATTTTTTTTAATATAAAAGCAAAACTATGTTTTACATAGAAACATTTAGAAAGAAATATCATGTAGTGGTTAAATTACACATATTTTCATAAGTTAACCCAAACTTAGGATTTAAGAAATTAAAGCTCAAATAATTAGGCCATTTATATAAACAATAACTAACAAATAGTCATTTCCAACGAAACCCTGAAAAAATGAATGCAATAATTCAAAATTTCTGATCCATCCGAACTACAATCAATCATGCTTTAGCCAACAATTCTAAGGCGTAAACTATCGGATTATTCTACGTTTATCAGCGCTATTTGTAAGCCAAACAGACATTACATAATGTATCGATTCGAACTTTCGCGATTTTCACACATTATTATTCTCTCGAGACCATGCATGCAAAGTCGCGTCCGAAACGTCGAGGTATTTACAAAAATACTTTTTATTTACGTGATTAAGTCCCGTCTCCTTATAATATTGTAAGACATTACATAGTAGTGTTTTATGTATAATAAAGAGTTATACATACATAAATACGTACATTTTGCCGTTCTTCTTTAATTCCAATTCCCTAATAACAATACACATTTTTATGTTACCAACTGAATTATTTCGCCAAGGTCCGGTCTCGGAATGAATGGGCCCAATTTGTCGAGTCCGTCTTCATGGCTGCTTAGCATTAGCGTAGGGCTGCCAAGTCTGTATCGACCCACCAGCGTTGCCCGGGCCCAGGGTCTCGTAACACGATCCCAGGAATGAAACTATTAGTAGTTTCGCTCTTAGGAGCGTAGGAAGATACATTAGATAAACTAGACACTGGATCATTACCTTGCTATCGACTAATTAAAATCTGCGAAGGGTCCTGTTGGTTTTTGCTTGTGTTAATATTTAGAAAAAACACGATAAGGTTTAATATGAAAAAGTAAAGTTGAATATTTGCCATCAACAGATCAGTTTAATGCCTCAGAATTGGTATGGACGACAGTACCTGTTCGCTCTCCTGATCTACCAGCGCGTAGTCGCTCTGCTTGATTTATTGTCAAGTTCAAGTCCAGTTTCAAGTTTACAGTTCTAAGTACCAAGTTTCCAAAATTCAATTATATTTAACAGTGTGAATTGTTTCCTGAAGGCACGTTTGTGCCTTCATTTATAACCTATTAAATACCGTACACCATCAAAATGGTCTAATTCATTCACAACGTGACAACCTTATTAATTATGTGTTTTATTTTGAGGACAAAAACAAACACTTTTTCATTCCACTATAAATCGCGTAAATTATCATCTTTATCTTAACTTTCATTTATATTGAGAATCTTCAACGCCGCCGTCTCAGACACCGTTTCAAATAATTGTGAAAAAATTTAATGAGACTTCTTCTATATTTTCTGCCAAACAATTACTGCTACTTCAGTTTGGCAGGCGAATATTAGTTACAAGTATTTTTGTAATTTGTTTTATTTGAGTTGAATAAGGGCAAACATATACATTGGACTCTTAGGTGCTTTATGGATGGGAAAATTAATTTGTCCATGTCCCCCGGTGTGCCACGTGGTGGGGCTTAACTCGAGTCGAGCTCAGCGGCTCGGAAGCTGATCTAAGAGCCTTTGTTCCCTTTTTTCCTTAACACTTAATTAGAATAGTTCTCTGGAGAATCTGATATAAACGGCGTAACGCGAGACCGTGAATTAACGTGTTCAGGTTTCAGACGGATTGTTGTTCTGTTTTAGGGAGCAATACGATTGTTGAATTAAACCGTATTGCTCTCAGCAAAAGCTAAAGTCTAAGCTTGTTCGAAACACATGTTGCAAGACGTATGGTTTGTGCAAAGTCATAGATAACCCAGACTACGATCCCGCTTCTGCTCGGCTTTAGTTGCGATACTTGCGATAAATGATGCAGCGGCCCAATTTCGATTCGCATCTGTGCCCAGCCCACGGAAACAAAAGGCCAGTTGGTGATTGAAACTGTCTTCCTAAAAAATATTAAAAGCTGAAATATTATGATTGTTATCTGATAGATCAGAGGTAATCCCTGATACGGCTTTCCGGTCAATTTGGCGTGAATGCTCCAATGGTTACGTTTTAGCTTCAGCTTTACGTGTTGGCATTGTTTTTGCTAATGTGACATCTCGCTCGCTGAGTATAAGGTTTTTATTCATTCTACTTCAGCCCTTGTCTCTACTTTAACTTGTTTGAGTAGGTATGTGTGTAAAACTATAGTTTTGAACAGCCTAACCTGGAAATAACAGTAGGGTCAGTTAACACTTAATTAAAATTAGTTTGTCGGTTGGGCGCCACTTAGTGAAGGTTACTCGTAAATGTTCTCTCCACACTATCCCTTTTCTCCTTTATCTATAAAGTTACAACCCTTAATTCAGGTATATTTTGCTGGAATACAAAGACTGACATCACTATATCGCGGAGATAGCAAAGGTATATTCTTATTTTGTTTAGTTTATACAAAATACTGGATGTATATCCCGTTGAATTCAAGTGGCACTGCAGTGGGAATCGCTCGTGCATTCTGCCCGTACCAATTTGCCTGATACTGTATCTTAAGCCTCACGATCCAATGCTCTGGCAATTCCCCTTACCTAACCCGTGCTTCCTATTTGCCTCGGCGCTAATAAAATTTCCAGGTGCATCGCCTTCGAGGCACCTCAGTACGAGGGCTGCAAGCGATTTGATTCGCTAGTTAATATCTCCGCAACTCTCCCCTCTAGGACTCTTAGCTAATGTTACTCCAACTTGCGAGACAGTTGTAAGAATTTCTGAAATTATGTGGAACAAGTAACAGGTGTTCAAAGGTTTAATGTAATCCGAAAATAAACTCATTTATCGTGTTATTGTTAAACATTGACGTTCTATTTGATAAGGAACGGAAATGACTTGAGCGTTTTCCACCTTTGTCATTATGATGCGATTTTTTTTATCTAGCCTCAATAGAGGATTGAAGATTACATGCAATCATTGCAATAGCCACACCATAATCAGAAAGTAATCGGTTGGAATCGATAAAAATTTGAACTACAAGTTAATGTCTTGTATATTATCTTATCATTATCAATCAACATAGTCTAAAGCTTTTAATAATGAATTCAAATGTACAACTTGGCCTAAGTGGGCAAGAAAGATGGGTAAGAAATGTTAGTTATTACGGATTGCAATTTCTTTAATGTTCTTTGGCATCTCTTTAAATTTAATTCTAATTAACTTTACCATTTGGGACAAATTTACCAAAACGTAATAGAAAATTATTGTGTTTTAGAGTCATCAACAAACGAAATAGAAACACGAGTGCCACCACGAAAAACAATATAATTACCAGCGAAGACGAAATGGAGATAAATACAATTTAGCAGCCATTACTTGGGAAAATGAAAATATCGTCTAATTCGGTTTTCCATAATGAGGACGGGATGGGGTCTCCCTCGCGGCAGTTGTGGTGTGGCTCACGTGGTAGGGCACGTTGTTGGACGCCAGGTGTTTGGGAAATGTTGCTGGTCTGGATTTATTGCGATTGTCACGTGTCACTGTGAATTATTGCGCTTTTGAGATGTGTGGGCAATCTGGAGTCGACCAGATTTCTGCAGACGCGTACTGTTACGATATCTGGCTTTAAATTGTATTGTCACTTTCTTCAGTTAAGGCGCTGTCAGCAGCAAATGATCTTGAGCAGCGCCACTCTTCACACATACGGTTCACGTGCCTGTTAGTGAAAGAGAAGAAACTATTCCGGCAGCTTGGCGCGCGTCTAAAATCTTGCAAATAAGACACAAATCATAAGAAATGAACAAAAATATGGATTATTTGTGAAATATGACTTGTCAGCCGTTTAGGTATGAATATGTTGACTTTATGGTTTTAATTGCAGACCCGTACGTCGAAAAAATAAAGACATAGAACCGTTTAATGGTGATTTTAAGAGCAATCTTTGCAATTATTTTCTATCGAGCCGATTTTGTTCAATTATGTATCGAGCCCGTCTAGCGTGTTTGAAATATGATGAAAATTAACATTATATTTTTTTTGTGTGTAGTTTTTCTTAAAAAAGTGTTTAAATAACATCAATTTCAACAAAATTAGGTGTTGTCAGCCTCTTAAATAAAAGCACTGCAACAGTAGGCTGCCCGATAGTTACAGTTTTTTTAATACCATTAGCTGTTGCACGCGACTTCGTCCGCGCAGAATTAATTTTTATATCTCAGTTTAAATCTTGACAAATTATTATACATACTTAAATCTTTTCTATTGGTAAAATCCGCGTTAAAGTCTGATTATTAGTTTTTGAGTTGATTGCGAACAGCGACAGGCGCGGCGGTGGCCTTTTTTTATAATGTATAGCGATAAAGAAAATGTTCTTGTATGCTGTCAAATTTTGCCCACAAATTTTCAAATGGATAAACTTAAATTAAATAATCCTGTCTAAGGCGACACTTGACAAGTTTAATTAATGTTCCTGTTGATTTAGGCGTGAACTTGTGCAAATAAATTTTTGTCGGGCAATTGTCATTTGACGAAATTCTATCGAGATATGATCTGGGATTGTTATTATGCGTAGTTGCGGTATCTATCGCAATTTGTGTAAACTTTGCCTAATTATAGTAAAGATAACTGCTAGCTTATTACGTAACTCGCTCGCAATCGCCATCGTGTTCATTTTGACAGTTCTTGTATGAATGTGACAGCTAGCTGATTCCAATGCCAATTGTCAGCCCATACATGAACTGTCATAATGAACACGATTACAATCGCGAGCGAGTTACGCAATAAACGTGCTGATTCCATGTCGAGTTTCTTCTGAGTTATGCTGAAACTAAAACCTAAAGAATCTATCGGAAAATTAAACCAGTAAAGTATTTTGATTTTAGTCTTGTATGTTTATCATTCGAGTTAGGTGGATACTGGATATGGGGAAGCACAAATCACGGAATTATGGAGAACTGGGTACGTTTCCTAGACTTTACTTTTTTGTGTTCTGGTTTCAATGGCAAAACTACAAAAAAAATAACGGAACAAAACTTTTCTGACGTACACATAGTCGAATTCGTTTTGCTTTGAATGTGGATGTGACGACAAAAGTCTATTTAGAACTAGATGTTCCACGCGGATTCGCTCCCGTTCCATTTAAAAAAAAAAAATATGTTGTTTTTTCCATCGAAATATTCCGTGGAACTTAAGGAACATATGAAAAAAATTAACGTAGTTGGTCCAGCCATTGTCGAGTTTTGAGCTTAGTAACATTATTATTTATGTAAATAGATTAGATACTGTGAAATCATTACGAATCTTTAAAATGTATCTACTAAAGTGAGGTATCCAACAACACGTAAAAGTTGTTTATGAAGATTCCAAACCTCGCTGTACATCTTCATTCCGTTCCAAATCGCAGGCAATAAAACGCTCCATGTTTATCGCCTAGATTTATCATAGTCGTTGAAAAAGAAACAATTTCTTCGACTATGTCACATCCAAGGAGTCCGGGCCTTTGTAGAAAGGGGATGCGGGGAGGCGCGACGTCAGTTCCATTGATCGCCGCTGACGTCACGCGCCACCGTCGCCACTGCAGAGCGGTCGCGTGGCTGAACAGTTCGCGCCTTTGCCCGGGGCAAGCTGATTGAGGGCGTCGTTTGTTTTAATGCGGCTGTTTGGATTTCGTATCGTTGCCCCTTACCGACTTATGAATGTATGACTGCCGGAATTCAAAATGGCGGATTGATCTGACACGTCCGAACGATGTGATCGAGGGATTGTATTGAATTTACGATTTTCTTTAGGGTTATAATTGTTATTAAAATATTTTATTTAGGTCATAGGTATTAAACATAGGTATAAACCTCTCTCTTGAATCACACACACTATAAAATCTGTCATGATTTCAAGGCGGCCAATTGTCTACTACACCTTTTTTGTATAACGAAATAAAAATAATTTAGCTTAGTAGATCCACTGACTTTGGCCCTGAACTTTTTATACAATCCAATTTTCACGGTCAAAAGAAACTACTAAAACCGATTCATGTCGAAAAAACTGGCTGCCTTTCAATTCATAATTTAGATACGCAATAAAATTTGCCATAAATTGTTGTTAATGTCTTCTTACTTTGTTAATTACGTTACGAGCTTATCGCATGATACTACACACTAATATACTCGTAGTAATTGCGCTGGCGTTTAGTTTTTCGTGGTAAACTAGTCAAGCTGGCTGCTGAACATTAAATGTTAATAACGTTATGTTATAGACATAGACACGCATTGAGTAATGAAGCCGTTAGACAATGTTAGCTGTTGGTGGTTAAGTCCATTATGAAAGTGAATACAAAGCTACAGATGTAGAAAAATAAAAGTAGTGGTGGCAGGTGTATTTAAAATTGTAGCAGTTACGAAGTAAATTTTAACTTTAGAATTTAGTTCATGGTTAAACTAGCCTGTGCCCGCGACTTCGTGACTCGAGCGCGTAGTATGCTTTTTAGTTAATGAAAATGATTGAAGTACTAGCTGCTGTCAACGGCTTCACCCGGTTCTTGTTTTTTTTATGTTTTCTCGCCGCTTAAACCTTCCCTGGACGTGCACAAATGTTTCAAACCCAAAATTATTCAAATCGATACCGCCATTCTCGAGTTTTAGCGAGACAAACGAACAGCAATTATTTTTTAAACATATCAGATTTCAGTACTTCAGTCGATTAAAGAATGATTGTAATGAATAGTCGATGAAAAATTACAATGTGTGGCATTCATATTACGAGTATTAGCTCCTAGCTTCCTACTAATATCATAATTCTTTTTTTATTTTTCTTTTTCCTAAATCGAGAATAATTTTGTCGCCTAACGTAATTGTAATAAACTAATTAGTTGACCCTGTTAAACTAAATATCAATTAAATTGTGGCTTCAATTTTGCCGATGGCAAATTAAATCGACATCGTGGTTGATTCGATAACGAAATGTTTACGAAAAGGGAAGGGGGGGAAGGCTTCCCATGAATCTTAATATGATTTATTCCAAGAAAAAATCTCGAATCCGAAAAGACGCAGTTGTGATTGTTTTTATATTTTTCTTTTAATATGACTTATTTTGTGCAAAAATAATCGACGTTTAAAGTCATCTGTTTCAAGAGTTAAGAGAACAAATGAGCGTGATATAAAAAAACGCCCCTTGCAAAAAAAAACCGGCACCCATGGTTTTTGTATTTTATGTGCATAAAAGCTTACTTTCTAAGCTTTAATGCCTAAAAATCTGAAAAACCATAGGTGCCCGATTTTTTTGCAAGGGGGTGTATTATATCGAATATTTCAGCAGTGAAACCGACCTAGAACCATAAGATTAAAACCTCATTTGCTCCCAAAGTTTAATTTGTAATCTAATCATGCCACATGTATATTTTCTCAGATTTAAAATAAAGCTGAGAATCAGAGTTTGCCTAATTTTTGTCCCTCGCATCAAGGGCCAGCAGGTGCCCGCCCCGGTCGGTATTATTTTAAAACCCCCCTTCGGTCGAGGACAAGCCTGATTACTTATTATGCGAGCGAGAAATTTGATAGAATTTGCTGGTTGCTTTAAAAATAAAAGGTGTTTATTCACGTTACTGCTTCCATTTCTTTTGTCTAAGATAAGATTATTGGCGTTCAGTTTTATTGTAACTACGACTACGATAACTTCATTAAATCTCTTGATCATATGTGTTTAGAGTAAATATAAGTCGCAAAAAGTAATTAAAATAAATACTTTTTCAATTTATTTCCACGTTTAAACGTTTCGATGCTAATCCTACTATAAACATTTTTGAAATATGGTCGTAAGGATATGTAAATAGGTCATGTGCATGTGTCACGAAAAAGCGTCTTACCTTTCATTTTTTGCCGTTTTACATGGGAAATTGTATTTGTAACTTATCATGAGCTTCTCGTGAAAGAACTGTCACAACTACTAAGTATTACATGCTTTTGCGTAGGAAAATAAATTGTTTTCACAAAAAGTTAGGAAGCGGAGGCCGACATTACCATATTTACTCGAACAATTCTCTTGTACTTCCCCGTAGTTTCTTTATCGTCGGGTTAAAAATAATACTGGACAAACGGAAAAAGAAAATGCCTTTGCATATGACGGAGTCTTTTCGACCATCCTCGAAGTTGCCGTTTTACCCGCTTGGAAAGAAATACCGCGACGAAATGTCAGCCAGTCTGCGCGTAGTCTTTAAAAAATAAATCTTGTCTCAGAACGTAGTCTGTGCTCAAAACAATAACACCTGCTCGTCTGTTCACACATTCGCTACGCTCGTTATCAGATCAGTAGCCGCATTTTTCCGCTGTACCGTAAACTGTACGAACAGAGAACCCGACTGTCGGGTTCTTGGCGCTGAATATGTTCAACAATTCTTCTTATGGTGCCTTTGCTCGTTGATGCTCATCCAAGCTTCAGTTTGCTGCCCGGGGTGGCCGGTAATTGGACGTATGATCATACATCCCGGGCGGAAGTGCGTTGACCCCTGGACCCGGCCTTTATTTACGGCCGTACGTCCGAGCGGATGAATTTATGTATTACGTATGTGCCACACTTCCGGGGATTTCTATACTATTGTTACAGAAATGTTATATATTTTTTTTACAAAAAAGAAGCTCTTGACTCTGTCAAAGTATTTGAAGAAGATACGTTTTCTGTTGCTTGATTCAAATCGGCTATCAGATAAAGCCTGCTTACAAAAACTTTACTGCTGTGAATTTGTAAAAGAATACATACGGATAAAAGACCAAGACAACTGCATAAGGGTGCGACCAAACCGCCGCGTATACGCAGTGACGTGTCGTATGCGTCACGTTTTCTCACCGTTTCTTCATACATTTTGTTGCGATTCCGTAACGTCACCGTTTTTTAAGCGGCGGTGTGGTCGCACCATAATTCCATCACTCAAAATTATCTATCAGCGATCGTTGTTACCTAACGAGAGTTTGGTGCTATAAGGCTGAAAGCAGTCTTAAAAACCTAAGTACGTTTAAGCAATTATAAAAGTAAAATCTGTAAGTCTTCAGCCCCTATAATTAATAATAGTTAAAAATAAACCCAGTCCATTTGATCTCATTGTTCCTTATTAAGCGTTCTCCTCGGCGAATTCGAGATAAGTCGTGAAGTGAAGATATCTGACGGCGTTCGCTTTCCACCGAAAAGCTCGTAGTCATTATTAAAATCGTTTATGTGAGGCGTTCGTGTTTCGCTCGGGAACAGGCGAAACATGATGCGGTAATGCGGCTGACTTGGCAGTTTCCAGCTGCTCGGATTTCAGAAGCATTTTTAAACCCAAGTCGTTAGCAGCACCCGAAAGAAATATTGATTGAGTGAAAGTCGGCGCGGCCTCGGGTCTAAATGAAACGAAGCCGAATATGTTTGGCCACCCTTTACGTGACGTCAAGGGCCGTGGGATCGATTCCCGCGTTATTTTAAGTATTCATTAGAGCTCCGTACAGTTGTGTTTGGCAAGAGGCGGGTTGGAGTGCTAACATGACTTGTTGGGGGCCTATTTTTAATGTTTAATTGTATTTATATTTAATGGTAGTGTAAAGGTCGATGGGGCGCTGGGCCGTCGGCCTTTGTTTTGTCTAGTGTGTTGCAAGAGGCTACAATTGTTTTTTTATTTATATTACAAAGAAGGCAAACCTTAACTTTAGGAGGCTGACTGGTTTCTGAGGATGATGTATAGATAGAAACAATTTAGACACTGAAATAAAATCCCTCTTGGTCAAATAAGACACAATAGAGTTGCACAGGCAGATCCATATCGATAATAAATGTTTAGTCGTAGCACTGTGCTCCGTATGTCTGAAATTGGCCGTTGAAGAATTTTCTTGATGTAATTAACTGTTAAGATTCTGAAATTTTCACCAATCTCCAATTACTTTACATTATTAATTATACGAAATGAAGTCACACTCGACACCGAGGGACTCAGTTAATTAGTTTGTTCAATATAAAATTACGGCATGATGAACGACGTACCCTTATAATTCATGGGATCCCAGTTACATTTAACGTTTAATGATGTTCTTGGGCCAGCCTGTTGCTGAGCTTATGAATTATAGCACAATTTCTGTACAATGCCTTCATTGTAATTTCCTTAACACTATACTATTTAACCCTTGAACAAATACAGTTAACTTGCTACCCTGCAACTAAATGTGCAAGAGCTATGTGCGACGCAAGTGTTTGTATGCAAAAACCGCTTTCCACTGATGGAGCGCGGATAAAAAACATATCACACAGACCCAACTGTCACCAAAACTCAGTAAGGGGCTCTCGCATTTGAAACTATACGATTTCATTCCCAAAGCAATTGCTATTTTAGTAAACTTTTATTACGAAACATTCAAAATGTACAAAATATCGATTTTGCTTTTGGTTTGTCTAAATTTATTAGTGTTTGGATTTGGCCAAAATTCGAAAAGGTTTAAACCGTTTTGTAATTATTTAATTTTCGCGCGACTGATTGTCGTTAAGACGAAAAGTCGACAATGTCGCACGGCTTTTTCTCTTATTTATATATTTTGGTACTTCAAGTTTTAGAGTGAACTTAGGTGGCGGGCGACATCAGCAGTTATTTCGCTGAGATACAACTTTCATATTTTTAAGTGTGGTTATAACATGAGTTGAACCTCTGTCAGTATTACCTGTGACAGAATATTAGCCAAGAGTGTGAAGCTGACATAAATCCGCTCAATCTAATACAGTTCATCCCTTCACAAATCAATAATCCCGTGATGTATGGATCGGATCTTTAGGCGTTGACTGGGGCTTTTTCGTGCCTTTTCATGCTTGCGGGCCAGTGTTTTCGTATATTATGGGAAAGGAATGCATTTTCTTGGTAGATAAAATATACAAAAGTTTTCCCAATTTTGTTACAACACCGTCGAGCCTCGAATATCAAACGCACTTGTACAATGCACGTCTACCGCATAGACCTTGAAATTCCGTATTCATACAGAGAGACGGCAAAAAGGAAAAATAGATTGGACATCAATACTCTCTCTCTTTCGGTCGAAGGTTAAAAGAGGTCTAGACTACTTAATTAGACGACTGCCATGTGACCCGTGGCCGGAGCCATTTACCTAACAAGAAAGATCACAAGCGAGAATTCCGAAAGCTGCTCCGCGCCCAGTAACAAAACTCAAGTGGCATGGCATGTGGGATCTAAAGTCCAATAAACGCTTATGTACGATTGGTCCTTCCAATATTTGATTTGCAAGATTTACAGCGGTCACTTACCTTGGGAAAACATTTTGCCACCTCGGCAATCCTTACCCTCTTCGGATATCGCAAATGAGGTTTGATAGACTAGAGTCGGAGGTAAATATAGTCAGGGATTCTATAGAAAGTCAATAAGGCGGTTGAAATGTGCAGGAGAATTGAATTTCTTGCGGCACTTCGATGGCTCGCTTTGTTGAGAGGTTTAGCTCCGCGTTGTGATGTCACTGTGATTGGTTTAAATGTTTCTATTAAAAGCGTGTGGAATCTTTCTAATAATTTGTAGTTTTTACGTTTTCGTTTCACATATGTTGATAATCTATCGATAAAAAATGGTTCTAACACTAGCTTGATTGCGACAGTCTTATGTTTTGCCGTGAAAATTCCGATCTCTGCTAATTAGGGTCGTCTCGTCAAGATGTCTTATTATTTCTACAACACTCGTAATGAAATGTCCTCTCATGTTAATATATAACACGAAATAGAGATATTTCTGTGTTCGGTTTTCCTTGTTGATGCAATAAATATAGTTACTGGTGTATAATAAAAGTTCTGCGTATAAGGCTAACTAGTAACTAGCCGTAAATAAGAGTTGATCATCATTTATTATTATGAAAGTACTCGTAATATTACATTTCAGATAAATTACTATAGAACACCTGATCCCTGTCTTATTTTCGTTACGAATAATTGCTTTGTGAGGCATCAAATAAGCTTTAAGGTTCGACCACACCGCTGTATATACGCAGTGACGTGTCTTAGACGTCACGTTTTCTCACCGTTTCTTCATACATTTTGTTGCGTACACGCACCGTCAACGTCTTTTACGCACCGGTGTAGTCAGACCTTTAACCTGGGGTCCTACTACTTCTTTATCGCAAATCTTAAGTTACTTTTACCGTCATCAATCCATGATGTTCAAGATTTCCTACTTTAATCTAAATTTTGCGTTCTCTTCACCGACAATGTGACACATTACAGGCTCGTGTAAAAGAAACCAAATAAATACAAACTTATCGTCGACCAAAAATCGACCGAAGCGGGGACGCTCACAAAAACTTGTAATAAATCTGACCAGTTTTTTCCGCAATAAGTATCGCTGAGTCTGTCACGTTAAACCCTCCGCACGAGATAAGCCAGAGTCGCAAGTTTCCAACCCTTTGGGTATCTTAGAGAATTTAGCTCTGTCCTTGAATAAAGTAAATTCCATTCGAATAGTGCCTAAGGTTTCGGAACGGAGTCTCGGAATCTGTTAATCGTTTGAAGATTTCGTAATACCATCTAGTATTACATCCCGGATTTCCAAATGTAGTTTAAGTTCTTAAACTTGACGTTTCTAACAGTCTACACGCAGAACTTTAAAAGTCATTCTAAAATGAATCCTAGGAAATAATCGTGTGATCGCAATTTGCCTAATTGCCAATCTGCAACTTTAATGCTATCGTAGGTTCCTTTGTTACCTCGTCATAAGGTTGAGTTCGTTTAATCTCATCCTGCTCTGCAACTAGTCTCTCGCCAGCTCTGTAAAGAAACCCTAATGGCTGCCGTTAGACCGCCTTTGAGTCCTTTATTGGATTTCCACAGGCACTTCCGGGAAATATCAGGGGTTAATAGAACCATGCACTCTTTTGATGACTTGTTGCTGCCCGATGCTTATAGCTATCATCGCTTTTTATTATCTCAACACAATTAATGTCAACACGTTTGACGTAAATGTTTAGCGATGTTTCTGCGGGACAGCATCCGTCTTTGTGTTCTTTACCTTGACAAAGTGGCTCGTCCTCTTTTGTTTCGGTCTCGTTAGGCTTGAGTCTGTAACTAATGAAAACAGTAATTGTATAATAGGCGGCAAAGAAGGCATAATGAAGGTCCTATGTTCTGTATCGACAGAGTTGGATAAAAGATTCTGTAATCAATAATTATCACGCGAGAATTGTTATAATGCGCTTGTCCCTTAACCATTTTAGAGATGGTAAGAATAAGAACGTAGTAAGATGTACTACTACTACTTCGAAAAAACTTACAATATTGTATTGACGACCGGATAGCCTAGCCACTAGGGCCTAGTGGTTAGTGACCCTGACTATGAAGCTAGAGGTCCCGGGTTCGAATCCCGGTAGGGGCAGACATTTGTATGATGCTACGAATGTTTGTGCCCCAGTCATGGATGTTGTATGTATTTAAGTATGTATTTACTTATACATTATATAAGTATGTTTATCCGTTGCCTTGTACCCATAGTACAAGCCTTGTGCTTAGTTTGGGACTGGATCAATTGGTGTAATTTGTCCCATGATATTTATTTATTTTATTTATTTGATAAGTGGAAAATTACGGATTGATATATATAAAGGATCCAATAAACTCAATAGAGGCATAAATTCAGCCTCTATAAATACAGACAGCGAATATAATTCCGTAATCATCCGAACCTATCGTCCTGCCGCTACATGGGTACGCACGAGGATCGCGTTTGATCGCCCTTCGCAAATTAACTTGCGAGTGGGTTACCAATTTTCCTACTGAATAGGAGAATTAACAGAAATGCCGTGATCTATATTATTTGCTGTGTTTTGGGTCTTATAACCCATTATTACTGCAGGGAAAGGCAGGAAGTTGTTACCGTGATTATGTTTATGTTCTTTGGGTTATTTTAGTTTATTTAAAGAAGCTATCTAAATTGTTGTATTCTATCGTGATTAATGTATTGTGCAACTCCAATTGATTTTTCTTCTACATCGTTTTCAATACTGTGTCGTGGCATTATTTCTTTATTATGAATTTACTAAATCGTCTTCATTGACTACATCTACGGGTGCCTCTTCAATTACTGAAGGCTGGCCATCAATTCCAAATATTTGTTTTTGTCCTTTGTTGTTTACTCTTCAATCTAGATAATTTATGATAATCTATCGACAAAGATTTGGTCCGTAAGAAATGCTGATGTCTAAAAACAAAATACGATCTCCGACAAAATATCACGTAATCCCTCGTTGGTTAATATTCATAGTTTGTTCGGAAGCCCAGCATCAATCTTCGGTAAGCTATTCGCTTATGGATGCGAGTGTTTGTTCTCGATTCTCGGACGGATCGAGCCATCGACAGTGACGTCTCACTCGCTCTTTGTCCGTATACACGTCCGTTTGAATCTTATTTGAAGCTCGGGTTGCCTCAGTCGCTGCTTTGCTGTGAACTTAATACGTACACCCTTAGTTTGATAATGTACACAGATGATATTGCGGTACCTTTTTCTAATGTAGAATTTTTAACTCCAAAATTAAGACTTCGTTTGAATTTGAATCATTAACTTTATAAAATTTTACCAGATTACGAGTCGATACCGTTATTGTTTTGACTAGTGAGTTAAACTCGAAAGTAGTTTGGGGGGGGGGGGGGGGCTTTTATGAAGCGAAACCCATCTATTTATCAGCAAGGAGTTCCTGGCTATACGAGAAGCTACTTCTTTAGAGTTATTTTCTAGTTTCGCTTTCATGCGAGACAATGAAGAATACTAGTTCCGCTGTTTTTAGTGTTGCAATTGAGGTTATTGTATTTTTATTGAGAACTTTTTACATCAGAAAACTCGAGAGTAACCGATACCATCATCTGCGAAACGACCATCCTCAATATGTAAAACATTTCTGAGTTTCGAGACTTCACGCGAATTCCAACGGATGACTAGAATTTAATATTCCATTTTAGCTTCCGAATCCGAACTAAAATACATTTAATGTTGAAAATGTAGCACTCATATTCCACTCTCCGTTTCAGCGAATGCGTATAGAGTACAAGAGCATTACTCGGATCTCTGCAGGCACATTCTTCTAGTCTTTGCCTTTCTGAGAGCGTTGTATGGAAATATCCGAGGCATGTACTCTGGATTGCAATCCCTTTGCAATTACTTAACTGGGTTGCGCTGTAGCCTACTCAGAGTATAATGTTATTTCAGCTATTATGCTTTATATCGAGGTCGTAGGAGCTTGATTGTTATTAGCAGCTGTATTTTGCTGTTGGGCACCCCAATCAATACATGCGAAAAATTCAATCTACTCACTAACTAGGCATTACGAAACAGAGAAGTACGGATTCCGATCATTTACATTGGTAATATTAGTGATAACGTGACATGAATTTCATTTAGTGTGACCGCTAGATTCTACTGTCTCTGCTTAGTTTCAATGAAAACGTACCTTTATGAATGAGGACCAAAAAATGTATGTAAATTTTTCGGGCATAATAAAAGTCAGCGGCCTGTGTTCTATTCTATACTGTTTACCTAATTTGAAGCATAAAACTTTTTACCGCCTACGTTCAGGGATGCCTTTGATTAAAGCTTGAACATTTTGAGGTTATTCGTGTTTCATTTTGCGCAAAAAAAGGAATAAAGGTGATGGTAATCTCCTCGTTTGATGCGGGTTTCGGTAAACATTGATTTTTCCGCCACGCTTTACGTCAAGACGTTTTTTTTTGTATCCCCGCTTTGGTAACGTTTTCATGTTGTTCTTAAATCTTCGTAATGTCATTTTAGTGATGTCGTTAGTTTGTTAGTTGAAGTAGATGTTACATGAATCGTGGAAACGTGTTAATTTTAGATTAGATTGCTGATTTCGTAAAAGAATTTATATGCTTGAGCACAATTTCTTGACCACTCCGGAACTTTATTTGAGGTATCCCCCAATACTGTTGAAAGAGCATTGTTTCCTATCTTATGGTATAGTTAAAATAAAAACATACTGTGATAAAATTGAAAAAAAAAAAACTATGTGTAATGACTAGGTATGTTTTATTCGAAGACTAGCCCTGCGTAGTGTTTTAATCTAATAATCCAAATACAACCGTGTAAAGCGCTGCACAGGTTACTTAGTCTTCGAGAGTCAGTAGCGACTTTATTAGATGAACATCTCCCCCGCTTATAGTTGTAGGTAACAGAGATACCTTATAATTAACATAACAATCATAAAACAAACACATTTTCCGCAACATGAGGGTAGAAATAATTGAAACGAACCCCACGACGTAGGCACTTTGCCGCGCTATTACTGCATCCCCATGTATAGGGTGTTTTATCAGTCGCAGTCGCACGCCGAGAATTTCTCTTGGGGCGTATTTTGGAGCCGTCCTGGAACATCGACACTATAAAGAACCTACTTGGTTAGTTATCTGCGCTCGGTCCGACCATAGACAATAGTGGTTTGTTTTGAGATATTTTTAGTCTTACCAGATGTTTGCTTGTTGTCTCTGTTGTGAACCTTTGTGGTACTCATCTTTAATTAAAAGTGGTCTGGGTTTCGTAATTTATTCGTGATTCGTAGTGGGTATAAAATGTGCTCCAGATACTTTAATATTGTACGCTGGGAGGAGAGCGTCTCCGTAGCTCGTAGTTTGCGTGTTTGCATTTAGGATGGACATTTTACAGTCAGCCACGTGGATTAAACTCCTTAATATTCACGTAAATTGAAGCAGCATCTTGGTATTTTTTTTAATTTGATTTTTCTTAGTTAAGTTCAGTTGAGTCCCCTTTTGCATAAAAAGTTGTTAAACCGTTTTCCGAAAAAGTTTGCTTTATTGTCTTACTAGACAATTAATGTCAGTCAGTTACAGATAAAGACAAACGATTGTTATTTTAAGAGAGTGCATCCGTGCTGAGCTCGCAACGTCGCATTTTTGGTGATTTTTTGCGATTATTTCACAGAAATTGAATGAAAGTATCAAATATCCGTCTGTAGTGCACTTCGTTTTTAGTGTATTAATGTGTCTGATGCAATAATTCATCGTGATGGACTTTTATTTTCTTATTAAACGAGATATAGTATTTTATCGCTTTAATACGAAAATAAAAGTCCATCACCATTAATCATTGCATTGGACACATTAATACACTAAAAACGAAGTGCACTACAGACGGATATTTGATACTTTCATTTAATTTCTGTGAAATAATCGCAAAAAATCACCAAAAATGCGACGTTGCGAGCTCAGCACGGATGCACCCTCTTAACGGTCGTTTATATGAATAACGACGTTAATTTAAAACCTATTTAACCCCTATTAGTGTGTATTTAAATATGTGAAAGTTTTTAGAGTTTCCCAACATTGATTGATGATTTTTCCGATCTTTAGATGTACTCTGATAATGTAACGAGTTTCAAACATAAATATTTGTTTCTTGTGTAGGATTGAACTGAGAAAGCCAATTCATACAAAGTAATTTTGCAAACGAACTAAGAATACCTGCTGTTTTCAAAATCGCTCTACCATTAAGCTCACTAATGTACCTTACGCGAGCTAAGCGGCCAACGTTTACCAAATTCACGTGTACCCACGCATTTACGCTAACACAGGCGAAGTTCAGTGGTCATAAACAATAAAGACTGGCAGGTAGGGCTGTTAAGCGCCGCGCCGAACGGGTTAATGCGGGCTCCCAAATTTCAGAGATTACCGCGGAGTCCTACCGAAACGGAACTTGCTTCCATCAGACTTGATTTCTAACGCTTTGCGTACTTACAGCTTCTCTACCGCAACACGAGCATCGTAATCTGTCGACTTGAGTCCTTCCTACAACTAACTTTTATGCGTATTTGTTGTGTGACTTGCATATTCTAAAGTAATGGAATGTGTTTCATTTCATTGTAATTATTTCTACTGTTTTATTTTTATTTACTTTGACAACTATCGCTGGCCAAAAATGATCTGATTGCGTGCAAAATTTGTCGAAAATCATCTTTACTGTTGTCAGCGCCGTAAAATTCTTACATACTGTTTCTGATACAGTGTCTCAAAATTTCAATGATCGAATGAAATACCTGTATTTATGACTACTCATTTTCTTTTCCAGATTCCTTTCCTGTCCTGAAGCAATCCCAATCCATGCTCCAAATCTCACGAGAAAAGAACTTGGTCATAGGAATCTGATACGAATCATCAATAAATTTACTTTATGTCTTTTATTTCGTAGATAGCATTGACCCGAACAGATACATATAGATACTAGCATTAAACTACCGGTCGGCAGTGACGATTAAATTTAATCAATTAATCTGAACAAATGGACGGGACTTCGAGCTTCATTGTTAATAAATGAAGCCAATCAAACAGAAATTTAATTGTTGCCGTACAACGATCGGTAAATAAATTTAATATCGTGAGCTGAGCTGTTACCGAGATAAAACAAAATTAAACTATTAAGGTTTTGAAATAAGTAATAATCTCAATGGAAAAAACCACATTTGGTTTACCTACTGAAATCAATGGAAAACAAGTACTTCTAATCGAAGTTTGTTCCACATGTTTCGACCAATTTGTGGCTCTATATCGACGTCGTGTCCGTTATGTTATTGTGTTCTTTATAACAGTAGCTATACACGTTTCTATGAAATCGTTATCGAATTTGGCTCACATTTGCATCCTAACAATTTTTATTTAAATCTTCACGTTTTGTATGGTATGTAGCCGTGGTAGCCTAGTGGTTTGACCTGTGGCCTCTCAAGCAGAGCGTCGTGGGTTCAAATCCCGGGCTCGCACCTCTGAGTTTTTCGGAATTTATATGCGAAAATGACATTTGTAATTTGCCATGAGCTTTTCGGTGAAGGAAAACATCGTGAGGAAACCTGCACACATCTGCGAAGAAATTCAATGGTGTGTGTTAAGTTCCCAATCCGCACTGGGCGCGCGTGGGAACTATAGCCCAAACCCTCCAATACACGGAGGAGGCCTATGCCATGAGGCACGCCGAATTACGCGACATTTTAATAATTAAACGACAATAACATCAACAACAACATGTACTTACTGAAATTGTAGCGAATTCGGAATAAAAAGGCTTATAAATAAATAAATTTTATATGCAACGTAAGAAAAATTCCAAGCATACGCGTCTCCAAATTCTTCTTTTTATTTAAAAGATCCTGACGATAAATCGTTCCCAAGTAAATCCGCGTCATATAATACGGTTGTTACCCGGATAAACGCCTGATGTCCTCAGGAAGGGATGGTCCGGTAATAAATACCATGTGACGGCTACCGGGCACATCCCACTTCTGATTTAATCTGGGTAATAATAGATCCTCAAGCGGCGTCTTTGAAGGAAAACATTTAGACATCTTTTTGTGGGTGTGGTGACAGACAACGGTGTCGTACAGATAACGTTTTGCCCTATCCTGTCTGTTTTTAAGGTAAATACTTAACGGTGAGGTATTCCCAGGTTAGAAGATCACTGGGTTTAATCAAATCGTAGGCATCAGTAAATCGTTAGGTATTTTCGGAATAAAAGTTAGCGTATGTATTAATTCAGCTTATATCTCTTGAAAATTCACACTGAGTAATTAAAAAACTCGCGGGTGACTCCAGGGCCTAATTTTACGTTACATTTGATGAAGGTGCGCAGTGAAATTCGAACGGACGGCAGATTATCGAACGCAATGCGTATACAAGTAGGGTTGCTGGACAATTATTTGTACATTGGATTGTATTCTAATTGATAAAAATGTGTCACATGCGTGCATTAGTAGAGCTGCTTTGCCATGGAACCCGTCTATATATCTATCTATCAGCTTTTTGGCGGTTTGGGGGTGATGGAACAATACAATTTTAAGTCTTTCGTTTCTTTAAGTGGCAACCCTGGCTGGCTCCGAGCTTTGGATAGGCGGGCGAGGCGAGGCTCGATTAACGACGAAATAACGAACGACTCCAGCTCATTTACATTAAACAGTTTCTTCTAAGAGGACACTGCAGGGTTACCATACAAAAAGAAGTGCGAAAAAATTAAATTGTTGGTGGAATTCTGCTGTTTTTGCCTGCCATTTAAAAAAATGAACAAAAAAAAACATTTACTTTATTGCATGTGTTTTGTGTGGGACCGCTATATAGTTCGTTGGGGTACACTAAATACATTTAATATTTTCCCTCTTCCGACTTTTAAACCATTGCGTCTAAAAGTAACGTATTTCGAGGTTGCCGTTATAGCTATAATGC
Organism: Pandemis heparana; assembly: GCA_963854515.1. Classification (NCBI taxonomy): domain Eukaryota; kingdom Metazoa; phylum Arthropoda; class Insecta; order Lepidoptera; family Tortricidae; genus Pandemis; species Pandemis heparana. Next base: position 1,338,119 of record OY978021.1, on the reverse strand, counting down.
TGTCGCGATTTTAACTACGGAACCTTCGGCCGTTTTTTGTTGTCTTTTTGTTAAAGAGATTTTGTTGTATTTTCTCCTAGGTCTGATTTGGTAACAATGCAGGTTGCCCTTTACCCTTAACCTTTTTGAAATAAGAGACAAATTTATGCCGAACGTACCTATTTACAAATGTATCTTACAAATAATATTGAACTTAAGCCGGTTGTAAATACGTTATAATATCGCTCTTTATTTTGATCACATTTTCGGGTATTAGGGTCAAGGTTTTTTTTCTTAATCCGTGTCTATTTTTAAATGTAGAACATTTGTATAGACCATCGGCCAAGAGATCCTCCTACTCTCAGCAGTTAAGTTTGAAGTAATTATTCTTATTCCTCTTGCCGTCTTGTTTCCGAGTGTGGCAGTAAATAAAATCGGAACGGAAATTGGATTTATAATTCAACGAGATTTAATTTAAATAAGCCTTTGGGCAGAACTCTCAACTTGTTTCTCTTATAAAAGAAACATCAATTGGATTTCAATGATCGTAATGTCTGAGCTTCAATGTGAATGCACATGTATTTAGTGTTGGCGCTTATAACCAGATGTTTTATTTATAAGAAATTGTACCCCCATAATAATAATTTGATGACAAGGTTAAAATGGCGCCAAAGTAAACCCTTAATTACTGAAATATTTAATGGCTTTGGTGTCGAATATTGCTCCATATTTTGTCAAAGGCCAAAGTTATTACAATCGTATAATAGACAGCGTTAAACCACGTTTCTAAGTCACACGTTAAAGTTCTTATGGCATTGACAGAAAGTTACTTTTGCTTGTTTGATGGATGGAATGGAACTTTTAATGTCCCTTTTATGAACGTAATGGATTTAGATAGTAGAGTTTTGAATACACGACAATTTCGTTCCGTATGTGATTAAACACTTTTTTATATGATTTTCGGAACTGGCCAGTATGTTCTTACAACGGTCAGAAAATAAAAAAGAAAACGAACCGAATTTTGAATTGTTGCGGTTTATTGGCGTTTGAGGCCAGTACTGCAGCACGAAGGTCGGCCTTGCTACACGACGCGCTAGACAACCTTCTAGCTTTTCATGTGTTTGTATTATATTGCAGAACATCGCGATAGGCTATCTTGTTGCAGAGCTATTGTGTTATTTGTACTATTTACCTAGTCTCTCTTCGAATTCCTCCACGTTTCCGTTATAATAATTCTAAGTTAATGTATGCTTCACATTTAAAAGTACTAGGTAAACTGTTGTACCAATAATAAATGGAGACTGTTTTTGGCCGCTAAAAATATCTTATTACTTACATACATGGTGATAAATCTCGGGATCCTCGGAACGTTTACATAAGACGTTATATAATGGGTCGAATTTATGTGAGAGCCAACTTTTATAAAGAAAATGTGCTCTAAATCACACGCTAGGGGGCTTTCAGCTGAAAATGGAATAACAGTTTCAGTGGCTCAAATATAATGAAGGAGTTGCCGATTTCACTAGAAATATACTTTTGTAAAAACATGGTTATCTTTCGACGGAATTGTATTCCGGGGTAGCTGTCAAACAAGCTGTAGTAGATGTCAAACAAATCTCTAAATTATATATTCTTTGCAATAAATATATAAAACCGGAGAGAAACAAAAAATAACTTCTGTCTTTTGTCTCTCATGAAATAAATGAAGTCAAATAAGATTTAAGTAAGCAAATAGGAACATAATTGCTATATTTTGATAAAGTTTTTACGGTCTATACATACCATGTATGTACACGGCAAATATATGAGACCACCATTTGTTTTTTTTGCCAAACTGTAAAACCTCCTTTTTTTAAAATCAAGCCCTAAAAAATCAGCTTAAAAAAACGTTTTATGAACAGGATTACTTCTCTATTTAAAATTTAAAACTTCAGTTTGCGGCGCGTAGCAGCTACGGCGTAGCCCGTAACTCTACGAAGCTCGTAGCACTTGAATATTCATTTATCAGAGAGCTAGTTAAAATTTAAAGTATAAATAGATTTTTAAATATAACTACTTGAGTGTGTGAGAGAGAAGACTTTATTATGTAAAAGGTGATCATGGTATACAGGTCTAGCCAGACAATTTTTATCTTTTGGTTCTCGTACTTAAAGGAACGCATATGCTGCAAGTAGTTCTGCAGATTTGAGGATAAGAAGGCTTGGCAGTAGTTCCCAAGTGGGCCAGTGCGGGGTGGGAACTCCGCACACCATTGAACTGCTTTGCTGGTGTGTACAGCTAGGCTTATTACGTAACTCGCTCGCAATCGCCATCGTGTTCATTTTGACAGTTCTTGTATGAATGTGACAGCTAGTTGATTCCGATGCCAATTGAGTCTTTGAATTTAAAAAAAATATCGATTTTTTTTATGTTTTTTAAAACTTTATGACATATTATATAATATCTAATTCAAAGAATTCTTAAAATATTTTTTTTAAATTAATTATAAGCAATTAAAAATTGATGAAATTTGAAATATGACCACTTGACTGGGAACGGGCCATGATTGGTCGCCATGGCTGTGACGTCACAATGTTAAAGCAATTTCACGACAGTACTGGGTTAACGGCTGATTTGACTAAAAATATCCGAAAATTTTATACAAAAAATATCTGCTGAAGGTTTTTTCGAGCACGCGTATCACGAAATAGTAAGTAAATGTTTGTTTTAGTCATGTGTAGGTAGGTAGTAAAAGCTTAATCCTGATAATGTTTCTGATGTGAACTGGATTGATTTTACTGGACCTGAGATTTCACTTAATAAAGTACCTAAATACAGTGAAAGATACTGAATCGCTTACCTACTCGGAGGAATAAGACTTACCTACCACTGTGGAATTTTAACATACACCCTGCTAGAGAAATTATTGCTAAATTGTATTAGGTAGGTACCTACGTGATTCAGTTTCTTCGACCGTACGAAAATTTTAATGGCTAGATTTTGTGGTTGATACGTATTCCTAGTTTTTTTATAATCTTGTGGGATTGTATTATATATTCAATGGGATTTTTTGCGGGTGTAAGAGCCTTGTTCTAGGTCTGTCCGGATCGCTAGGTACGGTCAACGTCAAAGATATCTTTAAGTACACTTTAGTACCTTGTCGTTGTAACTATATGTTTGAAGTTCATATGAAGTTGTAAAAGTGCTTGGAGCGACAAGGCACTAAAGTGTAAAGATATCTTTGACGTCGACTGTACCAGCATCTTAGCAATCCTGCCGCCAAGCAGCAATGCTTGCGCTGATGTGTTCCGGGTGAGGAGAGTAAAACAGCCCGATTTTGGCATAATTTTTTAGATCCAAGATTGTGGATGACATTTTGACACTATTGACACTTTGACACTAAATATTGATGGGTGTCGTTTTCGAGTAATTTCGTTCTTCTGAGCCTGATTTTGAGATACTTTTTGGATCCAAGATGGCGGATGACATTTTGACACTATTGTCACTAAAATGTTGATGGGTGTCGTTTTCGAGTAATTTAAGGGCTCCGAGCCCGATTTTGGCATAATTTTTTGGATCCAAGATGGCGGATGACATTTTGACACTAAAAATGTTTGTGTGTCGTTTTCGAGTAACATTTTACACTTTTTTGTGTTTTTTGTGTCAGTAATGTCAAAATGTCATCCGCCATCTTGGATCCAAAAAAATATACCAAAATCGGGCTCAAAGCCACCAAATTACTCAAAAACGACACCCATCAACATTTTAGTGTCAATAGTGTCAAAAATGTCAAAATGTCATCCGCCTTCTTCGATCTAAAAAAGTATCTCAAAATCAGGCTCAGAAACACCAAATTACTCGAAAACGACACCCATAAACATTTTTAAAGTCAAAATGTCATCCGCCATCTTGGATCCAAAAAATTATGCCAAAATCGGGCTCAAAGCCACCAAATTACTCAAAAACGACACCCATAAACATTTTTAGTGTCATAGTGTCAAAACGTCATCCGCCATCATTGTGCTCGAAATTCCGGGTTTTCTTATGAAATTCCCCTGGGATAAAATCAACGGGATTTTCAACTGAAATCCCACGACTTATTTACTTATTCATATAAATAGTTATTAGTTACCAAAGTACTCATCACTATTTTCATCTAATTTAATGGTTTTAAATCCCGGTACCGTGGAAATGTTGGGATAGAAGCATGATAGAAGTATAGATAGTGCCATCCACAAAGACTCGTAGATGTATTAAAATTAACCTTTAACAACAAAGTAATAAGAACCACGGTGGATGGCATCGATCGTGAATGACACCTACTATAGCCGGTACGTACATCCAGGTTATAAATTATAAACTTCGTGTATGCCAAATTTTATCGAAATCTGTTTAGCCGTTTTAGCGTGAAAGAGTCACAAACAAACACGCTCTCGCAAACACTAGCATTTTATAATAATAGTAGGATAATAACAGAATAAAGTAGATTAAAGTCAAAAAACTGTATCACCTGCATACTAACTACGTGTAGAAACTGACATTGTGACGTCACACGCGGCTCGGCCTTGTTCGGGAACTGTCGGTGTGTTTTCGGTGCGGTACTCGACGATCAATTTTCAAATCGGTATAACTCGTTAATTATAGCGAATAAAAAAAAACTAAAAATACTTTTCTTACAAAACTTATATGTGATCTTTCCATTGATGACAAAAAAAAAATTGATTCAAAGACTCAATTGTCAGCCCATACATGAACTGTCAAAATGAAGACGATGGCGATTGCGAGCGAGTTAGACAATAAACCTACAGGTACCTATAGCCATGTTTTCCTTCATTGAAAAGCATACGGTACATTTCAAATGTAATTTTGTACATATATTCAGAAATTCTTAAGAGGCTTGAGAGGCCACAGGTCCAATCTTCAGGCTTTTTATTTATTCGGCAACGCGCTAGTATTATACATACCTATCCCTTATTCCGTCGACATGGTATGGAATGCTATTAAATCTAACTAGAATATAGTTCTATAATACTATTAATAGCTTTCTTGAAATCCCGGACGCAAATATAGCCTGAAAATGGATCATTCAATCAAAGTCTTCCTATATCACCGGGTGAGATGAGACGACGCCGGGAATTAATATTGCGAGCAAGAATATATAAGCAAGGAACAAATCGCTACCTAAAAATATACCTAGCGGCACGCCTGACAAATACTGTTGACAAAGCTTGAGTCATAGATGTAGACTCACACCACTTAAGCCAAGAGGCATTATCTAGTTATTTACAACTGTAGGGGTTTTGCTAAAACATTTGCGAACTACTTTAGTGAGTTTGTAGATCTGTACCTAAAGATTCAAGTAAGGCAAGTCCGTGGCTCCCGTGATAGTATAAAAATGGTCTAGATTCCTATCCCATGGGAATTCCAAAAAATCCTATCTTAGTGCATGTTTCATGATCCTCGAATCGATGTTCCCAAAAACGCAAAATATGACTTTACTACGGGCAAAAAAAAACCATTTGTACTACTACTAGCACAACCGGTTGTACCACGGGTGAGAATGTATTAATTCTTGTTAACAAGTGATCATATATAAAGTAGAGCAGAGAGCTTTACGCCATAAAAAAAATTGCCTTTAGGTAATAAAAACGTAGTTTTCTAAAGAATTATCGACATCGTGGCGCATGTCTAGAGAAGACTATACACATAGCATAAGAAGAATGTAGCCCGAAGCACATAATCGCGATAAAATCGGCGGCAAATACCGAACAGGCTTTACTCTTGTCTTATATAAAGATCGAGAATTCAGCAGACTGACGTGAGTATTCTGCCTACACCGATGACGTCTCTGTGAGGCTTCAGCTTCAACAACATAGGCGGTTTCATTAGACAAATGTATTCATGCATTGATCGTTGTTCATAGTACGGCGTCAAGGGATGACTTAATTCTGAATCAAAAATGACAATAAAAACCTTTGGACTAATTTTCACACAACTTGTACGAAAACAATAAACAAATTCTTTAGAAATTTTCGACCCGAGTAACGTAGGCTATTTGATTCTGCGCGGATGCAGTCACGGACAACAGCTGGTTTGCTAATAACCAACCGAAGGCCTAAGGGTGAGTTGCATCAAATTACTTTAACCATAACAGACGATTTTGACATAATATTTCGTTGGTTTTCTGTCAAGTTCAGTCAGTTATGATTAAAGTAACTTAACTGCTTGGCTTGTCTGTCGTCCCCCATCTTTGCGTGGAGGGCAAGGCTGCGCGGCGGCGCGGGGCTCCACTCCAGTCTGCCCGCGCCGCCGGCCCCGCCGCACGCACCCTAGTGTTAGTGAAGTGACGTGAACTGGTGTTCCAAGAGTTCAAGAGTTTGAAGAGAACGTTATCAAGGTATAGCAGCGGTTCCTGTGCTAACTTGATTGGACTACAGCCCGTTAGGTTAAAAGCTTGGGTTTGTATTGTGGACTTAATAGTTAGTTCAGTTTGTTTTAGCGGTGTTAGTTAGTGAAGGCGATGCTTTTCGTATCACACGTCTAGTATTGATGGAGGAACTGGGAACCATAATTTTGTGGTTCGATACAGGAAAATGTATCTTTATTTTGCCACAAATTTCGAAAGAGGGCTTTAGTGCAGTGCAGAATCGTCGCGTTCGTAGTGTGCGTTCTGAAGCCGGCTTTTCATTGGTATACTTTAAATTAAGGACAGTAAGCAACGATTTAGTGTTAAATCGTATCACTATGACTTGTTTTGGCTTCACTAACTTAACATTTACTTTGCGGAGATCTATAATAAGTTAAAAAAAAGAAAATTGAAATTACCACAGATAAGGTAGAGTCTACTTTTGTAGTTGTTTAATTTCATTCAACAAAACGAAACATGCTTGGTCTTGAACTAGGGTATTTAAAAATATATGTCTGCTCATGTCGGCGTTGTTTGTTTCGGCCGGCGGAAGATTTTTATGGCGTCTTTCAAGTCTTTCACGGGTCCTCAATAGCCCCCCGGAACTTCAATTCGTCCGGATTTTGGGGAACATAATGAGTTATTTTGTAAATGGGGAAGCAAAAATTCTCGTTAGAAATTATTATGCGTTAAAAATATTTTTTGTACCGAAAAAAAATTGTTACTTTTCCGTATTTTGTTCTTAGAGTATTTGTATCACGTTTGCAATTCTTTCAGTTTCATTCGAAGGTATTGTCCATTCATACTTTTTAAATAACAATTCGGATACTTAACGCATTCGCTAGGGCATCTTTTATCCTGGGAAACTGCAAAGTTCTTACGGGATCAACTCGCTAGCAACTAATGCTCAAAACTAGTTAGGTAAATTGACACACGCCGTTAAAACAAAAGAACGTCAACAAGCGCTTTAAGAAACGGTCATAGACGACGCAAGTTTTTTTAAATGGCAATATTGGCAATATACACAATCAGAAAAGATGATTGTGCCAAACGAAGCAAGGTTTTTGATCGCGTTACAAAAAATTCGGTGTTTCCAATCACAAACATCAAACTCGTCTCACATCAATATTTTGTTTATAGTTACATATTAGAGTATGTACAGGGGGAAGTAGGTACAGTCAGTCAATTTTTTTATTTGTAATACAAGCTTTTTTTTTGACTGTACTTATATTGTCATCCGACAATAGTTCCCTTCTGCGGAGACAATCCTGGCTGGGTCACCAGTGCTCCACTACCAGATTGTTGTATTGTCATCCGAACTACTCAAGTATGCAAAATTTCAGCTCAATCGGTTGAAGATATCCGCTTCAAAATTGAGTCGCAAGATTCCACCCGCAACCCGCACAAACATACATACATTGCAAGCTAAATAAAAGCTTGTAATTACCGTGAGAAGCAAATCGACTCTTCTGCCTGATCAAGGGCATAAATATATGTACATACGTTACCAAGACGTCAAAAACATCTATAGCCCACAAACAAGGTCGGCGACAAATATATTTGACACTAGCTGTTGCCAGCGACTTCGTCTGCAAAGAATTCGTTTATCGCTATCCCGCGGGAACTACGCAATTTTTCGGGATAAAAAGTAGCCTATGTGCTATTCCAGACTTTTCTCTATGTGCCGAATTTCATCCAGATTCGTTGGGCCGTTGTGGCGTGATTGAGTAACAAACAAACAGCCATCCATCCATCCATACTTTCGCATTTATAATATTAAGTTAGATGATGGTTGATGGCTGTATCGATATTTATAATCTCATTTGTACTTGAGATACGCGAGGATTGCTTTGCATTAATTTGTCATTGAGTATTTAATTATTAATTAGCATTACATTGTACCTCTATTGGCTCTATTATGCTCACACTTAAATGCAGAGCAACGAAGAGCAGCGAAGTGTCTTCAGAAATATGTTTAAATGTAAGGCTTTATGTCTACAATTGTACATTCTAATCTAACCGAAAAAGACATTACATAATTAATAATTTAATGAAGGAATCTAATTAATCTTAGTCCGACGAAGAAGCTTTTAAACGATAGGAAGAGTCAACTTTTAAATAAATGGTCTGCTGTATTTTATTCTTTCATTCATCAATTCAATTGTAATTATTTGGCTGCCTCTACCTTGTAGATTGTAGAACAACGTTCTACATCTTAATTAAATGCGTTAATAATCCATTATTAATAAATCATTAAAGTGCGATGCAGTAAAGCATTAAATTCAGATTGATAGTTCGCGCGTGATCTCCTAGATGGCGCTCGCGAGCGACTCCGTATTGCGGCTATAAAAGCTTCATGTAAATATGTTAGCTACTTTCCTAGGTTACGTCAGGTTAACGACTGCACTATATCAGGGACAAAACTTGATGTCTGGCTGTCCTATTCTTCAAATGTTATTGATGTAAACAACCCTTTTATTGCTAGACGATTTGCTAAATTGCTCGACCGTAATAGTCTACCGATTGTTACATATCGCCGCTTCTGATTGGTCGACATGGAAACCGTGATTTTACTCAAGTTTCTTTACAAAATGAATCCACCTTTAAGCCCAGTTAGATTTTCAATAGAAATACTGCAGGTCACTGTGCATAGCAGATCTATATCGACGACTTCTGACCCGTTCGTATCACGGTCCGGCAATATAATGAAACTAGCTGGATTTTCCTTGCTAGTCTAAATCGGGCTTTACACGTAATTACACGTAACTAGCTTCTGACCGCGACTTTGTCTGCGTAGAATTATACATATAAACCTTTCTCTATCTATTAAAAAAATCGCATCAAAATCCGTTGCGTAGTTTTAAAGATCTAAACATACATAGACTTTGTTTTATACTATGTAGTGATAGTGATAATATCGTTCTGTTTCTTTTTTATCCGTAGGCAATATCAATTATTTACTACCAGACGACGTCGCGAGCCTGGGGTCTATTAACATGTTCCAATTGTTTTATGCGTGAAAAAGATGTATCATATTAGAAACGTCGAACTTTGCTAATAGTTCTTCTTCCGTTTATTGAGTTAGGAATAGTTTATCCCGATACTTAGTAAATTAGTTCGGTCATCGCTGTCTATGATGGCCATAAGGGAATATGGGTGAAGTGCCTACTCTTGACCAAATTACTGTTGTCCGAAGTTATTAAGGCATTGATCTTTAATAAGGCTGTTGCTAAAGCCTTGTTTTGTAACAATTTGGAAGCCAAAGCCACCGGCGCAATCTAAAGTTGTCACTACCTCAAAGTCAAAGCAATGTTTGTATAGTTTGTAACTGTTTTGCAAACAAAATTGCCATCTAAATATAACGTAGGCATAAATATTTAGTTTAACTAAGATGGGATAAAAATGTTCTTTGATCAAATCATGTCACTAGAACTGACTCAAGCACTGTTAAGTGCTAACCACCACTTATGGACACCCGCAACACCAAAGGCTTGCGGATGCATTGCTAGCCTAGAGTGATGACATTAGACTCTCATTCTATTATAACTACGTGTCAAAGTGTGTGTGAGAGCGAAGGTAAGGTAAGCATAAAAAAATACAAAAATATGTAGCTCGAAAATCGCTCCGTAAAACACGCTCACTTCGATACGTATACAATACGTGTTTACCACAAATAAAGCTGACTCGCTGTTAATTGCAAGAGATAATCAATACATTATCGGACTATGGAGCGGTCGTGATCGCTGCACGGTTTATTTTTCACTGCATCCCATTGTAACCTTTTTACCTAGAAACCCACTCGAATAACAAATCAAAGCTAACAAGCTTCCCATGTTCTGGTCTCGGGACATGTTTTAAAACTGCCAGTCAATCGGAAGGGAGCATCCCCACTGCCGCCCCAATACCAGTTACTCGTACATTGTCACCCCAATTGTTAATCCGAAAGCGGGTAGTTAGAGTAGGTGTTTGAGACACACGTAAGTTAAGTAGAAATTAAGTATTGTTGTAAATCTATTTTATTCTAGAAAAAATTACTTCGCGCCAAGTTTCTTGCGGCGCATTCTTAAGCGCAGTTTAAAAAATAGACAAGAGCCCTTGGCGGCCTATTTGCAAAATAAACTTTTGATTTTGATATCGGCTTCTTAGAATGACCACTCCGTAACACCAAACAATATTACGATTACGATGCAAGAGGGGCGGCTGCAAAATTATCAAAATTAGCGTCACGTAATTTGTGAATCCAAACAATGAAAATGCAAAGGGTATAAAGCTTCGTTGCAAAAATCACCGAATCCATTACAGACGTGTTAGATGATAAATTAGAAACTGCGAAGTGGGTTCCGTCCGCGGCGAGCGATGTCCAAACTTGGGTTATTAATGATGCGCCGGCGACGGGTTTGGTGCCGTGTAAATAAAATACAGCCAGGAACAGCTCAAGTTTAAGACGATATTATAATTGTGTATACCAAACTTGTATGCGAAATAATTGCTGGGTGGCCCGTAGGAAAAAATAGACATGATTTAGTCGCTAAATGTGATTAATAGCTTGACAGTTTCATATTTTATGTAGGGTAGGGCAATAGTTGGACATTAATATACCTAGTTATTTTATTAAGGTGCGACCACACCGCCGCTTAAAAAACGGTGACGTTACGGAATCGCAACAAAATGTATGAAGAAACAGTGAGAAAACGTGACGCATACGACACGTCACTGCGTATACGCGGCGGTTTGGTCGCACCCTTAATCTACATCAATACTATTTAATATTTGAACTAGGCAACATTTGTATTGTTGTTTGTAACGAATCAACTCAAAACTTCTGGTCAAATTTTTTCATACCAAATAACAATCCGTCGTCTGCGAACGTCAAAGTGAGGCCGGTTTAAACTACACCTTAGCGTTATCGTGTGCATACAGTAGCTCACATGTGCACACAACCATACAATCGCAATCCGCTTCTAAGTAATAAAATGCAACAGAAATGTGCTATTAACTTTTTTTTTTTTTTTAGTAGCCTATTTGGTGTCCCACTGCTGGGCAAAGGCCTCCCCTTTCTCTTTCCACCAATCTCTGTCGGTTGCATGGCTTCCCCAGTGCGGCTCAAAAGTGGCCAAATCGTCCCGCCATCTCCTTTTTGGTCTGCCTCTGCTCCGGTGCCCGTCGCATTAACTTATTACAACTTTATTCATCCCTAATGTTTTTTTTTTTCAGGTAAGCACCAACCTTTCAACTTCAGCCAGCATTGGTGAGCTATAAAAAAAACAATAATCCCAAACGCTCGGGTCGACGCTTTTATTACTCACGCATTAAAGTCGAATTTAGAACAGTTCTTACGCTCGTAAAATGCAAGGTATGGCATTGTTTTATTTTCAGCCTGAGGAATGAAAATAAAAAGTTTTTTTATGTTTAGTGGATTTAGTTGGGGTTATACTATAACGTAGTAATAACTACTGGTGAGGTAACTTGGTCGTCTAGATATGGCGACTACGCTGCGGCCGGGGTAGGGACTAATAGACTAATTCGCCCTTGTCCGTTCGCTAAATTTAATTTCGCCGAAGTCATCCATCCAGCAGTTCTCAACTTAGCGCTTACTGCGCTTAGCAACATTCATTTTTATTTATATAGAATATTAACACACACATACACACAAATCGAATTCCTCATGCTTACCTTACATTCATTCCCCTACAAAACTGCCGTCAACGTAGACTTCGTAGAGTCTCTACGCGGCACGTAGCGCTACGCCGCAAGACTTCGTAGCACCGCGTAGTGTGTTTTATTCTCCACGTCGAGTGAAAAACGTTCGACTGGGAACTTTGGACATCACAGTTTGGCGCAATTTTGAAGTTTGCTTTAGTTAGATAGACATTTTTATAAAATAGGGTGGAAAACTAGCTAGTGGGTCATCCGATGGTAAGTAACGCACCCAAGGATAAAAAAAAATAAAAATAAAATATATTTTTCACAAGATTTGTTTGATCGTTAACTACATCTGTATGAAATATATGCCCGTATGAAATTTACTCAATATATATGCTAGCTTAAGCTATTCGCCCAATAAACTTAACATATAGTAAGAAGACTTACGAGTATTGAACATGCCAATCAACGTTTTATTATTGCTAAATTATAAACTCGCACCCAAGTTCTCCATCAATACGGCCAAGATTAGGCGAAAGCTTGTAAAGCTGAGAGCTTTCCCGAACTTTCGGTTGCAACGAGCCGAGATGACAACGAGCTTTATTGTTCACGCCGGGCGCTTAATTATTAATCAATAAAGATTCGATCGAACGTACAGTCAGCCAAACGGAGCTTTAGGCCACTGTGGAACCTTTTCGCAATCAATTTCGGAGTACTTTAACACTGACAGACACAAATATCAAGCGATCACTTATTGCGATAAGGTAATAATTTTCTTGATATTTTGGAGCAGCTTCGTTCGTAAGAAGTTTTTTTGTCGATCCATTTTTTTCAAGTGACGAAGCTACGATTATGGAGAATAAAAACGTAAAAAACATCACATTTCAGTCAGTTCGATTTTTTTTTTGGAAATTGTCACATGACTTTTTGTTACCCTAAAAAGTTTTGTGGCAATTGTGTAAAAAAAATCGAAAAGACTGGTCTTGTTTTGTTCGAACTTTTATTTTTTATCCGACAATCTTCGCGAGGTCTGCAGCTCACAGGGGCCTTACCATGACGTCTTAATGCGATTCAGTTTAGGTTCGCTCGCTGTCAGATTCATACTAAAAGTGACAACTAAAACTTGAACTGAGTCGGAATTGACAACATTTCATTTTTTTAACACCTGAAAATGTATATATGGTTCGAAAGCATTTTGCCTCCTGATCACTGCAATATGTTTATATAATTTTAATATCGCTTATTATAAAAAATAAAAAATAATTAAAAATATGTCCTAATTTTACCAATACTACCACAGTATAGGTGAAACGCCTTTGCTTTTTTCACGAGAAAAAATCAGCGATCATAATTTTGTATTTTTGACAACTTCAAAGTACAAAGGGGGCAACTCTGAAATTCTATTTTCGAAGTTCGTTGCATACCTTCTCTCTCACTCTCAAGATAATAACTATTAGTATGAGCGGAACAGCACGAAGCGAACCTCGAAAATCGAATATTGGAGAATAGAACCTGACATTGACAATTTGAAATTAACGTCAGTTTTTTTTCTATAGAGAAAAGACAAAGAGATAAGTGTGTATTCTGTGATAGTATCGGAGTTACGCCCTTTTAGAATAAACACAAATTAATAAATTAATTATAAATTAAATACAAGTCCTAGCGACAAAATGAAACTGTCAGCATGTTCATCTTTTCAAACAAAATACAGAGAACCATTAAAATTATATGCTCAGAAATATGAAATGTTGTCAATTAGGACGTCATGGTAAGGCCCCAGGCCCAATGAGTGACTTCGAACGCGCGACCAGTAAAGTAACAAGTAAAAGCACGTAGCTTGCAGATAAACTATTCATTCTCTTGATAAGTAATTCCTTCGCCTTGTGGGATTAAGGGTAAGAGTGGACGCTCAAGTTAGGCGTGCGGCGTGCATGTTAAACAAATGAAACTCGTACTGGTGTACCTTTGCTGCCCGCCACGCTGCACGCCCCGCTGAACGCTCCGCTTCAAGCGTCCACTCGGGCCTTACACTAAGACACTCGTGCTAGCTAGCGGCAACCAATATCCGACAACCATGAGACAACTTGACAGGTCGCTTGGAAGAACGCCAGAGCCTTAAAACAACTGGACGCACGTCACTTGTTTTAAGGCTTTGAAACTACTCTTACTGGCTCTGTTTAGCACTGTTATTCAGTGCTTCTACTTTCTCAATGTTTTTCGGGAAACTTCTTTTTTCTACAGTTTGCTTTGTAAGTCACAGAACACGTCTCCAACGCGTTTGCGTTAAAATGTCAACTATGGGAACATTTGTTGCCATTTTGATCTGCAAGTGACGCTGCCAATTTTTCCATAGTAATTGGGATATTTACGTGAACGCGTTCGAGACGTTTGTTTGTGTGAAAACTTACACTAGAGGCTTAGTATGCTTAGTGTAGGTTATCGATAGCGAAATAAGTCTCGATAATTTTTGCGTTAAACTGTCAAATACTATGAGAACTGTTTGTTGCCGTTTCGTCCCGCTGGCGGCGCTGTCAATTATCCCATAGTAATTGAGGCTCAGAGCCTCTAGTGTAAGTTTGCGCATATAAAAACGTCTCGAACGCGTTCCGTAAACGTCTCAATTACTATGGAAAAATTGGCAGCGCCACTTGCGGATCGAAACGGCAACAAACTGTTCTCATAGTATTTGACATTTTAACGCAAACGCGTTCGAGGCGTATTTTGTGACCGAAAACCTACACTAAGCATACAGTTCTCATCGTATTTGACATTTTAACGCAAACGCGTTCGAGGCGTATTTTGTGACCGAAAACCTACACTAAGCATACAGTTCTCATCGTATTTGACATTTTAACGCAAACGCGTTCGAGACGTATTTTGGGACCGAAAACTTACACTAAGCATACAGTGCTTTGCCATTTCGATCTGCAAGTGGCGGTGCGTGCGCGTTTTTTTTTTAATTTATTAATTCCTCTATAGCCATTTTTTCAAGCTGTTGAACTTTGAATTCCATCCTAGAAGGGTCCAAGAAAACAGCGTTGCGATGAATTATGGCCCCTCTCGCCCCGTCATCAATCACTTTACTATTCATTCAAACCATTAGGGGATTTAGAGGAAAAACCATAGTTTTTAAGCAGCGTGCGAGTGCGAGCTGAATAAGGTTCATCCTTGCGATTTATGGTGAATTCAATCACAAAATAGAAGAAAACTGGATTACCTTCTTTGCTACTACGCGGTATAGTTAGGTCAAGTCATAAAAAATGACAAATGACCGCACTCGCGTTGTTTCTTTTATTCGGAATGCGGCTATTTTTGCGTCTTAATTGGCTTTCGTTTTAAATGTAAATCGAAGGAAAACCTTAAACGCTAGCCACTTGCGAGTACTCTATTAGAACTGTTCCTTAACATCGTCAATCGAAATAAGATATAATAAATGAGAGTTGTTGGAAAGTACAGAAATATTTCAGGCATCGAACAGGTTAACGTACTCTATAAAACTTTATTGCCGCGGAGGAACGCCCTCCGTAAAACAATATGCTATTAATGAAGTGCAATTCGTTATTTTCACAGTAATGTTCAGAAGTTCACACCCTTTTTAGGGTTTCCAACAGAAATGTACTGAAGGCAATTTTATTTATTTTTAACCGACTTGAAAAAAAATTGGATGTTCTATGTTCGACTGTATATGTATATATATATAATACCTATATATATTATGTTGTAATGTTGTCATTCAATTGCCGCTATAATCCTGTTTGAGCTACTGATAGATGCTATATTTCTACTTACACGACACCCTTGAATGATATGCTTCCGAAAATTGAGCCCCAGCTCTGCAAATTAATATCTGCCCCAACCGAGAATCTTATCCAACCCGAGACCTCAAGTCAGGTTCACACTATCCGGTCATTTATTTGTAGGTAAAGCAAACTAGCTAAGATGATATTAGGAAACTTCCAGTTTCCAAACTATGTTACGGAGAATATACAAACAACGTTTCGCAAAGTAAACAATTAAGTAAAGCAATTAAGTCGCAGCGTATCGCAGCGGAGCCGCTGCGTCGTTCCAACTTCTAACAGCTAGAGTGCACTCGAAATGCTTTTACTTACAAGTTTGGCTTGCTGGCCAAAGGGTTATTCCGAAATTTGAACTTCGTATCATTCCGTCCCTCTCATTCTTTAATTAATGCATCATCACTACTTAGTATAAAACAAAGTCGCTTTCTCTGTCCCTATATCCCTACGTCCTTATGTCCTTATGTATGCTTAAATCTTTAAAACTACGCAACGGATTTTGATGCGGTTTTTTTTAATAGATAGAGTGATTCAAGAGGAAGGTTTATATGTATAATACATGCATAATATGCCATGCGAAGCCGGGGCGGGTCGCTAGTTAATTAATAAACCGGAATGTGACGATACAAATTTGAATGCTTTAATTTCATTCATATCAGGCCTTATACTCTGAAATTCGATTTTCGAAGTTCGTTTCGTGCCGTTCCGTTCTCACTAATAGTTATTATTTTGAGAGTGAGAGGGATGGCGTGATACGAACTTCGAAAATCGAATTTCAGAGTAGCCCCCCTGACTGCGCGGTGGCGCCTTGTTCTTCTTCGTCTAACAACGTACGGTAAAGACATTTGTGATTCTTATTAATAAAGAATATTATAGAATTCTTGCTGCAAGTTTAATTAACATCGGCAGATGTGGCCAGCCCATTACCACTTAAGCTTACTAATTCTGCGTGCTATGTTGACGACGGTTCTGTGTCGAATAACCTCGTTGCGAATTTTATACTATGAACAAACACTGTATTTTGTATGAGTACACGAGATCTATTTGGGACGATGACTCGAGTTTGCGCAAACGAAATTTTAATGCGTTTTTGACGTGACAACGTCTTATAAATTGGTTTGCCGGGTGACACTTCAAGAAACTGCGTTACGCTCCGCTCACGTTATGCGCTCACAATGAGAGCGAGTGAGAGGCACGCGTCCCTTCCACTCGGGCATGGTTAGCCCGCCTAAGAGCGAGAGAGACAGACATAAAAAGTGAAAGGCACGCGTCCCTTCCACTCGAGCACAGTTAGTGTTAAATATAATTCTTTGTATAAATAAATGTTTTAAATTGTTACTATTATTTCATCCTTCTTCCTACTATACGAATGAATATTCACATTAAAATTATTTTACCACTCAAAGTCGTTGTCACGTAAAACTTTCGCCCGTATACCGACTTTACAGGCAACCAATTTTTTTTATCTACCCTCCATTGTCTAGGAAAGGTAGTCATCCGTCTTGCTCACTCTTCAAGGGCTCATAAACTTGATGCCCTCTAATTGGTAAAGTAAACGAACTGTTTATTGAGATGGGGTTTATTTGCAGTTTACTGCCATAAAAGTTCTTTTAAAATTGGCTTTTTTTTATGCGTTGAACTGAGTACGTTTCCAGCCAGTTTTCTCAGTACAATAATTACTTTTTGTACTAATTTGAAAACAAACTGCTTGCTCAACTCTGTCCTGCTTGAATTTTGACCAGCGAATTACGATGCAACATTTCCACTTTACCGGTTATTTCGATTGGTCGAATAGGATTTAATTTTCGGCTGCGACACGAGTTTATTAGTGGCCAGTAATACACAGTATTCTGCATACTACAATTTTGATAAATGAATGTTGTTAAAATAGACGCGATGAGATTTTGATAACGTCATTCCGTACTACCCGAAGGTCAGTCCGATTCAGTTTTGACTCCTTGGCTCCTAATTTGCTTGAGTTTTGGCACTGTTTCACACAAAGGGCTGTGAGTGGAGCATTACAGTCATAGGGAGATCGTTGGATACATTTTCATCTATTTGTGTTCATTTATCCGTGTACTATAGTCTGGCAGCTAAACCACTGCAGCCAGATGACACTTCCAAATGTCATTTTACGAAATAATGATACCACATTTATTTCACTAGTGCTCGACTAAGGTCACGTAATGAATGATTTGATTATTGAACGAACGAAATATTTTATGAATGTCACATTCGTAGTTTAGTATATTTCAAAAAAAGCGCGATACTTTTGAGGCATTCAAGGTTCATATTAACATAGTAGATAAAATGTGCGATGACTTTGTAATAAACGTAAATAGTGACAGCAGCAGTGAAACTGATTCGGAATAATTGAAGTTTTTAAGTAAAAGTACAAAGGTAGAAAAAAATATTAATGTGATATTTGTTGTTTTATTTATGGCAAAATGGGGAATGAGTTGAAAACTGGTAACTGATTTGACATACTTCCGCACATTTCCAAATCGCGCTCTTACACTACTAACTAGAAAACATCCAACAAAACCTTATTTAACAAACCATTTTATTAAAATACGCTTTGAAAATTCTCATTTATGACGCAAATTAATTTCATTACATCGTTCATTCTTTCATTCACTCACTAAGTCACATCACTATTTAATATTTGCCAAAAACTGACAACACTGAAAGTGTCATCTGGCTGCAGTGGTTTATCTGCCAGACTATACAATGAAAGTTTAACAAATGCTACAGAACTATCAACCCGACAAAGATATCGTACGTTAATTGGAGGCGGAACTGACTGCCGAGTTAATAATGTTAATATTTCATGCCGAAGCATTTCTACGGAACGAGATTCATCTAGAGAAGGCTTTGAGTAATTAGATGTGCTCAAACTCCTAACGAAGAGAGAATATTGTGATTCTCTCGTTATTGTGTTATGGTATGATTTTGATATTCGAATCGTACTCATTGTCACATAGAAGAAAGGCTGACTAATTCTACGAAGTTAGAAGTAATGAATCAACAATTTAATTTCGTTGTATTTTTATCGATCCGTTTTAAAATTAAACCTGTCTTAATTTGCTTGAATTTAAACTTATATATAGACCTGCTAGCTTATTACGTAACTCGCTCGCGATCACCATCGTCTTCATTTTGACAGTTCATGTATGGGCTGACAATTGACATCGGAATCAGCTAGCTGTCACATTCATACATGAACTGTCAAAATGAACACGATGGCGATTGCGAGCGAGTTACGTAATAAGCTTCCTGTACGCAGAGCGACGTTATAGTCGTCGGTAGATAGGTTACATTAATCCTTCGTCTGAGACTTCATACATTTACTTCATACACTTGCTTCAATGTCCAACTTTATGCTAACTGCTAGTTTCGTCTTTATTATGTGACGTCGCTGCCTCGCTCTAACCAACGTCAACTCCACGGAATTTTCTCATCGTACGTTTGAAAGCAACCAATTTCACTGAGAGCCGCACGCACTCGTAAACGCTCGAGCGTAACGAAGCCATAAACTTTGCAAAAGCTACGGTAATTGTCTACTAAATCTTCGCATTCCCAAAACTTACCCAGACTGTTGCTTGAGACAACTTCTGTCTCATATACAAAAGCGCAACACTACGAATTAGAGGGGGACACATATAGTGCTATGCGTTTATGGAGTGTGCTTCCGAGGGCCAGATAATTAGCACAATATGGCGTCGAGCACATTCAGACGGGGTGGATGAATAGTAAAAATATTCATACGCATGGCAACACTTGCGGCAAGTATGTTGTAGACTGAAGCGCTTTGCACACATGGCCATGAATAAATATAAAAAAACGATACATTCGTGGTGCATTCTATAAAAATGAATGTAAATGTCAATTTGTATTTCTACAGGGCTGGAAAATGTACAACTGATATTGTTGCACTGTTTTAGGATAAAAAATCCAAACAGCTAAAACTAAAAATGTGCGTAGGTAAGTTTCAAAGTAGGAACTGACGAATGTTTTATTGTGTACACTAGTGATTCATGGAATAACAGAGATACCACTACACAATATTGTATAGACGAAACAATCCTTTTACGAATCTTGTTTATGGAACGACCCTCGCAGGTGGGAGGGGGAAGGGGGAGCAGTAATCGAGTTGCAAATGACATGCACGCGTTGTCTATGGTTCGCTAAGAGGTTCTGTTAGTGAGGTGGAGAGTGAATTGTAACCACATATTTGTAACTTGTAAGCTCTCGTATTCACGAGAGGTAACTTCATCATACTAATTAAAATTTAAAGCGTGAAGAATTGAAAGTAATTGTTTGTTTTCAATAGTATTGGAAAATGTTTTAAATCACATTTAATTAATAATAGTATAAACTTGCTTGGTTTTTACGCCCATAGTTTAGTTATGCAGCAACGAGTAGTAGGTATGATTAATTGATAACACAAAACTATCTTCATGCTTAATGAATGTTTTCGAATTATGTGTGAGTGGGATAGATATTTGCTGATGCAGACTGTTAACACTTGATGACATTCAGTCAACGGACAATTTCTTATTTTTGCGTTTCACACTAAATGTTTGTGGTTTAATAAAATAATTAGCTGTTCCCAGCGACTTCGTCTGCAAAGAATTCGTTTGTCATTATCCCGCGGCAACTACGCAATTTTCCGGGATAAAAACTAGCTTATGTGCTATTCCAGACTTTTCTCTATCTATGTGCCAAATTTCATCCAGATCCGTTGGGCCGTTCTGGCGTGATTGAGTAACAAACAAACATCCATCCATCCATCCATACTTTCGCATTTATAATATTAGTTAGATTATTACGCGCCCGGAATCAATTTTCCGGGATAAAAACTGTTAGGGTCTCAAACTTGATTATCTCCATACCAAATTTTGACACAGTCGGTTGATTAGTTTACGCGCGAAAGCGTATCAAACAAACACATTCGCTTTTATGGTATTAGTTAGGATTTTATAAGACACAAGAGAAAGAGAGAGGTATATGCAAAACAGTGTTGCCGTTAGCGTACATTTTACACATTTGACGTACCTTTTTAGCCTCCAATGTATGTGTAATGGGGTCCAGTTTACGTACCTTTTGTTCTTATCCAAAACTATGTGTAACATTTTATAAACCGCAGCCAAACAGTTGTGGCAAAACTGAGAGCGTTAGAAGCTGTGTTAAGAGTTGAGTAAAAAAAATGCTTATGTACCTTTTTATCCCAAAATGTACCTTTTCAACGCTGTATATGTACCTTTTGGGAACTCAGTTGTGGCAACACTGATGCAAAACCATTCCTGCTGCTAAATGTTGTATGCCTAATTTCGCGTGTGGCAACAAAGTCCTTCGGTAAATCTGTCGGCGCGGCTGCACCCTCACAGGCCATTGCACTTCGCCCCACTTACCCCCCTCCGTATAATTAGAACATGTCGCCTTGTTTTGGCTTCCGTTGCCGGTTAGGCAAAGTTCTAAACTGGCTAGTCGACGGTGTGCGGATGCAACTTTGTCTCATGGTCATGGAGTTTTAAAGATTCCGTGTACAGTTAAGTATCTAGTTGAAATAAGTATTTCGTGTCATGTGTCATGTGTAGTGTTAGTTTGCGATGTATTACGATCAATCAAATAACTATAAAAACAACCGAGATATAAAGCTATCAAGGATTTGTGTCTATCTCTTTCCAGAAAAAAGGAATTTTAATATGAAGTTTATACTCGTGGGCGTTGTGACATATGACGTCATATGTCATACCGGTAGGCTTATTGTATAACTCGCTCGCAATCATTCATGTATGTGTGTTCATGTATGGGCTGACAATTGGCATCGGAATCAGCTAGCTGTCACATTCATACAAGAACTGTCAAAATGAACACGATGGCGATGGCGAGCGAGTTAGACAATAAGCCTACAGATCTCGCTTTCTCGTCTCTTAGGATATTTCCATATTTTATTAGGAAATGTGTTTTTTTCTAATGCATATTCCCTGTTGAACTAACTCAACCACTTGCTGGAATATTCCAGATTGATTTTACGCCACGTATTCTTTAAAGGTAAAGGCAACACGAGAAACAAAGTGCTTCGTGGTAAATACCGCAGCAGCCTCCGCACTAAGTGCTGGTGTGTGGGCACCATGAATTACTGAGTAGCGCTTACTGCTCAGTTTAGGCTGTCTTAGGCTCCAGCCACAAATTTACGCGGCTAGCCTCGTAATTTATTGAACACCACAAATCAATACAAAACATTACAGAAACGAAGAACAAGGAAAATTATTGGAAGTATCAGAAAAATACACCATTGAATTGCTTCGCAGGTGTGTAAAGTTGTCACAATTTAAAAGGCCCGTTTTGACAGTTTACGCCCATGAAGTTCTCTATTTTTTACCGATCGAAATGTTCTGAAGGTAATTGCATTTTTCATTGATGGGTATCGCTCACTCAGCTAAGTGCTGTGCATAAAGATTTTTTCGTATTGTCCACCGACTATTAATGATCGGTTAAGGAAAAAATAAATCGATCTAGATATTTTTTTTAAGGCCGACTCGCACTTGGCCGGTTACATTTATTTTAAATAAAATAAATAAATTACTGAACTTCACCAGCTGTGTAGTGATCTTTACAGAAAATTATGACCTTGGAGCTCAAAGCTATAAACAATGGCAACACTGATTTCAATGGAGTGGCTCGTCTTCATCATCTGAAGAAAATGATTGACTGAAGATTCACTTTTTCTCGATTTTTTTTGTGATTGAGTGAATGTTTTTGTAACAAAAATATTAAATGAAAGAAAATTGACCTTTCCTAACATTGTATCATTTCAAAATACCTACAATATCAATTTAAGTTAAGTTACAATACATATTCAAATCGATCAAATACTGATGCAAACTTGAATCGATTTATCGTGAGTATCGAGTACCGAATCGTACGGTGACATCACTCGTTACGTCGGGAAGACAAATGTCAAAACGGGCCTTTTATTTTGCAACGACTTTAGTCAGTGTTTTGAGATATCATGTGTTATTGGTATTTAGGGTTGCGTTTCATCGCATCGATCGATGGGGCCATATTATTAAAAGAAGAAGAAGAAGACTTTAGTATATATTATCTGGCGATATTTTATCTTGAGTTATTAATATTCGGCTTTAACCTTTGCGGCCTAGACAAAGAAAAAGGCAAGTGTATAACGCGGCGCCACTCGTCTAGACGCTGTTATGTTACCCTCCGAATTCCGCGAAATCTCCGAGACTATTATCTAGTTATTTATAAAGATATTTCGAAGAGGCTAATAGACGCTACGCTCCGGGTGCCCGCAGAGCTGGCAGCTTCCTTGGACAACGCATTAGTGTCACTGTCCAAAGGGGAAGTGCCACGAGCTCGCGAGGCCTCTCCTTTTTACTTATTTTATTTTAATACTAGCTGTTGCCAGCGACTTCGTCTGCAAAGAATTCGTTTATCGCTATCCCTCGGGAACTACGCAATTTTCCGGGATAAAATGTAGCCTATGTGCTATTCCAGACTTTTTTCTATCTATGTGCCGAATTTCATCCAGATCCGTTGGGCCGTTCTGGCGTGATTGAGTAACAAACAAACAAACATCTATCCATACTTTCGCATTTATAATATTAGTTAGATTACATTTAGTTTAGTTTTTAATTTTGTTATAGTTTAATTTGTGTAACCACGGCTTTTTTTTATAACAAACTAGCGACCCGCCCCGGTTTCGCACGGTATATAATGCATGTACTGTACATATAAACCTTTCTCTTGATTCACTCAAACTATCTACTATCTGTTATAAAAAACCGCATCAAAATTCGTTGCTTAGTTTTAAAGATTTAAGCATACATAGGGACAGAGAAAGCGACTTTGTTTTATACTATGTAGTGATTAAACCTTGAATATGGCAACATTTTGGTTCCTCTTTCGTCCAGTATCTATACTATAATCGACTATATATCTAAAACCTAGGGCTAAAACCTTTGATCTTATTTAACCAGACGTTTAGCTAATAAGTAAATGAAACAAACGTCACGAGAAGCTATATCGTATTAAATACGTTTTCGCGCTCCGAATAAAACATAAAATTTTCAGTGAAACGTAATTACAGTACTCATTTACTTCGTTATCATCTGAATTATGAGCTGGAACGTTAATTGAAGCGAATAACGTTATTTAATGTTGCCCATTACATGGGATTATGTTATACAAGGTTCAAACAAAGACTTAAGAATATGGGTTTTAAGAATATGGCTTACAAATTAATGTTTCAAACAATTTAGACAAGACATCCGACTTTCAATATGAAACTACAACACAACGGATAACTCACGTATAAACAATACCCTGCACGCTGGCACGCACGCTGGTGCGTTCACCAAAGGATAAAGAGCCCCTTAATGTTCCTGGGGTGTACATGATTCCGTGTTCTTGTGGGAAAAACTACATCGGTGAGACGGGGCGAAATATATCCATTAGATTGTCGGAACACATACGTAGTATGAAGAAACAGGATGACAAGGGCTCTGCTGTCGCCGAACATGCGATGGAATCTGATTCGACGCATTACATCCGTTTTGATAAGGTGTCCGTACTGGCGAGAGAAAAGTTTTTCATTCCGCGGAAAGTACGTGAAGCCATCGTAATAAGTCGGTATCCCAATTTTAATCGTGACAGCGGATGGTCGGTGCCCCCCAGTTGGAAAACTGTTTTAAATATTGACCAAACGGTGAGTGTGAGCGAACCTTTACAAAGTGACGTGATCAGTGTTGTGTGCTGCCCTACTTTAGACTATAATAAAAATGAGGGTAGTTGTGCGCCGATGTCAGCTGCGCCGAGTAGCCGCGCGAGCAGAGCGTTGGCGCGCAGTGTTCGTTTCGCTGCCGCCGGGGCGAGCGCTCCCTGATGAAGGGCTTCGAAATAGTCCGAAACAATTGTCGGAGCAATCCTTCGGCTTTTATACGTGAGTTATCCGTTGTGTTGTAATTAAGACATCCGACTCTTAATAACCCTATACCAGGTCTAAAATTGTTCCGGCGTGTTTCAGCTAGCCCTGTAAATATTATTCAGGATTTTTTTGTCATAGTCTGCAAATGTTTCCATGCATTGATGCGAAAAAGCGTATTCTGCCTCGCAAGCAACATTTACAACAAACTACCTATTGCTTTTAGATTGTTACCATTACACGAACTTAAAAATAGAGTCTAAACTAATTTCTAAGTGCTATTATTCAATTTTGACAGACAATTTTATGATTAAATAATTACAAAATAATATTAATTGATTAATGTAAATAATTTCATTACATACTTTTATCAACATTGATATTTATGGAATTTAACATGATATCTTAATTTTAAATATCCTACTAATATTATAAATGCGAAAGTTTGTGAGTGAAGATGTGAGTGTGTTTGTTTGTTCCTTCTTCACGCTAAAACGACTTGACGGATTTGGATTAAATTTGGAACGAAGATAGCTGGTACCCTAGATTAAAACATAATCTACTTTTTATCCCGGAAAATTCCATAATTCCCGCACGATAGCGATAAACATGTTAAAACATTGCTAATTCTACGCGGACGAAGTCGCGGGCACAAGCTAGTGTTAAATATTGTTTAGTTACGAGTATTTCTGTATTCTATAATTCGATTTTTACCGTGACTGATTTTTGTATGCTTATCAGCAAAAAAGTGTTGCTTGCCTAACTTATCCACCACTGTATCCAACTGTACTTTATGTTTACAGTAAAATCACTTTGACTTTGACTTTCAAAGTGAGCCGCGTCAAATGCGGCACTAAATGAAAAAAAAATGAAACCTTTGTAGAGGTGTTGCTAAAGTCAAACTAACCGAAGCATCTGCTGAAGTATTCCGGAATTGTTCTGACAGACCTTGTGTATATACAATAATACATACATGTATACATGTATTGTATCGGGTAGCCAGGAGGCTACCGTAGACATGGCTCCGTATCGATTGCCGCTAACCGGTCTGCACACGCCACGCTGACGTCACGCACTACGCACGCACTTGCTGTTTTGTACACGTCATGTACATGTGTGGGTTAGGTTACCAACTGGGGCCTTACCATGACGTCTTAATGCGACTCAGTTTAGGTTCGCTCGCTGTCAGATCCATACTAAAAATGACAGCTAAAACCTGAACTGCTAACTGCTGCTAGCTCGAGCTAAAATAGCAAATGCACCAACACAATCTACTTAATCGTAGCTGTTGACATTGAGATTAATTCTTATTTCGTCGTGAGCCGTAGGTTTTTGCGTGTGAACGTATAAATATGGGGTCTGAATATTTTATGCTCTCGTATTATTGATTAGTCGGGCTAGTGGCTGTTGCGAAGGTCATGACAGAACAATTACCTACCCAGACTTCGATATATTTTATTCATCCTACTTAATATTATAAATGCGAAAGTTTGTGACGATGTGAGTGAGTGTGTATGTTTGTTCCTTCTTCGGATTCGGAAATTTGGAACGAAGATAGCTGGTACCCTAGATTAAAACATAGGCTACTTTTTATCATGGAAAATTGTATAGTTCCCGCGAGATAGCGATAAACATGTGAAAGGTCGTAGCTGCCTAGAGTCGCAACGCACATAATTATTGCAGTATACTCGTATACTATCGAGTATCGACATCAATTCTTAAGTCTAATTCGTCTACTCTATATTTGAATGCCTCGGGTTTTGTATGAAAATATTAAAAATACACCAATTATAGTGATATTTCAACCAATATACAAAAAAGCTTGACAAAACTTTCTCATGAACCAGTATCTGTTAGTGAAAACCGCATGAAAATCCTTTCAATAGTTTTTCGCTAACAGACAGACGCGACGCAATGGAAGATTGTTCTAGAATAAGCATTGATTAATTTCGACTTGATTTCTCTTCGCCTGTGAAAACGGCTCTTGACAACAGACGACGAAGTAAATCCTATGGTTCCTTTTTGCCTTATAAGGCACGGAATCTTAAAAATATCCTATTTAACGCCAACGTTTGCCCTCAAACAAGGCTATACGAGCATCATGGCGTCACCTCTGTCTCCGTTTCCGGAACGGCGTCTCAGCGAGTGTCGTGTCTCGATTACGCGTCATTATGACTGGGCACCAAGGAAGTTGGAGGTACGCCACGTTATGACAACGATAATCATGCGATGCGACCCGTCCACATCCACCCTTGCATTGGTAACGATGCGCGGCGCGATGACGCGTCTGTAATTTTACTCTGTAAGACTTTCGCGCTCACGTATTAATGGAGCGGGTCGCGGGGGCGAGAGGCACAAGCTCCGCCCAAGCTCCGCCCGTACGCTCAAGGACTTTAGCGCGTGTACAAGCCTTAATACAGCTGGCTTATTGTCTAACTCGCTCGCAATCGCCATCGTGTTCATTTTGACAGTTGTTGTATGGGCTGACAATTGGCATCGGAATCAGCTAGCTGTCACATTCATACAAGAACTTTCAAAATGAACACGATGGTGATTACGAGCGAGTTAGACAATAAGCCTACAGGTACAACATTAATGCAAAGAATTACCCCCTTATTCATAAACGCTCTATAGGCGTCTGCTAACTTAGCAATCGTTTGTCTTAAATCTGAGAAAGGTAAATGTCAATGTGACAGATAAGGACAAACGATTGCTAAGTTAATAGAAGCCTAAAGAGCGTTTATGTCAGTGTTGCCGTTAGCGTACATTTTACACATTTGACGTACCTTTTTAGCCTCCAATGTGTTATGTGTAATGGGGTCCAGTTTACGTACCTTTTGTTCTCATCCAAAACTATGTGTAACATTTTATAAACCGCAGCCAAACAGTTGTGGCAAAACTGAGAGCGTTAGAAGCTGTGTTAAGAGTTGAGTAAAAAAAAATGCTTATGTACCTTTTTATCCCAAAATGTACCTTTTCAACGCTGTATATGTACCTTTTGGGAACTCAGTTGTGGCAACACTGGTTTATGTATAAGGCTAGTTATTAATCAGCTGGACCTGAATCCGCGTTTTCGGTATTTGTACCGTTGAAGATTTTTGAAGTGCGATAAGCAGCTCACTAGCCACCTTTTTTTCACCATACTGGATGAAAGACAAAGGGATCAAAGCCCATACAGCCAAGTTTTCACTACTCAACGCGAACACTTGACGGAATTAGTTTCTTTGATTTTAAAATAAAAAGAAATTACTGAGGGAAGTCGGATTGAAAAATTTGTAGTTTTTTAGTACTTATGAATATTTAGATTATTGACACTTTTGTCAGTCTGTCACGTATTCGCGTATTAATCTTATAAGATAACTGGGTTGACAGCTGAGCACCGCAAACCGGGACCTTGTCCCCGTGGCCTCCGCCAGGGTCGTGCTTAGAATTGGCTGCCAAATAAATGTCTAATCGTAAATAGGTTGAGGCGGCACGCGAGGGCTTTTTGAAGTAAATGGTCGTCGAGTTAGACGCAGTGCGAAAACAACTAAAATAAGAGCAGTTTATCTTCTTTGGCGGCGTTGGATGGGTAAAAAATGTTAAACTCGCGTCAGACATAAGACGGAGGGAGAGTTTCAAGCAGGATATCAGGATCCTCTAAGAGCTTATTTTGAAATACGAATGGAGCTAGAGTCGCGTTCTATTTTTGAAGTGTACGTTGATATCGTCGCTTTAACGTATGTGCGTTTGGCCTTGCGTTCTCTCAGCTGACCACAGTTCGAATCTCGTATAGAAAGAGTTTTCTGTTTTTTTTTGTTTTTGTGCGAGTGTGCGAGTGTGTAGTTTTCACTTCTGCCGGCACTCCCGGAGTGCTACCCGGTGCTTTTTTTTCTTTACTTAAAACCATTGGACTAGTTTTCACCAATAGATAGATTAATGAGAAAGGTTTTTGATTGAAGGATTTGTTGAGTTTATTTATAAATTTAATGAAATAGGCAGTGTTAGCATCGACTTTGCTCCCGTGCGAAGCCGGGGCGAGTCGCCACTCCTTAATATTTGACTAGTCTTTTCTTTTTCACTTCACGATAAACGCAGGACAAAATAAATAACTTCCGCCTCCAATTTAATATTTATCAAAGCCGTTAAAAGAATCCCTCAACTTTTCAACGCAAACTCTCACCCCTCACCCCTTAAAACAACATCCCCCGGGAACCATATCGGATAGCTATCGGGGCATAGTGATCGATACATTGCGCAGCTGATATTTATTTATTTATTTTACGTCACCCTTGGCCGTAATTGGGATTTTACGCCCGCTTCGTGGAGAGAAAATCTCACTTCCTGGCCGAGGCAAGACGTAAAACTTTATACAAACCACGGGCGGTAATTCGTAAAGCCCCAGATCGCATATTTATGGCCCTCACCTTCGGTTCGAACCACAAACACCTGCGATCTGGGACAATTACGAATTCACCGCCCTAGGTCTGTAATGTACTATATTAAATCACTACACAATTATCCTTACAGGCGATCCTAATTCGATATTGTGGCACTTAACTACTATTGACACTATAAAAAGGTCCTAGGTGGCATAAAACAAGCAATCCCTATATGTATAGTTATAGGCTATAACTACCAATATATTGCCGGGATATTATCTTAAAAATCTTTTACGTCGCCCCGGGCTGTAAGTAGCAATTTAGCGCCCGCTATGCGAGCGGAAGTTTCCGCTTCTTGGCCAGAGGAAGAAGTGAAATTGTGTACACACCTCTGGTGGCGATAAAGAAAGCGCCAGGTCGCATGTTTATCGCCCTCGCCTTTGGCTCGTGCTACATGCTCCTGCGATTATTTCGCTATCCTTGGAATGTAATTTAGCTCTGTGTACTTCTTGTATATACTCTCTCTTTCTTTTCCCTTAAATATCCCATTTCAAATAAAAATCGTGTGTAGTGTGTTAAAAACTCATAATAATATTCAATTATTCCATACCGCAAAACGTATTTCGTAGACGTTCGTAGAGCGTCTACGAGCGTGCATCTGGCGTAGAGGGTCTACGAGACAGGTGCTACGGTTACCCGTGAGATTTCATGCAAATATCTAATTTGGATGTCGTAAAGGTCATCGCCCTCTATTCGTCCGAACATTTAAACGTTCATTTGTTTTTGTACGTGTTCTATAAAATTGTTCGTGTTTTGTTTCAGTTAACGGAACGGATTTCTTTGAGGGTTCTATTAGGTAAGTTTAATTGGAATATGCTTTGCCCTGCGGTTTTTCTCACGTGAACTTTTAGATGTAGTACCTACGAAATATAGTAAGAAAAAACTTCCCAAATTTTGCTAAACTTGGCATTTAGGTCTTGTTACCTTAGGCCCTGTCTATCCCGTAAAGGATAAAGACGAAATTTATGTATGTATTTATTTTTCCACTTCGACTACGGAATCCTAAAAAATGACATTTTTTAGCCGTTGAGCTTAAAGACGTGTTGCGTGTTGAATCTCATGATTTTAAAATGAGCCTTAACTATTCCTGTTTCTCTGAAAAATATATTCAGGTACTTTCAACGTAATGAATAATTCCCAAATGTAATGTACACCTTTGAAGCGTTGTGTTTGATCTATTTTAAGATCATTCATAAAAGATTTGACATCTCCCTCTTATAACCTTGATGTTGTATAGTGCTATCCCTTTCAATCGCGAGGGTGCACAGGAGTTTTGATTTTAATAAAATAACAGGGAAAATTTAACCTTAAATAATAAATTACTCATGAATATTTTTAAAGGGATGATTACTCAATGCAAGTTAGATAAATTACCTGCCAGAAACAGACGAAATGCCTTCTTTATAGTGATGTAACTAAAGTTCGAATTTCCACTTTCGAAAACGCGAATGCGAATAAAGGTTTTTTTTTTATTTGACACCAAAGTTACTGCACAATATAATTACTATGTTACGTTTTTAGTTCCTAAAGAATTCTCAATATTTGTTTGTTACTTTTAAATTAACTTCGGGTCAGAAACAGCTTTTGGCCATTACTACTGAAATAATAAGGGTATTTTTTTTTCTGGTATATTTTTAATTAATATTCATCTGTGCTGGTCTGGAAGCAAAGAAAAAAAACCGGCCAAGCGCGAGTCGGACTTATTATTTTGATTTTAGTATTTGTTGTTGCAGCCACAATAAAAATACATGCAAATGTCAACTGTCTGGCTATTACGGTTCTCGGGATCTAACTCGGAGAGTGGTAGCCATGAAAAAGGGCTAAAATATCACGTTTTTTGTATGGGAGCCCCCTTTAATTATTGTTATTGTTTAGTTTTTAGTATTTGTTGTTATAGCGGCAACTGAAATACACACACAATCTGTGAAAATTTCAATTGTCTAGCCATTACGGTTCTTGAGATACAGCCTGGTGACAGACGGACGGACGGACGGACGGACAGAGAAGTCTTAGTAATAGGGTCCCGTTTTTACCCTTTGGGTACGGAACCCTAAAAACGTAGAATGTACCAGTTGCTTCTCTTCCCGCGCAGATCTTAGGAAATCTTAGGAATCATGTTGTAGGCGATGTGGCTAGCAACCCATCACTAGATTCCTCTTTTTTTTTTATGTGAATAGGAAGGCAAACAAGCAAGTGGGTCACCTGATGGTAAGCGATCACCACTACCCATAGACACCCACAACCCCGGAGGGGTTGCAGATGCGTTGCCAACCTAGAGGACTTAGATGAAATGCCTCTTGTGCCCGTAATTTCCCCGGCTGTCTTACTCTCCACACCGGAACACAGCAGTGCAAGCACTGCTGCTTAGCGGCACGATTAGCGAGTAAGATGGTGGTAGCGATCCGGACGGACCTTGCACCCTTGTGCAAGCCGCAAGGTGTAAAGTGCGGGTGGTAGGGCCTTCCCTACCACCCGCACTTTACACCTATACGCCCACAATCATGCTAAACGTGGCCTTTAGGTCTTTTTTAACCGTAAGGGACAAAGACGTGATTTATATATGTATTAATAAATTATTTCCATATACCAACAACATTCGTGCAATCCAGTAATATTAAAAATGCGAATAATCGCGGATGCGAATGTGAACATTCGTTACATCACTATCTCTCCATTACAGAGGATCGTATGGAATATTCATATCATAACCTGTGATGGCCGCATCCATCATTCAAGTTTGTGCAAATCTCATTGATTTGTCAGTCAAACGCTCCGTGTGACGATAGGAATTGGATTCGTACTGTTTATGTATGAGTTACACGACTGCATATTTACTCTTATGTTTGTACTTAAACCGGCCGAGCGAGGGAGAGAGCAAGACAAACCTGAATGGCATTCTATGAGCTCACGGAGTGTACTGTAGTCCGAATTGAAAAGTTATCGTATAGATGGAAAGGGGAATCAAAATAGAATAGAATAAATTTTATTCAAATTTAATTAATAATAATAATTGTTTTTAATTTTTTTATTTGTTAATTAGGGTTCCGTACCTCAAAAGGAACCCTTATAGGATCACTTTGTTGTCCGTCCGTCCGTCCGTCTGTCAAGACCCTTTTTCTCAGGAACGCGTGGAGGTATCAAGCTGAAATTTATATCAAATACTCAGGTCTACTGCCCCTTAGAGCTGTGAAAAAAATCAAACTTCTAAAGCCAACTCAATCAAAAGATACAGCCGTTTATGCCGCTCCGCAAATTTTCGAAACTCAAGGGAATTAAAACCTACAGGGTACTTCCCGTGATCGCAGAATTTTGAAATCTGGTATGAAGGTAGGTCTTATAGCACAGATTAAGGAATAATTGCGAAAACCGTAAATATGTATGTCTGTCTGTATATATCATTGACCAATATAAAGTGACCCTACACTGCGTACATCTTGCTTTGGAATAGGGCTATGCTTACACTGGTTTATAGATATTTATAGAGAATGGTACGGAACTAACGAAACCCTCGGTGCGCGAGTCCGACTCGCACTTAGCCGGTTTTTTTTTAGTGATGTAGTGATGGGTTGCTTGCCGCATCGCCTATAACGTGATTCCTAAGATCACCCTTTCCCCCGATGGACATTTACAATTAGCGCGGGAAGAGAAAAGCAACTGGTTTATACATTTTATGTTTTTTCTTTGCTCCTAGACCAGCATGGCAGGGTATTTGTATTGTATTTAATTGCGAATTTTCTAGAACAAAACCAACCAATATTTTTAAAGATCAGATATTTCAACGCTTTTTCAGACCATAAACAACAGAACAACCGCCGCTTTGTTTTCAATTATGAACCCTGATGCGCAGACAATAAGTGCTGTCAGCCTTCAAAGATTTATCTCCTTAGTTGTCGGCTTTTAAAAAGTATAATGGAAAAGCTTTGCCCTTTAACTTACTGCTCTAAGAGAAAGAAAACCTGTTTCTAAATGCAATTTTCTCCTATTATTCTATAATATATACCATACATAATAGTTGAAGTGTACTCGGTGTTAAGATAATTTGTTATTTCCGACGGACGACACTACGAAATAAAAAGTCACTGAGTCTAAATCATTCGTTTTTTTGCTTAACTACAAAATATAATGCAAATATACATATTCATACAGTGTCTTAATCTAATGCATATTTACCTGTGACGGTTCTGGCTGAAAATCAGTGCTGCCCAGCAGGTAGGTATATCACCTCAGCGTAATGCTGAGCCAGCCACCGTTTAACTTTAGCGAAGACACACGACGCTGATGATCTATTTTTCAAGTCTCTGTTATTTGTTTATTTATTTTCTATAAAATTGTGTGTATGCTCTTATATTTTGTGTTGCAAAAACAAATAAATGTCTTCTTTCTTTACCTAAGCTTGCATTAAAAACCATAGACCACGGCTTCTGCTAAAAGGATAGCATCGTACGTTCCTTTTTAAAATTATGCGGCAGCATTGTAAAACAGAATAATGGCAACACTCGGCGCCGGCACAATAAATAACTTTACACGCAAAAGCGCTCCGCGGCCGACAAGGGAATGTTTCCCTTGGGAGGAAAACGAATTAAGCTGCAAAAACATGCAATATGTGGGTATTAATATGGTTTTTCTAACCTTTCTGAGAGAGAAACATTACAAATCCTCGTTGATTGTTCTAATATTTTAATATCCGTTAGTCTCAGACCAAACAAAAAGCACTTTTAATGTGTTCCACTTCCACGCTCTGAATTTATGTACCCGGAAAACAATGTCACAGCGCCATCAGTTTTGATTTTGAAATTTGGAAAATAAAGCAATTTACTTAAAAATATGTATAATTACACAAACGAATAACTCACGTATAAAAGTCGAGCCTCTTGGAGCGCTCGCTCTGGCGGCAGCGAAGCGAGCACTGCGCGCCAGCGCTCTGCTCGCGCAGCTTGTACCGGCGCACAACTACCCTCGTTTTCATCGTCAATTTTATTATTGTCAAAAGTAGAGCACAGAACACTGATCACGTCACTTCGTAAAGGTTCGCTCACACTCCCCGTTTGGTCAATATTTCAAACAGCCCACCGCTCCAAGAGGAAGGACTACGTACTAGTCCGAAACATGTCGAGCATTACTGACTTGTATACGTGAGTCTCACGGCAGTTTCATGTTGAAAAATTTAGTAGTAGATCGTCAGTGTATCTTTCTGTTTTCTTCTCAAAACAGAAAGTATGAGTGTTGCGAGCGGCAGCCGGCATTCCATACGTCTCAATTATTCGGTCTAGACAAGGACTGCGGTATTTTTAGCGCAGGACGCAGGATATTCGGCTGATCGATATGAGACGGGAAATGTTTGTTGTTTATGGGTATATATACACTTTAATAAATGAGATTTGGTGAAATGTTGAGAACTGGGTTTGGGATATGCTGTAATATTATTATTATTTAAAGTAGATGATTATATTAGAGTTTTGCGTGTATTATACTCGCGCCTCGTCCTCGAGATCAGTATTAGTAGGTTATATATATACACATGTAGTTACACATAAGTGATACCACTCTCACCACAATAGTTGAGAAATTATTTCCCTTTTTTTTTTTTTTTTGCGGGTAATTTTAACCCAATATCTCCTTTTAATCTGTTACTGGCCCGCGCTCGCGTCATTCACATTTTAGTGCTCAACCACTCAATACCTGTTCTAAATATTCAACGGTAATAAAAGTGTTCATTACACGCCAAAGATGTCGAAACGGAAGCCAGAAGATAATTATAAGCACCTTTTAAATAAAATTAAGAAATTGGAACGCCAGGTAAACCGTAAGCGTACCATTTCTTCGTCGTCGGACGAAGACTATTCAGTGCGTCCACCACGTTCGTGTTCATCAAGCAGAGAATCAGAAGATTCAGGTATGTACCAGAAACAATAATCTTTCGAAATAACCATAACCGTTGTAACCGTAAAAACCGTTTGCTTTCATGACAAACATTGGGGGTATTCAAGGTATTCAACCCAAAACTCAAATAAAACGGTTATCATCTCTTACCTGTAATAAATTTAATAATATTTTCTAGTACCTACCTATGTAGGTCATAGACGCGATACAATTTATGCTGCAACATGCAAAATCCTATTTTAGGTTTTAAACTAAAAGTGTGTAATCTATGCACTTTCTTCCATGCACAAATATTTGAGTCTTGTAATTACAAGACTAATAACGTAATATTTGTTTTAATTAATGGCATATAAACGTGACATAATTAGGCATGCAGCAGGGTGCAAAAACCTATTTAGGTTTTAAACACAAAGTGTGCAAGTTATGAGCAACACTCTTTTCTACGCACCTTAAACAAATATTGGGTCTTGTATTTACATGATTACCCACGTAATATTTGTTTTAATGCCATATAAACGTGACATAATTAGGTATGCAGCAGGGTGCAAGAACCTATTTAGGTTTTCAACAGAAAGTGTGCAACTTATGTGCCGCACTCTTTTCTACGCACCTTAAACAAATATTGGGTCTTGTATTTACATGGTTACCCACATAATATTTGTAGTGTACTGATTGCAGTATGTATATTAACTCTGCGTCAAAAACTACGATTAAAATACGATTTTTTAGCATACGTTTTATTACGTTTTTTCAGTTATGGCCGCTCTCGGACCACAAGATTGGCTTCACCAAGACGCACAAGACGTTGAGGAGCCGTTACCAATCGACGTAAACGTTTTAGAAGTTAACAACGAGTCAGAGGTGGCCCAAAATGAACCAGGTACGTCTTCAGCACCAGCTCAAGAGCAAAGTGCCGCGGCCCAACTGGAAAATGATGTACTAGAAATATTGGGCGAAGATCCTTCAAAACCGAACATATTTGCCCCTGATGTACACATCGAAATTGCAAGACGTTTCGAGCACATTGCTACTCAGGGCCTTAACAAAGAAAAACGTAAAGAACTAACCACCAAATATTTGACTCCAGAAAATTGTCCTCATATTGGTGCCCCCGGCCTAAATCCAGAGATAAAAGCCGCGCTGCTAGAAGATAATGTCAAACGAGACAAAGCAATTGAATCAAAACAGACTCAAATGGCAAGTGCTCTGTCCTGCTTAGCTGAGGTGCTGTCGCATCATTTAAATTGCCAAGAGAAAAATAACGACATGTTATCCAAACTGATGGATATGGGGCGCCTGCTTTGCGATATTCAGCACCGCGACTCCATTACTCGCCGGAATTTCATTTTCTCTAATTTGAAAAAAGAAATGAAGGAACATTTATCAAATACAAAAATTGATAAATTACTATTTAGTGAGAATCTACCTGAGGCTTTGAAGTCAGCAAAGGCAGTATCGAAGTCAGGCACTGAACTAAAACCTAACCAGAAGAAAGCCCCTAAGACCTCAACTCCGAAGCCTTTAAACCGTCGAGCTCCCGCCCCCGCGCGCAGGCCGCCCGGGCCGCCGCCGAGGAGCCGCGCGCCTGCAGCGCCGCGAGCGCCGCCTCCCCTGCCGCAGCCGCAGCCCTACTCGAGGACGTCGTCGCACTCTCAGCCGCCGACGACGCGCTCCTGGCGCCGCTAGATACAGTTAAGTACGCAGGTAGATTGGCTAACTTCTATGAACAATGGTCGCTCATTACGAATGACCGCACAATTCTTTCATGGATAAGAGGACATAAGATCCAGTTTTCGCAACCAGTTAGCCAAACTTCTATACCGACACCACCTGATTATACGGATACAGAAAAATCGCAATTCTATGAAGCAATCCAAAATTTAGTACAAATTGGAGCAGTTTCGGAATGTGAACCATGTTCTGGCCAATTTATCTCTAGCATATTTCTTGTGCCTAAGCCAAACGGCAAGACGCGCTTTATATTAAATTTAAAAAAATTAAATTATTTCATTCAGACCGTACATTTTAAATTAGAGGATTTGAGAACCGCAACAAAACTTATAACCCGCAACTGCTTCATGGCCACATTAGACCTGAAAGATGCATATTTTTTATTAAAAATTCACGAAGATTCGAAGAAATATCTCAGGTTTATGTTTGATGGAGTCTTATATGAATTTAACGTCTTACCTTTTGGCTTATGCACTGCTCCATTCACCTTTACCAAACTTATGAAACCAGTTCTTAAGATACTACGTACCGCTGGTTTCATCTCTACCCTATATTTAGACGATTGGTGTCTTATAGGTCACACTTATGAACAATGTTTACTTAACATTGAAACGACCAAGAAATTTTTGGTCGCGTTAGGTTTCATTATAAATGAAGATAAAAGCATGTTAAAACCGTCTACGTCCTGTAAATTTCTCGGGGTTATTTTGGACTCAAAGCGGTTTCAAGTCAGCCTACCCTCAGACAAAAGATTAAGAATCAAATGCCTAGTCAGTAAATTCATGACAATGCAACGTTGCAAAATAAGAGCTTTTGCACAATTAGTTGGTTTACTGGTATCAGCGTGTCCTGCGATAGAATACGGCTGGCTCTACACTAAGGCACTAGAACGCTGCAAATTCTTAAATCTTGACGGTAGTAACAACTATGACAAGTTCATGACTTTGCCAGACACCTTACGCCCGGATTTGCAGTGGTGGTCAGACAACATTGAAGGCTCAGTTCATCCTATTAGAAGTGATGAATACTGCAGGGAAATATTTACTGATTCCTCAACTACGGGTTGGGGAGCGGCATGCTTCAACGAGACGGCAAGCGGCCAGTGGTCAGAGAGTGAAAGAGAGAGGCATATCAATTATCTCGAACTCTTAGCCGCGTTTATAGCCCTAAAGATCTTTGCTAAAGATCTGTATAATTGTCAAGTACTGTTACGTGTGGATAATTCAACAGCAATTTCTTACATAAATCGTATGGGGGGTATACAATACCCCCACCTAACACAGGTTGCAAGACACATCTGGCAATGGTGTGAGAGTCGCCGGATCTTTGTATTTGCATCTTATATAAAGTCTTGCGACAACTCTATAGCAGATGCGGAATCTCGGCGCTCTCATCCTGACATAGAATTTGAATTAAAAGATTGGGCTTTCCAACATCTAACATATTGTTTTGGTAAACCTCAAATAGACCTATTTGCCAGCAGGATAAACAAAAAATGCCCAAAATACATATCTTGGCAAAGAGACCCGGA
This sequence comes from Pandemis heparana, assembly GCA_963854515.1. NCBI lineage: Eukaryota > Metazoa > Arthropoda > Insecta > Lepidoptera > Tortricidae > Pandemis > Pandemis heparana. The sequence continues at coordinate 1,299,808 of OY978021.1, read as the reverse complement.
TGCATTTGCCGTAAATTCATTTACTGTAAAGTGGTCTGATGCCTATTTTTACGCCTTTCCGCCTTTTTCCATAATTCTGAAAACATTAAGAAAAATTATCGCAGAAAAAGCAAAAGGAATTATGATTGTACCTATGTGGCCAGCACAGCCTTGGTTCCCTATATTCAGATCTCTTCTTATATCAGACATGATTACATTTGAACCAGAGAAAGATGTACTTATTTCTCATTCCAGCACCAAGCGTATCCGGTCGACGCTTACCCTGGTGGCCGGAGTGTTATCCGGGAGTCATTCGAGCGCAGAGGCATCCCAGCGCCGGCATTAGACATCGCTTGCGCCTCACTATCCGAAAACTCCCTTAAGCAGTACGATTGTGCTATTAAAAAATGGTGGCAGTTTTGTAGGACAAATTCTGTAGACATATTTAAAGCGTCAGTCCCAAATATCTTAAGTTTCTTCACTCATCTTTTCCAAAATGGTGCTCAGTACGGGACACTGAATTCGAGCAGATCTGCTTTGTCTCTGATTATGGGAACCAATATGTCACAAGACGATAGAATAACCAGGTTTTTTAAAGGAGTTTTTCGCCTACGGCCACCCCTACCCAAGTATGATTGCACCTGGAACCCAAATTGCGTCCTAGATTTCTTAAGTTCATTATACCCGAACGAAAATCTTTCTCTAGAGAATCTATCAAAAAAGTGCATTACATTAATAGCCCTCGTTACAGCTCATAGGGTGCAAACTTTTTCCAAAATAAATGTAAAAAATGTAGAGATTTTAACAGGAAAAATTCTAATAAAAATTCCTGACCTAATAAAAACATCACGTATCGGTTCCGTACAGCCAATGCTTTCCTTACCATTTCTTGAAGACAAGCCCGAAATTTGCCCCGCAAAAACCTTGCTGGCTTATATAAATATAACGAAAAACCTTCGTAAATCTGATAATTTATTTATTGGGTCAAAGAAACCGCACAATGCGGTATCCACGCAGACACTAAGTCGCTGGATTAAGTCCACGCTAAGCGACAGCGGCGTGGACGTGTCGATGTTCACCGCGCACAGCACGCGGCACGCCAGCACGTCGCGCGCGCGCTGTGCGGGGGTCAACATCGACCTCATAAGAAAGACCGCGGGCTGGAGCGGAGGCTCCAGCACTTTTGCTAATTTTTACAACAGAGTTATTGTTGAAAACGATGATTGTTCATTAGCTAGAGCTATTATTAATTAACAATTAAGATTTATAAGCAATAGCTATATTTAAGTGACAAATGACTGATATAGTTATTAGACTGTTATATTTAATCATATAATCTAGAATAATTATATTCAGTTACTTATAAGAACCTGTATTCTTTGTTTGGTTTTCTGATTAAACATATTTACATACAGAAATCTGGCTTTACGACTGATTTATTGATATTCCCGAAATACGTAACTCTCAAAGTCTACATGTGTATATATATAACCTACTAATACTGATCTCGAGGACGAGGCGCGAGTATAATTGATGATTAAACGAACTTACCATAAGTGAAGTTCTATCATAATTATACGAAGCGCCTCGTCCGAAGAGATCAGTCACCCGCCCGCCCGGTCCCCAGCTTTTAGAAATTCGGTAATATCAACCACAGTCAAACTTGAACTCTAAACTTAATGACGCGAGCGCGGGCCAGTAACAGATTAAAAGGAGATATTGGGTTAAAATTACCCGCAAAAAAAAAAAAAAAAGGGAAATAATTTCTCAACTATTGTGGTGAGAGTGGTATCACTTATGTGTAACTACATGTGTATATATATAACCTACTAATACTGATCTCTTCGGACGAGGCGCTTCGTATAATTATGATAGAACTTCACTTATGGTAAGTTCGTTTAATCATCAATTGTATACGCTTAACGTATTATTATTATTGTTTCAGAAGTATCTACTGCGAAGGGGAGTGTGGTAAGTACAAATTAAAATGAATTTATTAAAAATATATATATCACCGCCTTTTTCCGCCAATAAATTAATACGCTACTGTATTAATCAAAATCGGTTCAAGACTTACTTTCTTACGTAGTCAATACTTGCCATCACCTTTTTTTAACTGGAATCTATATTTTATTTTAATTACGAGTTACTTATAATGTAGGCGAAACTCTTAAATGGCCAAAAGCATATCTAAAATAAGACATTTTGGCCACAACACGGTGGGAGTAGTGAAGAATAGATCAAAATAAAAAATATGAATATTAAGTTTTTGTGGGCTAATTAAGAGTGAACATCATGAAAATGTAATGCAAGATATTCCAACAATCCATCCATCCATGGATACTGCAAAAAACTCACACATTTATTTAATAAATAATAAATAAATATCTTGAGACAAATTACACCAATTGACCCAGTCCCAAACTAAGCAAAGCTTGTACTATGGGTACCAGGCAACGGATAAGCATACTTATATAATGTAGATAAATACATACTTAAATAGGTACATATACCATCCATGACTCGGGCACAAACATTCGTATTCATCATACAAATGTCTGCCCCTACCGGGATTCGAACCCGGGACCTCTAGCTTCATAGTCAAGGTCACTAACCACTAGGCTATCCGGTCGTCATTTAATTAGTACTTATCGACGAGCTGTTATGGCAGTGAAACAGCTGCGAGCTGCATTGTGATCGGGGGTTTCACGCACCGGCGGCCCCGCCCCGGGGTCGCGACACACAGACGCCGCGTACCGCTAATATTGTCTCCTACACTCAATTCCATTGTGATGCAAGGCGGGGAGAGGGGACTCAGCACGTCTTTCCTTCGGATTAGGGCCGCGCAAGACCGGTCTTTATGGCCTTTGGTCTTTGGGGGCCTCTGTTCAGCAGTGGACGTCGTTTGGCTGATGATGATCGTCGAGACGCCTGACTTTGTTTAATGTCTTCTTCCTTTTCGGTATCACTCTTGACAGTGGTTGTGGTCATCACTTCAGGTATTGGTGGCAAGCTTCGCAACACGCCGCCACTCCTCTGATGGCCGCCTTCCTCGTGCATTCATGCAGTGGTAATGAATCATTTACTGCCGCTTTTATTTGGTCAGTCCCCCTCATAGGCGATCTTCCTCGTGCCCTGGTACCCTCAACCTTTCCTTGGACCACGAGCCGCGCAATAGCCACATGTGTAATGTCTATGGGACCTGAGAACGCTCGAGATGGGCGTGCGGCGTGCATGTTAAACAAATGAAACTCTTACTGGTGTCTTGAGTGCACGCCTCCGCTGCCCGCCACGCTGTACTCCCCAGTTGGGCTTGCGCTTTGCGCGTTCACTCGGGCCTTGCACAAAGAGGGGTCTATAGGCCCGACCGCTTAAGGCGCTGTCAACAGCAAATGACCTGGAGCAGCGCCACTCTTCACACATACGGTTCACGTGCCTGTTAGTGAAAGAGAAGAAACTATTCCGGCAGCTTGGCGCGCGTCTAAAATCTTGCAAATAAGACACAAATCATAAGAAATAAACAAAAGTATGGATTATTTGTGAAATATGACTCGTTAGCCGTTTAGGTATAAATATGTTGACTTCATGTTTTTAATTGCAGACCCGTACGTCGAAAAAATAAAGACAAGACCATAGAACCGTTTAATGGTGATTTTAAGACCAATCTTTGCAATTATTTTCTATCGAGCCGATTTTGTTCAATTATGTATCGAGCCCGTCTAGCGTGTTTGAAATATGATGAAAATTAACATTATATTTTTTTTGTATTTTTTTTGTGTGCAGTTTTTCTTAAAAATGTGTTTATATTACATCAATTTCAACAAAATTAGGTGTTGTCAGCCTCTTAAATGAGTCCTCGCCCACGCGGCATCGTTGAATACTCTGATCTACTCTAAAGGTTAACTGGTAGAGATCCCTTTTAGGGGTAAGTTCGCCTTTGTGCATATATTGTTTCTTTATATTTGTACAGTAAAACATTTGCTTACTTACTTTTGGGACTATATTTTTTTCAAGCGTTTCATACATTTTAGTGACTTTTGGCAGATATTTTCAAAAATCTAGCGACTTATTTTAAGTATACTAACTTTTCAAAAGTTGGTTGGCAACACTGTCTAAGAATAACATGGCAGTGTGTCAGTGTGTGACCACGAAATATCGCGGGGCACAATTTAATTGTACCCGTATGCCCGCAGCTCGCAAACTAAACAAAGAAACAAACATTATACATATTATAGCTGTATAATCATTGTAGACTTGTATACGTTGAGGTTATTGCGTTGGTGGTTTCATGCGAAATATTTGTAAGAGGTAGGTACTTCTTATTCATTATGAAGTATGTATTTTCGTAAAAACATGCATAGGCAAGACACAAAGCCAAATCAACGTTTTAAATGGAATAAGTAGTGAATACCTAATTTAAAACTTACCAGCTGAAAGATGAAAATACCTACGGATTCAATTAAATGATAATATCAGAAATTCTTGTGGATTTAGCCATTTAGTACACACTGTTACGACTTAAGTTACTTAGCTCTCTAGCACCGAGTAGTGCTTAAGAAAATTCAATTTGAATTAACATAAAAAAATATATTGGAAAATTCGTGTGAATTTCTCGAAGAAGCTGAAGAAATGAAATCGAAGTCTATTCCCTCGCAAATGACTAGCTCGGCACTTTAGCAAAGTTTGTGAAAGGTAATAGTTGAAGAGATTAGGGCGGTAAGTCAGCTGGAAAAAGTAAGTGTTGTTTCATTTAAATTCAGTTCGTAAGCTCTGAGGTGTTTTGACGTGACAACGTCTTATAAATTGGTTTGCCGGGTGACACTTCAAGAAACTGCGTTACGCTCCGCTCACGTTATGCGCTCACAATGAGAGCGAGTGAGAGGCACGCGGGCATGGTTAGCCCGCCTAAGAGCGAGAGAGACAGACATAAAAAGTGAAAGGCACGCGTCCCTTCCACTCGAGCACAGTTAGTGTTAAATATAATTCTTTGTATAAATAAATGTTTTAAATTGTTACTATTATTTCATCCTTCTTCCTACTATACGAATGAATATTGACATTAAAATTATTTTACCACTCAAAGTCGTTGTCACGTAAAACTTTCGCCCGTATACCGACTTTACAGGCAACCAATTTTTAGATTTAAAGTTACTTACATTAACCATATTACCATAAACCATAATAGAGTTTCTTTGCTTTAACTTTTTTTCTGCTAGATTAGGCGCTTGTTTCGTGTTTAACCATCCCATCAGAACAGGATCCCCAACGCAACGTAATGCGCTCGCTGTGACTTCATCATAATTGTTACTTATATTAATATGTATATTTCGTTCTTAAATACTAAAATGACCATTATTTAAGATTTAAATTTTTTGGAACTCTCGTTTTGTTTATTTTTTTTAAAAGAAAGCCTAGCGTTCTAATTTGTTTTGGTGGCCTTATGAGGGTGCATCCGTGCTGAGCTCGCAACGTCGCATTTTTGGTGATTTTTTGCGATTATTTCACAGAAATTGAATGAAAGTATCAAATATCCGTCTGTAGTGCACTTCGTTTTTAGTGTATTAATGTGTCCAATGTTATGATTAATCGTGATGTACTTTCATTTTCGTATTAAAGCGATAAAATACTATATCTCGTTTAATAAGAAAATAAAAGTCCATCACGATGAATTATTGCATTAGACACATTAACACACTAAAAACGAAGTGCACTACAGACGGATATTTGATACTTTTATTCAATTTCTGTGAAATAATCGCAAAAAATCACCAAAAATGCGACGTTGCGAGCTCAGCACGGATGCACCCTCTTATACTTCTTCCCATTTTAACCATACCTACCAATTAGATTAGAGCACCGAAGTTCTAATACTTCTAATTCAATAACACATATTCATGTTCATGTTTGTAAACCAAATAAGCTAACAGATAATCTTGCAGCCACGATCACATCACCCCCTATAAGTAGGGATGATCTAAAAAATAATTTTAGTCACGCGTCGGTTGTAAGGGGTGTAGCCCCCGGCTACTGATACGATAGGGTAAAAGGTAGTTGCCCCTTCCCCACTTCTGGTTGCGAAAACATCAGAGCCTGTGGCTAGGCAGGCGCTTTCGACTATCGACAACGCTAAGGGCGTGGTTAGACGAGCGTAATTTTTTGAGAGAGTCTCGTAACTTTCGGTCGCATAATTTTTACCGCATACAAAAGTCCAACTCTTGCGTCGCCTTGTGGCCCGTGTTAACGAAACAGGAGTTGTAAAATACTGAATGTAGCAAAAACTACGCGACTAACAACAAAAAATTACTCTCGCCTAGCCTCCAGCCTGAGAGAACGGAATGAAATCGTGTGGGAACAAACCTATGAAAAACCACGTGATCAACAGTGACTACCGGTAGCGTATGTCGACATCTTGTCGATTATACAATTACTAGCTGTTACCAGCGACTTCGTCTGCAAAGAATTCGTTTATCGTTATCCCGCGGGAACTACGCAATTTTCCGGGATAAAAAGTAGCCTATGTGCTATTCCACACTTTTCTCTATCTACGTGCCAAATTTCATCCAGATCCGTTGGGCCGTTCTGGCGTGATTGAGTAACAAACAAACATCCATCCATCCATCCATCCATACTTTCGCATTTATAATATTAGTTAGATTTTACTGCCCACGTCGGAACGGAGAACGCTGTTAGGTGAAGGCGAGGCCTTGTGTGGGCAAAAAAGAAAGAAAGAAAAAGTTTATTTATGACAATCACAGTAATTAAAAAACAAAAACATATTAAAAGCTACATAAAATTGAGATGCAATAAAATTGATATAAAGAGTGTACCTATTTTGTTCAAAAACAGTTGGCTCGGCTTAGATACGGTTTTCTGTAAAAGGTGTTATGGAGTTTATTATATCAGACAACGTGGCGAGAAACTTTTAATACTTACGGGCTGAGCGCAGTGACCCGAACTAATAGATCTAGTTCGGTCTATTCCTCTTGGTGCTATTGTCATTATCCAAATAGCAATCAATTTAACTGATACTGACCATGGTTTAAGTATGTCGTTCTTCTATACATTTTAACAAAGAAACCACACTACAACACATGAAGGCTTCAAGACAAAACGCCCACAAAAACCCATCCCACTTTAACATTAGGCATATTTCTCGTGAATACATAAATGGGCCAAAGTCCTCAAGTATGTAACATGGCAACATTTCCACATATTCGATCAAACCCCGAGGCCTTTCGTAGAATTGGTCGGCGTTTCGTTCTGGGATCCTTGGAGATTCCTCCACAATAGAGGGAAATAAGCTATTGTGCTTGATATTCTGATCTGAAACATGCTTAGGTTTATGTAAATTTTAGCTTCCTTGTGGTTAAAGACATGAACACAATGACATTGATGCCTGCATTCACTGCTAAGCTGTTCTTAAGCTTCTTACACCTCCAGTCCTCTACTCAATGTGGATTGCCTATTTTCAAACTTGTTTTGATCCGAATCTCTAGAATCTAGTAAAGTAACCTAAATAAACGTCTAGACTAGATGTTTATTTAGGTTACTACCTAACTTAGAGAACTGAGTTACCACCGTATCTGTAGCTGTTCGAAATCGTTTTTTTTTTTCTTTCTTTTTTTATTAATTTATATGTATAAATATCTATAAACCAGTGTAAGCAGAGCCCTGCTCCAAAGCAAAATGTACGCAGTGTGGGGTCACTTTATATTGGTCACTGATATATACAGACATACATACATATTTACGGTTTACGCAATTATTCCTTAATCTGTGCTATAAGACCTACCTTCATACCAAATTTCAAGATTCTGCGTTCACGGGAAGTACCCTGTAGGTTTTGATTCCCTTGAGAGTTGCGGAAATTTGCGGCATAAACGGCTGTATCTTTTGATTGCGTTGGCTTAGAAGTTTGATTTTTTCACAGCTCCAAGGAGCAGTGGACCTGAGTATTTGATATAAATTTCAGCTTGATACCTCCACGCGTTCCTGAGAAAAAGGGTCTTGACAGACGGACGGACGGACAACAAAGTGATCCTATAAGGGTTCCGTTTTTCCTTTTGAAGTACGGAACCTTAAAAATGTGTCTTGTTTAGTGACTCCAATAAGTTACTAGTTTTTTTTAATCGAGCTGATTCCATAATGTAGTAACGTATATACTGTTATTTATCCATTGCTGACAGCTGTAAATACGTGGAACTTTCTAGAACCATCCAGTGGCCACGAAGTGATCAGTGAACACTAACGCAATCAGCCCGTCACGCGTCGAGTTATCCACATCGAGACCGACGATTCGATTTGAATTCAATGGAACGCTTTTATCATATTACTCAATCGATGGCGGAAGCAATGCTATCTCTGCGTATATTTTGTATTTGCTAGAAACTTTGAAGTGTATCCGATAAAGCTGGAAGCGTCAGTATTTTCAAACTGATTTTTTTCGAGTTGCATATTTTTAGCCTTTAGCTCGGCTGTTTTCGTATTTCATTGTTTTGTATAGATTACGTTAGAACAGTCTTGCTGGGAAAAGTTAAATTTCGATTTAGTAGTGTCAAAATGTATGGAGCTGTCAACGGACTAAATCGAGTTAAGAATTTATGTCAATTTTGATTTACTAATCGATGTTCGACTCTTTTCTATGACAAGTTTCCAATCCTGGCATTGTTTGCTTATCGTGTGGCTACATCCTCTTACTTAACTCTGTCTGTCTGTTACGCTTTCACGCCTAAACCACTAAACCGATTTTAATGAAAGTTGGTACAAATATAGTTTCAGTACCGGGGAAGGACATAGGATAGTTATTATCCCGGAAAATTGCATAGTTCCCGCGGGATAGCGATAAGCGAATTCAGCGCCGACGGAGTCGCAGGCAACCATTAGTATTGTACATTTTTGTAAAAGAATTTGGATGTAGTCGCATTTGGTAGCACAGGGCCAACCGCGCCCATATAATTGAAACGCGCAAATGCGACCGCATTAAGGTCGCCTCATTTACCTAATTAGCCTCCTAAATCTCCTCCCCGCTACTCTGCGAGTCTCGACTCGAGACGCGGCGGTTAGCGTTACGGCTCCGTATGATTTTATTGCCGAAGTTAACGTTAACGTGTACGTTTAAGTTTTTAACGGCACGGAATCGACGTTGGTGGAATTTGTGCGTTGGAAGTTTTAATCGGTTGAGCGGCTTGGAGTAATATAAATGGGACTTAGTCGTATCGTGTCTCGTATGTTTTAATCACACCGACCGACGAGAAAAATAAATTTTCTTAACCCTTAAACCTTCTTGGAAAAACAATTAAAAAAAAATACAAAAAAGACGATTTTATACTGTGTATACACACACTGCGAAGAAAAGGGGAAAAGGTTAATGCTGTGCTTAATTTTTCTAAATTAACCCTCTTTTTCATGTAAACTTTTAAAAGTGAGTGATTACCATCAGTTCGTTTTTTATTTATTTCAGTAGGCTTATTGTCTAACTCACTCGCAATCGCCATCGTGTTCATTTTGACAGTTCATGTATGGGCTGACAATTGGCATCGGAATCAACTAGCTGTCACATTTATACAAGAACTGTCAAAACGAACACGATGGCGATTGCGAGCGAGTTAGACAATAAGCCTACAGGTTCGTTAGACGGACAGTCAGATTAGAAAACAAAAGCACTCTTGAAATAACATCTCTGACAAATATAAGCTCTTTAAGTATAAAACATCCGAACAAGACGTTTTCTTGAAGCCTTTCATCACCTTTGTACTCGCTATCTCCGTCTCACTCGTTGAAATTTAAGTCCTATGTCATTTTCACTATGCACTAATGTAGACCTTGCCCTAGAAGCCATAGGGGTTTATTTATCATGACGCTATTCAAATTCTCCGTGCGTTTAAAATTGGACCTTGTGGTAGAGTCATTAAGTTTGAGTCAGGTGAACATTGTTTGCGTTTAGTTTTGCGCGTTATGTTGGCAAGCCTTTGTTCGTAGTCTTTTCATGCCGTTTGGAGCAACTGGCACTTGGCAGTTCCTCATCATTTCCCGCGCCAATGTGCCCGTGTGCTTTGAAAAAGTTAGAAGCGAGCTGCCATTTTACTGCTCGACGCTCTCTCTTACACATGTTTTGCTTCGAATAGAACAGCACGAGCTCTGTTAGAAGCAAGATATGTTAGGTGATTCTTAATTTAACAGACTTCAAAAAAGGGGGAGGTTCTCAATTCGCCAGAATCTTTTTTATTTTTATTGTGACGGATTACTAAAAACGCCTAAACAGATTTGGAGAATTCTTTTTTTTTTAATTTCGGTATCTCGATTGCGCCATCGTCACGGGCCTTATTATTTTTCAAAATAAAAAAGTTTTATCATATCACCATGCAGCAAAGACAACCATGCAGCCAAGTCTTGTCAACAGTCCTACAAGAAAGGGTAGGTTTGACGGTGCTGTATTTTCTAAATTAATAATATAGCAATATTTTTTTATGAAAATCGCAATCGAAAATCAATAATGCAGTGATTCGTAGCGTTCGGATCGCCAATAAGTTGCCGCGAACGTATTCACACAGAAGTTTGGCACTTGCCCCATAAATGGAGGCGGTCGTTACCCGACCGTTGACCCCGGGGTTGCCAGGTGCTGGAAAAATGTGCAACTCTTTTTTCATAAATTAACTTAGCTAAAATATTAGTGATTACTTATATTATAGGTATGTACTCGTAAATGCAAAAGTCCGCCCGTTTGCCACCTCTTCATTGTAAAACCGCTTTACAAATTTGATTTTAATGTCATTTTAGGTAGTCTTGTTCACGTACAACATGGTAGCTCGGTAACCCCCTGCCTTTATCACACTTTACATTGCTAATACCTAAGTATTGGCCTTTAATTCACTTTGACTATCAATCGGCATGAAAACTAAGGCTACGTCGTCCCGGGCAGTAAGTAACAATTTACCGCTTGCTAAGCGAGCGGAAATTTCCAATTGCTGGCCGGGAGAAGACGTATGTGATTTTAACATAACAATCTAATTATAAGTATTTATTATGTTATGATACGAAGTAAACACAACCTACGCGCATCCCGGGCATGTTGAATAGGCTAATGATCAACATGTTATTTTGATCGGAGACTTAGGTACAAAACAATTTCTTCAATAAAATGTTAACAAAAACACTTTTAATAAGGCTCGCATGTTCTGTAAAGATTAAAGCCCTAATCAAACAAGAAAAAAGTTAGTATGTCGGCAACTGGCAACCCAGGCGGTGCACGCGACGTAATGGCAGTGCATTTAGCTGCACAGCTGCACTTTTGTTGCTAACCGTACTGTAGTTCTAGAGCTTGGCTTTGTTTATGGTTGAATGTGCAACTGTAATTTAAAATGTAACTTTACTTGGTATGTGCGATAAGAGTATTTTTTGTAAGTTAATAAACTAATTATCTATGATTCCGTCTCTATTTATTACTACAAAACAGACAGAGACGTCATCATAGATAACTGACAGGTAAGAAGTGGTGAAACAGGCCCTAAGTCAATTTATATTCCTTTCTTCCATGCTGGTTTGGGAGCAAAGAAAACTTAGAATGTACGGTCAAGGGCATAAATATATGTACGTTACCAAGACGTCATAAACATCTATACACTTTTATGCCACAAACAATAAGGTCGATGACACGTATATTCGACATGATGGCTGTATCGGTATTTATGCCCTCGACTCTACATCTAAGCAGAGATTCTAAATTGTTTCTTCTTTTTTTTATCTTTTTTTTATTTTTCCTACTTCGGTTTTGTTTTACCTATGTACAATTTTAATTTCGCGGTGTATTGGTGAACACTGTAATGCCGTGTAAATTTATTGAAATAAATAAATAAATAAAATAAATAAATAAATCTGCACAAAAATCATAGATCCTCTTTAGCGGCAACAAATTGATATCAAAAATGTCGCAAGAACTTTATTTGCTTCCTTCAGCTCATTTTGCCCCATAACTCACAAGTTTTACACCAGCCGAGTCGAACCCGCGAGTAATAAGTTCCTCGCACAATAACGACGTATTCCTGAACGAAACCCGGCCTATGAAATATGGCCTCGGGCCTAAAAGTTCCCGGCCAAATGCAATCTTACGACCCCGCTTTAAGGCTCTGAAATCGGAAGCCATTTACTGTTCCGATCCGCATCATTGCTATTTGCCCCATTCATGTTGCTTTTATTGAGAACTAGTTTTTCCTTGGTGAATTTTAAAAAGCACTCAGCAAGGAGGTTTTATGTTTGCGGGTGAGCGAAAAAGTTGAAAGGGAATAATAGACTCGCTTTAGTTTTTTTTAATGTTTATATTTTGAATTTGGAACGCGGCTGAGTATTTGAGCGTCTTAAAACAAAAGCCTAAACGGCCAGTAGGGCAGCATACTTTACTAGATGTAAAATAAAGAAATAGTAAGTGAATATTCTATTGTACAAAATATAGAAACAAGCGTAATTAACAAAAAAGTATATACGTAAACAAAAACGACTTGTTTGTTAAGAATGTCTACCAGTTAACAGTGGATGAGAGTAGCATTTAAATAGGCCCTATGTAATCATAATCATTATTTTATTATTGTTAAAGCCACAAGACAATAATTAAATTGATAGAATAGAAAACCTAACATAAAATAAGCTAATAAGTAAGTCTAGTATTGATAATTTAAGACCACTAGGCAATATTATAGAAACTATAGAAAGTCTGAAACTTTATTCCGTTTCCGTTTAGTTTGATGAATTTCAAATGACAGATTAAGTTTTGACAGATGGGTTCGAACTGTCCTATGACTGTTTATCTTGCTCTAAACTTGAGGCGACTTGACGAGTTTGAGTTAAATTGAATTATACGTTCTAGATGGGAGCTTAATATTTAGGCTGAAGTTCCTGAATGACGACACGAATTTCCTCATTTCGGCGTGAGAAAGTTCTAAATACTTCCACTGAATTTATATTAAATGCAGTGAAGTTGGCGATTCTATTTGAAACTTTATTGGACTAGATATTGGTGCCTCGATATTTAATATGTCAAAGAAACGTCCGTGGAATTGACGATTTAAGAAAAACGAGCACGAAATTCTAAGCGGTCAGTGAGTTTTGAAATGTGTTTCATTTGAAATCTTATTACACTTGGTCCTTTAAGCCAAGTTTTAACATTACTTTGGTGCTTCTAATTTACGTTAAATTAAAATGTATATTTTATGATGACAATTTTTATGTAGTTTTTAATATGTTTTTGTTTTAATTACTGTGATTGTCATAAATAACCTTTTTCTTTCTTTCTTCTTTTCTTTCTTTCTTTCTTTAGCGCTGATATACTCGTACCTCTTGAATTTATAACAAGTGAAGAAAATTATTTTGTTGCTATTGTTTTTTGATTGCGTGAAAACACCTTACAAACAATAAAGCACACGCGACAAGCCCTCCACTTCTACTGTTTTTTTCTGTTCTGTGCAATTTCTCAATTCAAATTAAGAACATTCTGGTTTAAGCACAATGCGTTTTCCGCTCTAGGCCCGCGAGTCAATTGATCGCGGAACCGATAGCGTTCCGCTAACACTGCGGGCGGAATGCGTAATTTGGAGCGGAATATACCTAACGTCCCTTTGAGCCTTAATATCTCTTTGATAGAAATTTGTTTACTTGAAGAAAAAAATTCCGCACCAGTGGATAATATGTGCTTTGTATACTCTTTAAATAGGGTATGTGATTTATTTATAAATGTTGCCATGTTGGTGGCTCCTCTTATGTAGTTACTACTTAAGTTTATGTCAAAGATTGCACTTATAATTTGTGTTTAAAATACATTTAAGATTTTTCGTTCCCATTTTACAATTGAAATTACAATTTACGTTGTAGAACTGGTTCAAAGGGTAAAGGGTATTCAAAAAGAGATTTATCGCGTGCAGCGTGGGAAGAAGTGGGCGTTAAAATTCAGCTTAAAAATTTACAGATTTTTACAACACGATTCAAATGTTAACATACGACCGTAACATTAAAACCCACTCTACAAATGAGTAGGTTTGTTCAAGTTTAATTATAGACGAAGGTAATTCCGTCAATCAGCCTATTCATAAAATAAAAAAACTTATTTTAGGTATTTTACGTTTTGGATTTGGTGGGGGAAAGGAGATCACTGCTGAAGACGATTGAGAATAGAAGAGGAAGTATGCTGGGGCACCTGATACGACACGACGATTACATAAAAACTCTGATAGAAGGGAAAATAGAAGGAAGAAGAGGCAGAGGAAGGCCGAGACGCGCATTTATGGACCAAGCAAAGGAGAAGGTTAATGTAGTGTCGTATCAGTAGCTCAAAGCAATGCCAGAGAGAAGAAGTGAATGGCAACTACTCCACCGACAAGAGCTGGGCTCTTAAATTTGAGAAGAGAGGTAGGATAAAATTGCTTAAAATACGTTTACTTGAAAAAACAAACGCGAGTTCACATTAAATCCATCAACCCTTTAAAAGGGTTTCAAAATTGCGATTTTTCTGTAAAACGGAACGCGCCCGTATCGTAATGGCGGCGAAGCGGGGGACGCTTTAAATTTCACTTCGCTCCGGGCTAAGTGTTTAATATTACCTTTTGCTAAAAATATATCATTAGGAAGCTTAAACCTAATGGATCGGAGAAAATTTAGACTGTTCTCGACCGAAGTTGCCATTAAAAGCTGCTATGATTAATGAGATTGCTAAAATAATGTTTGATTTTCAATGAGTGATGGAAACTCGTCCTGCATTGCCCAAACTAAGCAGAGCTTGTGCTATGGATACCAGGCAACAGATAAACATACTTATATTACATACAACATCCATGACTCGAGCACAAACATTCGTATTCGTCATACAAATGTCTGCCTCTACCGGGATTCGAACCCGGGACCTCTAGCTTCATAGTCAGAGAAGTGACTGGATATAGACTTATTTGATGGATGATATTAATATTGAAGATATTATTGTTGTAAGAAAAATATAGCTCTTTGTTTTTGAGACCTTTTTTGATAACTTTCCGACTCATAAGCACATAAATAAATTAAATGTGTATCTAAATTTTTATCATAATTTGAAAATTCCTCGAAAATTCGGACTTCGTAGATTTTTAATTAAACCTCCGCTATCTCACGCCGTTTGAAGTGAAACGAAAGAAATGACTGTCTCTTTTTTTGACAAAATATTTAGTTGTGATCATTTGTCATAACTTTTTTTTTCTCTGAAACCGTAATTTCTTCAGGAGTTTTGAAACGGCTACCTATCCTGTAAAACTATAGGTTAGGTTAGTTTTATAACCATCCTGTAGAATCAACAGTTTGAGAGAAAAAAGAGTTGTCATATGATCATTATTGCTAACAATAAGACAATTATGGCATATGAAATTACGGCAAACTATAGAGAATCGAGCTGAACATCAACCGTCACAATTGAACCGACATTTACATAAAACCTGACCTTTTCACGATAAAAGTTGTAGCATAGATTATAAGTTTTCAGTCGTAGCTATTGAAACTTTTATGTGTTGGCGGACTGGAATAAATAGCTTTTATTGCACTTTTAAGAATCACGAAATGTTTAGTCTTGAAATTTTAACTAAAGTTGAAGACTGATGGGATGGATGGGGATTCTTAAGGAGTTTTTTTTACGTCGCTTTACTTAGGTTACTATATGTATAATAATCTGTATCCTACTTAAAACTTAAACTACAAATAATTTCTTAAAAAAGTTACTGGCCGGTTGTAAGTAACAAAAAGTTTTGTCTGTGGCTGACAACATCAAATGTCAAAGTGACAGATAAAAACACAACGGCAGTTAAATTAGTAGAAAATTAACGAGCATATCTATGAATAAGAAAGTTAATACTTATTAAAATTTAAATCTTACTACGCCGTTGTGCATGCATCAAATCTTTTTTGTGAATTGTGTTTGTTTCTTCATATTTGCACAATAAAACATTTACTTACTTATTTATAGTGACGCCGATAAATTCAGGCAGTCAGTTCGTCCATTGATAGGTATAACACGCACAAACTAATTTCTCGAGATGACCTCTGTCATAATTTCCCTGAAATTATCTCGTTTAATAAACGTATAGCCGCGGGGTCGGGTCGTGTTGTTCCGGCCGCGGCACGGCACGCCGGAGCCGGTCGCTTGCGCCCGCCCTAATGGGGTTGCCAGGTGTTACGTTTTTTTTAATGTTGGTACTTGGTATTGCTAAAGTTGCGAACGTAAAAGTAAAATGAAAATGTCATCTGTGTTATATGTTAAGTTGTAGAATATAAGTTGTTAAGTTAAGATTGATGAATGATTTAAGAAGTAACAGGCATATTACAGGTTTGCAGCCAATCAATCGACACAAAAACAATTATTCACATACTTACATATAACTTCTTTTTTTTTTTTTTTTTTTAATTTATGTATCAATCACCCTATGGTCCCAAAGGAAGACCAAATGCTGAGTCGAGACCATTTTATGTCAATTTATGCATCTGTTGTTTTAATTTGTATTTATTTGTTGTTTGTGATTGTCATAAATTAACTTTTTTTCTTTCTTTCTTTGTTATAGTGGTAAGATTTAGTGATGAAATCGGTAAAATAATCACAAGAAATGCTTAATTTTTCATTTTAAAAAATATATGGCGTGCAACGTGCGTAGAGATTAAAAAAATCTATACAAAAATGACACAGCTGTGTGTAAAATTATTCTCTTCCGTATCAAATACACGTTGAATATTATCTGGGTATTTTCTCGCTTAAACCCGCCTTATATTTTATTACTCTGGCAACCCCGAAACAGCCGGGGTTATAATTGTTATTTTATTAATGCGCTCCTCCCTTACATCGCTCGGGAAACACGCCGTGGTTTACGAGTAAAATAATCCGACTGGAAGTACATTGCGCGGCTCGGACGAGCCATCACATCGTATCTACTTAATTAGCCGCAATGTACAGCTACGAATAACTTTACTCGTTTAGTGAAGGCTCGACTTTGCTATACCTCTAGTAAGCGAAACTCGCAGAAATTTCTACTATAATATTCATGGCGCTGACAAAAATAAAAATTTGTATATCTAGTGGAACTTACTATTTTATAATCATCATAGAAGTGTACCTACAATACTTGGTTAAATTATTTTGGCATCATTGTGCTTCCGCTCGGCCGCAACGTAGCTTACTATGATTTGCTACGGCGTAGCGCTACGCCGTAGACCAAGTGGGATTCCATAAGACAAAGAAGTTGTGTTTATTCGTTCATAATTCATACAATTTTAAATGCATAATGGGATTAAATATATAAAATTTCAAAATGCAAAATGCGATTTTCTCAGAAAATGGCAATTAACAGGATTGTTATAAAATAAACCTAACCTAAACCAATCTGTAGATTACGCTGTCAAAAAAGTTCGTCTAGTTAATAGTTTCACAGGATGGCATATATTTATTTAGTATGTAATGTACTTATTAAGTGATTTTGTACACCATGAGGTATAGTTGGCGTAATTTAAGGTCAAACCTCACTATAGAGTCAAGATAAAGTCCAAAATGATCCATAAATCAACTAGCCTCAACCTTAACGGCTAAAAGTCGAATAAGTTAATCTGAAAGTGCGTATAATGAGCGTGCTTGGGACACATCGACCCCGGTCGCTGCTGCTTCGGTTGCGTGCCTCGTGACCGTTATTCACACGTAACCTAGATTAAGTCAATGACGTAATACTTTTTCTACAAAGTTTTATTTCGTGAACAAATAGGTTAAATTACGAATTTTTATTAATAAAATTTCGTGCAAATATTGTACTTACAAGTGTCGTTAAGTCCAGCTAATGATGACTACTTGTAAGAATGGTGAAGTAGTTAAGAAGCCATACCTTAGTCCTTTCATTTAAAAAAATAAAAAGAAAGAAACACAAAAAAGGAAATTACCAGTTGCCACAACTGAGTTCCCAAAAGGTACATATACAGCGCTGAAAAGGTACATTTTGGGATAAAAAGGTACATAAGCATTTTTTTTACTCAACTCTTAACACAGCTTCTAACGCTCTCAGTTTTGCCACAACTGTTTGGCTGCGGTTTATAAAATGTTACACATAGTTTTGGATAAGAACAAAAGGTACGTAAACTGGACCCCATTACACATAACACATTGGAGGCTAAAAAGGTACGTCAAATGTGTAAAATGTACGCTAACGGCAACACTGCTTCGAAAAGTGGCCAGTTACAAACTAACGCACAGTAGGTATAAAAATAGTGCCCGCAACTCTTCCACATTGCCAGCACCAAAAATAAAAATCTACATAAAACAATAAAGTGATCATAAACAATAAGCCCTCGACATTTTGAAGATGGAACAGGGATAAACCGTCGCTGTTTTATTTAAAAGGAAAAACCACGAATCCGCGCGTTCTCTCGGCATATAAAAAGACTTTTAATTTTCCTCGCGTTTATTTGAAAAGTTGGAATGTTATTTTTTGTTTTACCTTGTGGTGTGTGTGAATAAGTAAGTTATACCTATAGCCCGTTTCTCGTTGCTACTAGTAATTTCACAAGTTTAAAAATGCAATATTAGTACAATCAACTAGTCAATGGTTGTGTTTTGTGTGACCAGTGTTGCTAGTTTAGACTTGTAAAAGAAACTTTAGCTTCGAAAAACGGACCGTCCAGCTGCACCGACCTGTAGGTTTATTGTCTAACTCGCTCGCAATCGCCATCGTGTTCATTTTGACAGTTCTTGTATGAATGTGACAGCTAGCTGATTCCGATGCCAATTGTCAGCCCATACATGAACTGTCAAAATGAACACGATGGCGAAAGCGAGCGAGTTAGACAGACTGAATATGGCACAGAATAAATATTGTTAGTAACACTAGATAGCTGAAACTGTAACTTCTAGTTTCTAAGGAAGGTAAGCGCTTTAGGGCGTAAGTTACGCCTCATATTTTTACACAGATCTAGGTTCCTGGGCTGTGGTAATGCCAGATTAGTATAATTATCCAACTTATCCTCACACCCGCGGACCGCGGATCGGCAAGCGCAGCGTAGGACGTCCATCAACGAGGACAGATGACCTGCAGGCTTATTACGTAACTCGCTCGCGATCGTAATCGTGTTCATTTTGACAGTTCATGTATGGGCTGACAATTGGCATCGGAATCAGCTAGCTGTCACATTCATACAAGAACTGTCAAAATGAACACGATGGCGATTGCGAGCAAGTTACGTTATTTTTTATTTATTTATTTAAGCTAGCTGGTTAAAGTCGCGGGTTCACGGTGGATGCAAGCCGCTTCCAACCGAGCCAACTGGAGGTCTATGGGGGAGGCCTATGTCCAACAGTGGACGTCCTATGGCTGATATAATGATGATGATTTCACGTCGGCAATTATAGCTCCTCCTTTACCTTAGCACTCGTGATCAAAGTCATGTGTGTTTCAACTCGGATTTCACCAACTTATAATTAAATTATACGGACACATTTTGCGTGGGCAACATATTGTATGCCAACCTTGCGAAGTCATGAACATACAAGTTGATAACTTGCGTCTCACAAGTTTGTCTGACATTTAAAGCAAAGGTTAATTTACTATAATTATGACGTATGACGCAACTGTGGGAGGTTGATCAAAGCATTTCGTGTCGGTACCTACATCCTAGAGCACTAGAAATCTGTTTAAATTAATAATAGTACCTGGTTGGTTACGAGGTACATAACCTTATCTGTCATCTTCAGATTTGCATGCAAAATGAGGCAAAACATGAGTTATCTTATCAGTAACAATTAAATAAATAAAACATAGGTATAGAGAGTCTAAAATCACTAGAGACAAGCGATGAAAAAATAACGTTTTTAATTAAATTTTAGCGTTTATTTGTAATTTTCTTAAGCTGGCCTCGCAAACCACAGACTATAAAACTTTTTTTATCAGCGCGGTTATGATTGGCTGTCTGGAGCGGGCGAATTGGAATCACTGTGACTGACAGTTGGATGTGGCTGGGCGTCCATTGGGAATAGACAATAGAGCGGCCCTGGAACGTTGTTTATGGAGCTAGATGTAGAACAATGATAACCAGTTAGGTGGGTGAATATTCAGCGTTCCACGGTGTTTTTTAGGATTCCGTACTTAAAGAGTTAAAACGGGAGACCCTATGACTAAGATTCCGCTGTCCGTCTGTCTGTCTGTCTCTCTGTCACCAGGCTGTATCTCATAAACCGTGATACCTGAAATGGTTGAAATTTTCGCAGATGATTTATTTCTGTTGCCGCTATAGCAACAATTACCTATTAAAAATCAAACTTTTTTATAAGAGTTTTTAATGATTCACGGTTAAGTTCATTCGAAATATTATAAATATATTATTATTTTAATATTATAAAGGTAATCGCAGTTCACATCCCGTTTATAATATTCAAATAAACTTTTTTATGTCCATCTGTCTATGTAGGTAACCAATATAAACTGACCTCACACTGCCTACATTTTGCTTAAGAGTAGGGCTCTGCTAACACTGGATTTTATATTGATCATTATATTCGAGTCTGACTCGCCGGTTTTTATTTTTTCGTCATCCTCCACTTTAGGCTCTGTCTACTCCATAAGGGATATAAACGTGATTTCTGTATGTATTCAAGCTGGTTTAACGACGGAATCTAGATATAATTATTCCAGCAAGTGGTCATATTTAAACCGGCATAATCCCGTTTTTAATACAGATAAAAATAACAAGGTAATCTTTATTCCATTATCAGTGAAAACGTTTTTATTGTCTGAATAGCTCTTCAGTACCGTATTTCGGTTGTTTGTCCCGAAATCTCCGTAATGAGCTCAGTTCACGGTCTCTTTTCGAAGCGTGGAGAGCGAAAGGGACGGACTGTTTGTTTATTTTTAGGTCTCTAAGCGGGTTTTCTGTGTAGGCGTCGAAGACATCTTTAGAGGTTTGGTAAATAAGGCCTGATGAATAAAACGGAGATATTTATTTACCTATTCTCGGATAGAGATCGAATACGGTCGTCAAGCGATGTATTTAGCAAATGGTGCCTTGATGAGTTAAAATACGACATTTTAGTATCGTACGAAAATCGTACGTTATACTTTTTGATAAATGTATGCCCAGACCAAATCTGTGTCTATGTCTTTACTTACGTATACATAACAATTTAATGAAGAGATAACATTTGTACCTACTTATATTTGTTTGTGGATCGATTTTTCAGTCGTCAGATAGGACCTATTCGACGAACAACTCTATAGGTATCTGTCAGTTAAGTGCTTATCTGAGGATTGAAAAATTGGCTATGTAACGAATAAACTCCGAAACTAATGGAGGATTTTAAAAATTCTTTCACCGTTAGAATGCTACATTAGTATGTTAGTATATAGATTGTCAAAGACGCATGTTTTCAACTAGATCTGGTATTGTTTCAGATGGTGTATAACCAAAGTAACTGAACAAAATGACAACGTGTAACTTATGGTGAGTACTGCTAGTACAAGCGTCCAACGGTTTATGAGCTTACCTTGAATACGCAGAATTCATTCTACGGATCTCTTTGGCGGGGGGACTGAGGCGCGACGCGGGGAGGTAGCGCGCCACGTGGCGCGAATGGATTCTATTGGCTCGTTCAGTTGCTTCCCGCTCCCGCGCCCCGTTCACGTCTCGCGTCCCTGAAGGACAGTATACACCTGCGCAAATACCTTCACCACTTTTGCAGAGCGCTCATAAACGGTTGCAACACTAAACTAATACCCAGAAGAACTGAGAGCTCTGCCTCACCGGGACACAATGGCGACGCCAGCTACGCTTGCCAAACAATTAATATCGAAATGCGGGAGTTCAAATGAGGAGGCAAACTAGAAGCTTGAGGCAGATGTCGCCACAAGCGACTGTACCTTGTTTACGTTTCATGTCAAATGTCTGGTTGCGATTTTCTGAGTTATTTCTGCGATTTAACTGGCAAAATGTACTCAGTTATGACTGTGCGTGAACTTCAAGCTGAGCTTTGAAGGAGACATGCATCGATGGCTGGTAAAAAGGCTGATTTGATAAAAAAGTAACCACGTCAAATATTTAAGGTTATGTTCCGTATTTCTATTTTAATTTGAATTCTGGAGGCTTATGTGCAGTTCTTTCTATAAGGTTAGAGGCGTATGATCGGAACCAAAACTTAGGTGCTAACTTAGATGTCCAAGACGACCGTTCATATAATTGTCCACACTCGGATTCTTTCAAAGACGTGAACGCCGATTCTCCTATTCCAAACATCAGCAAACAAGAAATACAAGAATCGTCTTTGAAATGCAGTGAATACAAACGTGCTGTATCACTTGCTTGAAAGTTTTTAATACGTAAAGCATTTTCTCATTGTTTTCTGCGCTTTGGGTCATTAGGAAATAGATAAACTCCCCTGTTTTTACAGTTTAGCGGGCTACATTGAGGTATCTTTGAATAAAATGCAAAAGTTTAAAACTATTCATAAAAAATGTACTGGATTTGACAGTTCTTATGTCGTAACAAGGTACAGTCGCTTATGCGCCATCTGACGGGATAAAAAGGCAGTTTTCCTCCCAATTATCTTCTTGCCAAAATTGATCACAATAAAGCGGTTTTTAGGTAGCAAACAGACTGACAGACATGCAGAGACCAGAGTTATATATTTTTTTCTTTTTTCGCCTGAACATATCATACATACAGGTCAGTAATCAAATCACCAGAGTAAAGGCTCATGCTACAATGTGAAAAAACATTTTTTAGTTTTATTTTTTGCTGACTACATTTTTGACTATTGGGTGAAATAGTACTGTAGTAATTAGACTTGCAGAATTTGACTTGAATAACCTTACGTTACGAACAAACGTACAAGGTTTAATTGTAATTTTTTTTTTGCGTGACAACCGTCTGGGAAACTTATTTAACGATACTATAAGAAAAACGGGACCACGTAAATAAAATGTATTTTTGTAAATACCTCGACGTTATTTTTTCTTTCCAATAAAGAATTCAGAAGTTAAGAAACCATTTTCGAATACTTGGCAACTAAATCAGCTATAAGTTATTCAGAATAATAACCCCAAAGCAAAAGTTTAAACGCGAAGTCCAATTTGCGAAATTGAACTCGCTATTCCCGCACCACATTGCCTTACGAATCATTTTAACATCAGCCTCCCCAATAAAATAGCTTCGCGAAAACTCTATTCTTTTTTAGTGCTTCAGCGTTCCCTTTATAAATGACCTCCCCATTTCTCCACCAAAAACAAAACGCCTGACGTAATTGAATTCGATTTTTCAAATAAAAAATAACACTGTTTGATTAACGGTACTTTTTCAGCACTTAAATTTGGAACATTTTTCAATTTGAATTTAGAAGCGGACTTTAGGGCGTTTGTGTAAATAGTGTCATAAATTCGCTTCGTTCGTATGGCGCGTATTTCTGAATTGCCAGTGTTATAAATTCGTTATTTTTTTTCTATGAGCAGTTCATAATGGCGTCAGCGTTATCGTACGGCAGTAAAATATATTGATTCCGTTTCCGCAAGATGGCGTACCTTGCGGTTCCGAACCCATAAATCAGGCATAGAGAAAGCTTGGCATAAAATATTGGGCAGGGCCACGCAATATATGCTGGCCACGTTCGAATTTAAAAAGCATTTGATTGCATTTTGTTTTTTTCCGTCTGTTTTATGAGGAAGCAACCGATATTTATTAGGGCAATGTATTGTGCATTCATTTCCCCGGACGCTGCAGACAGCTGAAGTTTGAACGACTCCCGAGGCGCGCGCCTGACGTTTTCATTTTCTAGACCATAGACTATAAATTAGATCCTCGAGCTCTAGAGCTAGCTCTACGATAAACGTTGGTTGGTTTTGGATTTTGTTTTTATTGGCTGGCTTAAAGAGAAACTTCCTCCGCTAGTCTCAGGTCTAGGAGCAAAAAAAAAACAAAAATGTACCAATTGATTCCCTTCCCGCGCAGATTATAAAAGCCCATTGAGGGAATGGGCGAAGATCTTAGGAATCATGATATGGGCGATGCGGCTAGCAACCCATCACTTTTTTCATTCCTCTTCGCCCATAATCACTTTAAACGTGGCATTTTCTTGTTACCCTGAGCTCTGTCTACTCCGCACCTAGGGTATAAAAAAAACACCTATACATTCACAATCATGCTGAACATGACCTCTAGGTCGTTTTAGGCTTTGTCTACCCCGCAAGGGATGGAGACGTGATTTAAGTATGTATGTATAAAACTGCTATAAAAATCTGTGATTGATCCCTATGTTGTTTAGTATAGTTTATTGTATCGTGAAATACAGTTGAGGGCATAAATATCGATAGGTACAGACATCATGTCAAACCTCTTTCCTATAGGGGGTAAGCAGACTACTTTGTTCCACGCTACGATTCTGGCCTTATACTCCGAAATCCGATTTTCGAAGTTCGTTTCGTGCCGTTCCGTTCTCACTAATTGTTATTAATTTGAGAGTGAGAGGGACGGTGTGATACGAACTTCGAAAATCGGATTTCGGAGTTGCCCCCCTGACATACCTCTTTCTTTAGGAATAAAAAATATCCCTAGACATTTTTGATGTGTGTATATGTCGACGACCTTATTGTGTTTCGACGTCTTGGTAATGTATCTACCTATATATATTTATGCCCTTGAGGGTAGGTACCGAATGGCCGCGATCTTGACACGGATGCCGCCGCGTTCTCGTCTAATCTAATTACATTCCGCACTGCTCGATACTCCAACTCCAGCTGTATTCCTATACGTATACCTATGTACCTACCTGTGTTATTTATACTCAGTTTTACGACAGCTTTTACACTGAAAAAAATATTTAACTAAACTACTTCGGCTATTTCATCAATAACCATAATTCGGTAAGGCGTTATTAAAGTTAATTTGATTTAACAAACAACAACCAAACAGTTTACCTATATAGAACATAATAACATAACCAAAGATTTTGGTAAGATATTGCCTTAGTTATGTAGTCACTTTTTTTAAGTTACAGGCTGACGAAAGTTCGGTTTCATTTAGCAAATTATTTTTTTAGTGTATACGCTTGTTTAGTGTTGTCTTTTTCTGACACATGGATATTTGCGGTCTTTAGACGCGGACAAAACATAATTAGGTTCATCAGGTTCGTAACTTTTCAATGAACGGGTGTCCATGGGTGGTGATGCTCGCTTACCATCAGGTGACCCCCTTGCTCGTTTGCCTTCCTTGTCGTATTTAAAATAATAGGGTTCCGTTTTTGCCCTTTGGGTACGGAACACTAAAAAACCGAAGATATATATAACAAATTGATTCCAGACCCACTGTGGAACCTTTTCGCAGTAAATGAGTAAATGACACATTGACATTACATTGAACTGTGACGAATTGAATTGGCATTGTTCATTTTTTTTAAGCTGTGCTTTTAACACCTTTATTTGATAGAATGGACTATTTCAAGAAACTAATTTGAATATTATGCTTCTACGTAGCTTTGTTTATTAATAATAAATATTTTTTCGCTGTTTGATAATTTGTTAATTTAGACAGGATCCCAATCGCCTTCGTACAGAAATATAAAAAAAACAGTTTTGTCTATGGTTTTGTCTATATGTCAACATTGTCAACGTCATAGATCTGTGAATGTGTGTGTGAATTTAACGTCAAAAACAATAACAATATTCGCGTGTTCGATTTATTTCCGTTTGTTGGTGTTACTATTGTTTTCCGTGCTGTTATTGCTTTTTGGTTTCACCCCTGCACATCTTTCCTGACTCCTACTTACATTAAAGTGGTCTTCGCAACAATACATCGTGTAAACATTGAAATATTCCACATTAGCTTGCATACACCATTCGTTCCGCAAATTTTCTCTGATTTTCACAATGATTTTGTTGGGGATTGTTGCATCCCGGAACAAAACATTTTTTTATAAATATCCATTGTTTATTACAGTTTTATACTTTGAATTTGCTTTTATTTGTAATGTTTGCAGGTTAAGTTAGTTGTGACAGTGACAGCATGACAGATACCGTAGTGGCGTAGATAAACTTTTTTTTTCCATTTTTGTGGCAAACATTTAATGCCCGATTCTGACTAAAAACCCGGTCGTTAGATCAAACAAAGGTCAAAAGTACTTTTACAAAAATATCTGCAATCGTAAAGTATTTTTGAAATCGGACAAGATAAATCGGTTATTTGATGGTTTTCCTCCAAATGGTTTTCGAATTAGAGCATACTAAAAAAAATGAACAATGCCGATTGTGACGTTTAGTGTGAGACCGTTCTACGGTGGGCCAGGACCAGGAACTCAGGCATCAATTTGTTCGATAGTACAGGCAACGTCTAGTTTGGTTTGGTTGCTCCAAATCTGGGACTGTAATACCGATATGGAGTACTACTTATACATTAAACTACTACTACTAATTACTTATGAATGTACTACTAATGTGTTACTAATATCTTCTTTCTTTCGTTCTTTAAAGTAAAGCGAATGCTTGACATCGCAATCGGTCCTCATCCTCATTCATAGCAACTCGTAAACCAATCAAACTCACCCGCTCTCCCAGGGTCTAACGAAAAGTTTAATGATCCCAGGGGTTGTCAACCCGTCACGGTTTTATGACAATTTAATTGGATATTTTTGCGCAATTGTCCGTTAAACTGACGATTTGTTGTTTAATGCTTTTAATTCGTATATTTTATAACTTTTTGTATAGAGTATTTTGAGTTTTTTCCTCTTTTGTAATAGAATATGGCTGATCTCAGGTTGTTTAATCCGATAAATAACATATGTTATGTATATTGAAACATGGCTATCACCGAAAAATAAAAAAAGTCAAATTGACTACATATTAACAAATTATAAAGCAAGTATAACCAATATTGAAGTATTAAGTAGACTATCTTTTCCTAGTGATCATCGCCTTATAAGAAGCACTGTTATCGTTTCAAAAACAAAGAAAAACAGAACTCAGTACAAAAACGAGAAATCAAAATTAAATACACCAGAAGGTAGAGAACAATTTCTTGTAAACTTAAATGAAAGTGTTAACTCTACAGAATGGACCGAAGACGAAGATGTAGAGTCTTTTTACAACAAAATAAAGAAATGGATAACTCATAGTCTGAACTGTACTAAAAGCAAAACCTTGAAAGAGCACTACACTACCTCAAATGACATAAAATGTCTTCTAGAGCGAAGGCATGAATTAACAAGTAAGCGAAACATTACAATGGAAGAAAAAAAGGAACGCAGTTTCTTATATAAAAATATACACAAACTTATTAAGAAAGAACGTCAGGAGCAAAGAATCAGAATATTAGAAAAACATCTGAAAACATCAGGTAGCTTAAAAAAAGGCTTCAAGGCGTTAAGTTGCACCAGACAATGGATACCCTGTTTAAATGAGAACTCTTCAACTTGCAAAACTTTCTCGAGGTCAAAAATAATAGATACTGCCACTACATTTTATAAAAATCTTTACTCGCTGCAGAATACAGACACAGATGACAGCCAACCGTCCGCATGTAACTCTACCCCCATAGACAGGTTTTCAGCTTCAGAAATTTTGGAAAAAATTAATAGATTAAAATCTGACAAAAGCTCGGGTCCGGATGGAATTCCAAATGAAGCAATAAAGGTAGGAAAGTATGTGCTGGTACCACACATAACTGACTTATTCAACATGATTCTCGACGCAAAGACAATACCTACGGAATGGGCAAAATCAGATATAATTTTGTTGTACAAGAAAGGAGATCCTGCTAGTATAAGTAACTACAGACCCATTAGCATGCAACCAAACATGTATAAATTATTCGCATCATGCCTTGAAGAACGTCTCGCTAATTATACCGAAAAACACCAACCTCCAGAGCAGGCAGGTTTTAGAAGGGGCTTTTCGACAACAGATCACATCCACACGTTGGAGCTTATAATAGAGAAATATGAGGAACACAGGGGGTCACTCTACCTGGCATTCATTGATTATGCCAAAGCGTTTGACTCTATATCCCACAACAGTATGTGGAAGGCTCTACGAGAATGCGACGTACCAGCAGAGACTATAGAACTTATAAAAGATATATATAGAAAAAGCCTATCTCGCGTAAAATTGGAAACAAAAGGATCGGAAATAAAAATCTGTAGAGGAGTCAGACAGGGTGATCCTCTTTCACCTAGAATTTTCATCACTGTTCTCGAAAACATAATGAAGAATCTGAACTGGGATAAAAAAGGAATAAACCTAAAAGGCGAATATCTCAGCAATCTTCGGTTCGCGGATGATATAATTCTATTTTCAGAATCTGCAGCTCAACTAGAAGAAATGGTTTGCGAGCTTCATGCAGTTAGTAGTAAAATCGGCCTGGAATTAAATACTGAAAAAACTAAAATCATGACAAACGCTTCAACAATACCCATTACCGTGAACAATACTCAGCTGGAATATGTACAGGAATATATTTATTTAGGCAAACAGATATCTTTTAATAAATCGAAACGCATAGACGAACTAAAAAGACGAATAAACCTATCATGGAATAAATTTTGGAGCTATAAAGAAGTACTGAAATCAAACCTACCTGTCAAACTCAAGAAAAAAGTCCTAGATTCCTGTATACTCCCATGTCTCTCATACGGCAGTCAAACATGGATATACAATAATTATACACAAAACAAAATTCAAACGTGTCAAAAAGCGATGGAGCGAAGCATTCTAAGTATAAAAAGGAAGGACAGGAAGCGAAATACAGATATAAGAAATATAACAAATGTAATAGACGCATTGGAACATTGTAAGAAAATGAAATGGAAATGGGCTGGCCATGTGGCGCGTATGAATCAAAATAAATGGACGTACAAGGTAACAACATGGACAGGACCGCGCAACAAACGAAAAAGAGGAAGACCAAGAGAAAGATGGATAGACGAAATAAATAAAATAGCAGGCAAAGATTGGATTACGAAAGCAAACGATAGAGATACATGGATAAATATGGAGGAGGCCTTTACTCGTAGAGAGGTCCTTAATAAAGATTAAACACGAAGAATTTTTATTTTTATAGGAATGTTTAAATTAAATTAATAGTTATGCATGTTAAATGAAATTTATATTGTAAACAAATTTTATTAAGGAAATAAATGAGGCTTATTATTATTATTATTATTATGTATATTGAAAATTGCATGATTTATTGTCCTCCGCGCTACAACCCGCGACGTCTCGTTTGCTTATGAATAAGAGTGTATGAAAAGTCATGATAAATCTTTGCAAAAATTACAGAACTCGTTGAAAGATATTGTTTTCGTCACGGTTGACACTGTAAAATAAATTCGGACGACACGTTTGAATACTTTGAATAGAGTATTTTTTTTATAAACATCTTAAGGGTCCTTACAAGCTCAACGCGCGTATTTCGCTAAATTCTTAATTTTTCTTCAAAGACTATGGCGTATGTGTTCATAATTTCAGTAATATTATTAATGTACAAGATAGTTCACTTCTTAAACTACGATACTGCTGTGCTAAATTATTGATTTTTTGGCGTGAAATCTAAAAAAGGTGTTTCCTTTGGAGGGCTTTTCAAATTTAGCTCTAAAAGGTGAAGTTTCATTCTCAATTTCGAAGTGAAAGGGAATCTCATTCTCGCCTAAAGTGAACTCAATTCAATTCAGTATATCTTGAACTAAAAAGTCATCGTGAAAAACTTGAAGATTCATCTTAATTAATAGATAGAATAGCTACTCAATGTTTGCTAGTTTTTTGATGAAAAAGAGGGCTACATTTCATTTGATTCTCGAAAACAGTGTTGATATTCTGCTCTAAAAATAATTATTTAGCAATGCTCTACTCTATTTTGACTCAGAAAAAAATAATCATTAGTATCGGTCTTGAATTAAATTCAGTATAAATTTTTAAATATCACCTATATATCACGGCGGACTGACGCCTCACCCTCATTCAGCGCCGATTACAGCAGTATCGTAGTTTAAGAAGTGAACTATCTTGTACATTAATAATATTACTGACCTTATGAACACATACGCCATAGTCTTTGAAGAAAAATTAAGAATTTAGCTAAATTCGCTCTTTGAGCTTGTAAGGAGCCTTAATATTTCGATAACTCAAACATTTGGCATAAAGTACATGCAGTCAGATTGTTCCAAATGACCCTTGTTCCTTCTATTCTATCCCTGAAAGTCTTACACTTGATGACTAAACAAACATAGATTCAAAAAAAGATATGTAAAAGAGCCCTTGGCGACCTATTTGCAAAATAAACTTGACTTTTGAGATGACCGTGCAATAATGTACCTGTAGCAAAAACTTTATTTTTAATTATTAATTATTATTGTTTTTTTGATTACTTAATGGAAATTGAAATTAAATAGAAAACGAAAACGGCCAGCCCTAAACCTTGTAGAAACCCCAGCAGCGCATCTCTCGCTCCCTATTACAGCGTTTACAGCCGACGAGCGTGGCCCGCGGGACCGAATGGAAATCTCGGTAAATGCGCGCTTCGTTCATTCGTTCCTTCCATTCATTTTACTGCGCTAGCTGAGTTTGTCGAATTAAATGTTATTTGCCGCCGGCGGTGCTATTTATTTGATAGATTTCTGAATGTAATTTAGCTTAGAACACGCACTGGAGAACAGAGGTGTTACTATTTGAAATTATCTGAACGTTTTGACCGAAATTAGTTGCCGATTCTTGGTAGTTAATAAGCAAAAGTAAAATAATACTTAGATTTTGTACACACATCGAAAAAAGTTACATCTCTTAACTTTGGTCCGAATGTTTTGGACCCCTGCGTAGTTAAAGGGTTTATTTATAAAATATATGGGTAGGTACAATGTATTTTTATGTATTGTATGTAGTAAGATGTCTTGAATTTTTTTTTATAAATTTGGGTGCCCAACAAGCGTTTCACCCGAAGGTAAAGTGAGCTCCATTATCCATAGCAACACCAGAGGATTGAACGCGTCACCAGAGGCTGAGATCTATCTAGCTAGAGGCTGAGGCTGAGGTACTCTAGTACCTGATTGCGCCAGTAATTGTAATATTAATAGTAATAACCTTACCAACCCCACGCTAACAGGGCGAATATCAAACAGAACCCATTAAACAAGCAAAAGCAAACATTTGTTCTAGCGTCAACGAATTGCTACGCTCCTCGAAGACTGCGCAAATATTATACTCTCAATTTTCCGATAGTGTCATTACGAAAAGGAATTGACGAACAAATACTCTCAAAGTTCGACAAGGTCAAGACAAACAATTGAATGAAGCCTCTATTTTTTTTATTGTTTATTCAGGAACAAAAGGTTACACTTCAACGAACCAGCTGAAAAGCTGCCAGGCGCTCGAATTAATTAATAATGATAGTATGGCATAACTAACTAGAGGGATTTCGTTACTCTATAAATTGTATACCTATTTCGGTAGCTCTTAGACTATCTCAAACGTCACTAAAAGCTAAAAATATTTCAAAAACCTGCATCACAGAGCACTTGGCGTTCAAGTATGCGTCGCACAGAATGTAGGGCAGCAGGCATTGCGGGCTAATTCCCAGAGAGGGCGCTACTGGGCGCTAAGTGCTGGCTGGAACGTGGTTACCTTTGCCTTTTGAAAAAAAGGCATTGGAACGTTGAATTTAAAAAATAAGTTTAGGGAGGGTATAGGCTAGAAGAGTATAGACCGTTACGTCAGCTAGCTAGCTTTGAATTTGTGATAGAGAGAAACAATCACTTAAGTGAAAGGAGTAGTCACGCACGGAGTATTTTTCTGGATCACTAATTATGAAATGATTGAAATGAATGATATTGCGCCCAAACTTTGTTGTCAAAGTATTTTCAAAGTTTCATCCCTAAAAGGTGCCAATGCCAATGTGACCGTAAATTGAGAGAAATCCCAAAGATAAAAGTTGTTTGTTTGCCAAGTGGTGTTACTAGGGGAGCTTAAAAAAACCTCATTATTAAGTAATAAAGTTTGTGGGGTATAGTGATTACACCAATCAAATACGTTACTAAATAAAACCAAACACATGCCTACACAAGCGGTGCCCAAACCTTTTATTTTGCTACGTCCGCGCTTCATGATTACCGGCTAAATCCAGTTCTGACCAGTTTAAACCTAGTCGCAGGCGAACGGAAACAAAATATTTAGTATCTACTAATCCCTACCTTAATCGCTGAAATATTATGATGATGTTTACATTATCAACCTCCATGGCTCCGAAGAAACTGAATTCCACCATCCGCTCGTCAACATTCAGTCTATCACAATCGGGATTAGCTTACTTCTTCTTTCTTTATTAATATGGCCCCATCGATCGATGCGATGGTTTCGCCAATGTCGAAGTAACAAAAATACATTATTCAAAAACCTTGTGACAAAAATTTCGGCAACTTTGTACGGTAGATCACGGTCAAACAACCCTCTCCCCCCTGTCGGGCTCTTAGCCAATGGTCAAAGATATCCCTCAGAAACTGCCAGGAAATCATTAGCCGATGCCCAGGGTGCACCGGACCAAGCACTGCTCTTCCCCCCGGACGGATCCGAAAACGAACCGCAGCGCTAGACCACGCGCGGAGTTAACCCGACTCGCACCCCTAGCTTAAACTTAAGCCAATCCCTACCGTGACAGATGTCAACAATGTCAACTAAACCTCTCGATACTAATGCCATCTAGCGACATTTTACTCAGAAAACATTCATTAACATCTCATCTATTTATAGGTAAAGTGTGCCAACCTAGATGGCGCTATTAAATTCGTTAACTAGCGCTCGCAGGCACTGATTGCCACTTAAAAATGTAAATAAGCAATACAGCTCCTGAAGTGGGTTATGGTTATGACTAGCGTGACCATGCGTCTTGATTTACACGAGACTATCTCGTTTTCAATTCACGTGATCAAGGGCTGGTCCAGTGTCGTAACTAAGTCTGGAGTGGTCTGGAGTCATAAATGAATATGCATATGAGGCCGTGGCAAAGTCATCAGATGGGGACCCCTTAATTTATAGAAGTGCATCAACGTCCCTTATATGCTCTATGCCAATGGTAAATTCGGTGCCCGTGATATTCTGCCAGCGCTCCCACAATGATTTTCAGCATTTTTTGATTTTGGTTGACAAATGGTTGGTTGGTGTTCAAAATATACGGCGTCAAAAGGATGACTTAATTTTGAATTAAAAAAATACGATGGAGAAACTTTACGTGTTCAATGTTCAATCAAACTAAACCAACCTGTTGAAATTTTCTATTGGACTATTTTTGTACAATATTGTGTTTATTTTCTAATGTCTGTGTCCGCTACGCGGACACGGGAATTTATTTTCGTTTAACTAAAGTAAAAAAGTATTTCTTGACAAAAGTGCAATAGTTTGATCATGACACTAGGCTAGGCATGTCAAAAGTCAACATTAAATATATTAGAAAATGAAGGAGAGCGGCGCAAGGAGTCTGTAATAGTCGTTTAATTAGAATCACTATAACTGAAAAAACTGTTTCGTAATTACGAAAAAAAAAAATCTGTTCCTTTCATTCCATGATGTTTTCCGTATTGCACTTTTACGTGAGAATAAAGAATATTACCAATTAAAATCTATAGACAGGATTCTTAGCAGATACAACGTAAGCATTTCACATACATACATATACAAAAATCAAGTCTTTATCCCTTACGGGGTAGACAGACTACACAGAGTCAGATAACTAGACCTAGCCTAGATAACTAGCCTAATTATGGGCGTGTAGGAGGAAAATGGAATCAAAATAGTGAAAAACCACTGAAAAATAATTGTAAAATACAATTTAAAGTTTAAAAAAGAAAAATGCGTGTAAAGTGTCCCATTGCGAGCCTGAAACATGGTTCGCGTCAGTTATGATGTTCAGAATATTTTGACGAGTTCGCTGCTTCCTTGCGGTAAGCTGGGACGTGTCGGGAGCTTGCCGAGTGATATTATGTGCTTTAAAGTCGGGCTTTAAGCTGCCCCCGGGGCTTTCTGGAGGAGGGACGCAAATTGCGTACAGTTGTGGTTAAGGTGTAGTTATGGCAAGGTCCGGGTGATCCTGGTTTGGGTTCGATGTCGAATGTACCTATATGTCAGGGTTTCTTTAAGCGAGAACGGAACTGTGCCAGGGGTCTGTTACAACACAGTTAACCTCTTAACATATTTATTTTGTAATTTTTTTAACAATAGGCTTTTTATTTCTTTTGCCATGATAAACCTAGAGCGCGGACCGGGGACTTTTTGAATTTAAAAAACCCACTACGAAACAAACAGACGTCATCATAGATAACTGACATTTACTTAAGATAATCCTAATCTGTGTTCCGGTGTGGAGAGTAAGACAGCCGGGGAAATTACGAGCACAAGAGGCATTTTATCTTAGCCCTCTAGGTTGGCAACGCACCTGCGATCCCTCCGGGGTTGCGGGTGTCTATGGGCAGTGGTGATCACTTACCATCAGGTGACCCACTTGCTCGTTTGCCTTCCTATTCATATAAAAAAAAAGATAACTGGAACTTAACAGAGAGTGGCGAAACAGGTCTTTAGTATATTTATATATTGCCTTGTTTTTTATGTCGGATAAATTAGCAACTTGTTGAACTTATGCCTTCAGTATGTTAACTTAATACCATTTTATCTAGTCAAGAGGCCGTAGATCATAATAATAGGTTCAACAATTGTCAGTGTCTTAATGCCATGTTGCCCTTGTCCACAGACGTAATTACCCCACGCTCACACCAAGCCGGACTGTGATACGTCGCTAACTACCAGCGCCAGCGATATATGGAGACGACGCACCCTATATAACTACATATCTGTAAAGTAAGTGATGGACAGATATATTAGTTGAAAACATAAAAAACCCCATTGGGGTTGGCAGAGACTACTTTGTTCCACATGCTACGATTTTGACATAGTTAGGTACCTCTCTTTCGCTTCATCCACATTCATCAATCTCTTGTATACATGCTCGTCGGTTCCGGGCACTCCTGACCTGCCCTTTTCCCTACTCCTATGGGAAAGAGGCGTGACTGTACCTAACTGTATGTATGTATGTATAAAAACCCCTCTGCAAAAACATTTCTTGACCGAAAAGTAAAAGAACAGAAGAACAAGCCCTTAAAACTCCGGCAACAGAATTTCTTTTGAATTAAATACAGCAGGCGGTTGTGTGATTTTTAATGAAGGTTTAAGCTTTTATCAATAGTCATGTGACAAATTCTGCTATTGTAAATGTACTATTGTGTTGGCAGTCTCGGTGGTCGATGCCCCACGCAGCGCCCGCGATGTCGGCGCCGGCGCGGCACCCGCACTTCTACACGGTCGAGGTGGGCGACACCCGGTTCACCATCCTGAAACGCTACCAGAACCTCAAGCCCATCGGCTCCGGCGCACAGGGGATCGTCTGGTCAGTACAAGCAGTATAACTCTACAAGTCGTCGACAGATGGCGTTGTTAAGTTGGGAGTATTCGGACACATCTCTATATTATCCGCAAAACCAAGTAGCGAGTGAGACCATTAACAATCGGAATCACGTGCACTGCATTGTATGCCATTATAGTTACATTGCGAAGTTTGACAGATCGGTTGAATTCGCTTTACCCCGGCAACCCGTAATGTAATGAAACTTGCGTTGCAATTCTTGCGTGTGTCTAAATGGGCCTTTATGGAGCGGGCTGTGCAGTTAGCGTTAGGCATAATCATCATGATCATAAAGCTATCGACATTTTACCTCCCGTTTGGTAACTGACGTTTATGGCTGACTCGCCACTTGGTTTTGCGGATTATAAGATACATGGGATCGGTACAGTGGAAGAAACTAAATCGCGTGCCAGTGTGAACTTTTTCACTGCAAATATCATGACTTAACATACACTAGACAAAGAATTTTTTGCGAAATTGTAGGGGAAAAAGTTCCACAGAGGCGTGATTCAGTTTCTTCGACCGTACACGCACCGGTAGCTAACTCTACTAGTTAGGGATAGATGGTGTTGTAAGGTTGGCTGAAGACAAATAAATTACAGAACCACGGGTAAGGCGCGAATTTAAAATCCTGCTTTAAGTAGCTTGCCATATGAATAGGAGCGAACTTAAAACCTTTTTTTTTTTTTGTATAAATATGACATAGTTTAGGTTCAGATAACTTCAAATCAGATGATTAAATGCAGCTCATTGAACACTATTTAAACGGTAGAAACGTGTTTTTATAAATTCTAAATACAAATTGTAACTAACTAGATTCTGAACTAAAACCTTACTAAAACTCTTAGATTTCAAGAACAACATCAACTACTTACTAAAGAAAATAACTAAAGGATTATTTTATTAAGTATTCGTTTTGCTCAATAGCGTCTGAAATAAGTTCGTGAGCACCGTCTTGTTTTCAAGATGCCTCAAGTTGGCACCGGCGCGACACTGTCTGCCAACTTTGCCAAGAGTTAAAGCAGACACCTCGTAGATAAACGATTAATTTAGACTAGACACGACATGGTGCGATTTCCATGCGGAACGAGGAAATTACAATTCCAATCCCACTTCGGTATCTTGAGCATCCAAAATGGCGGACTGCTTTGAGGTTATGTTGTAGGTTAATTAAAACGTGTTCTGAAATGTGTTCGGAAAAATTCTATTTACGCAGAAAATTGTTTGGTGGGAAGAATTATTGATGTTTAATGGTTTCACTGTGCTTTTGAGTTCGATGTACTTTGTTCACGTTGTTTTTCTTTGATTTATTAAATGTGTTACCTATTTATTGGCGTTTTTGCGATCAAGATGTGCGCCCTGTTTTATTGTGAGTTTTAACGGGGCGTATAGATTTTCATCATAATCATTCACCATAGGATGATAACAATTAAAGACTTCTTTTAACTATGTAATCATCCCCTAGAATTCTTGGTCGCGAAACTGTCAAAATGTTTCGAAATAAGTTAGTAAGTAAGTTGAGAAGGGCACATGGGATAAATATCAAAAGGGAGCGCTTGAATGGACTTATCCTGAAAACCTTGCATCCTATACTTACCCCATCTGTCCTTAGAGATGTAAAATACTCATACACAAACACTTTCTATTTGTTTCTTGTCACTTTAGCATTTTCTTTCCTTACTGAGCATGCATTCCGTGCAATGCACAATTACAATAATTTTGCACACTGCACGCTGTTTCTTTGCATGCTTGCACCGCACACTGCACACTTTGATTTGTAGATAGCTGCTATTATGATCTAGGTCCAAATTGTAGCTAGATTCCACTCAGTATCAACGGGCTAGTGACTGCCTGTCTGAAATTCGATCATGTTTTTACACCATCGACTCGTTTCTCGGAAGTTACAATAAGTCTACTGGCAATATTGGTAAAATATCAACCGCTGATTTGTTGATCGGGCCAATGTTGCCAGTTTAGGGCATGTTTCTCCACTCTGTTAACTTTTCGTCAACTTCCAGTTTTCTTAAGTGTCAGTTAGCTATGATGACGTCTCTATCTGTTTCGTAGTAATAAATAGAGACGGAATCATAGATAACTGACAGTTAAGATAACTGTGACTTAACAGAGAGTGGTGAAACAGAACCTTAGACTTGTAAAATTGTAAGTAGCTTCGAGAAACAGACCACTGGTATTCAAAGCATTTACAGAAACGTGCATCTATAATCGGGTGTATGTAAACGTTGAAGTGTTCATGAATTAGCAAACGAACATACACTTGAAGCTAATTTATGAATACTTTGACAGTTATCGAGTGTAAACAGATTCAGTTAGCTCAAAGTCAAAGTCAAAGTCAATGTGATTTATTCATAAACATAGGTACAACTGGCTCTGACAGCTTCTTTTCGTTCACATCTAATTTACAAGCAGACCTGATGAACTACATATTCATAGTCACACACAACACAATGATGTTTTCAAGTTTCAATCGGATCCTCTAGACAACTCAAAGAGTCAAATTTTTCGAAGAATCGTTTTCCTATTTAGCGCAGTACTTTTTTGGGTTACTACCAGATGTTGATTGCTGTTCAAAAAATGGCATT
Source organism: Pandemis heparana (assembly GCA_963854515.1). Taxonomy (NCBI): domain Eukaryota; kingdom Metazoa; phylum Arthropoda; class Insecta; order Lepidoptera; family Tortricidae; genus Pandemis; species Pandemis heparana. Next base: position 1,261,805 of record OY978021.1, on the reverse strand, counting down.
AAACTGGCAACAGACGATCGTGTCACATTTTTTCCAGTAATACCTATTTCGTTTCAAATTTCATTATAGCAGACTATATTAGCTTAGGACTCGTGGACTCACGAGAAGTTATTTCCTATCAAAGTCTGTAAACCCAGTAAAGTACTGCCTAAAAAAATCCCACGTCTTGTCTATGGTATTCGATAGAAACTTGCCGTAATATAACCATTTCTCTTTATAGCTGATCGAGTAGCATTAGTAGCCATGGTTCAGTTTTACTCGGTATCGTTTGGTGACGTGGTATTCACTATCCCAACGCGCTATACCGAGCTCGCGCGGCACGGCGCAGGCGCGCAGGGAATAGTGTGGTAAGCTTAAGATCGGGGGGCGCTGGGTGGACCACCGGGGCTGGCATGCAGGCTTAAAAAAAGTTTCGTAGGTATCAGCTACGCTTGAGACTGGCTTAGAATGTGAGGTGACTTCAAGGCGAAGGCCTACGCCATAGCTAAAAGTCATAGACGGACTACATACCGTCTGCAACGTAACTGCAACTGCCGCATGCTCAAACATTTCAGTAATTGGCGCAGGTGCAGTTGCAACTGCAATGGAAAATTAGGCTGAAGGCAGTTCGATCTTTTACCAAAAGCGTGTTTGGCACGTAGTCTGACCCATTTGCACTCGTGTCTTTAAGCAATTACTCTTGCTCTGTAACTTATCGTTTTAGTTCTGTGGATATCAAAAATGTAAATTTCTACGAAAAATGTGCGTTCATTTTCCATTTAGAACTTTAATCAGCATCGTTCATGTTCGAATGGGTAACTCCGCAGTTACTATATATATATTGGCAATTTCTATTTAATTTACCGGTACCGACGTCGGAACTGTTTTACGTCTACAGTCTATTTTGAATTGCATTCAATCGGAGCAAAATTTTATTTGGTTCAGTGTTCATCACTACATAGTATAAAACAAAGTCGCTTTCCACTGTCTGTCCTTAGGTATCCTTAGATCTTTAAAACTGCGCAACGGATTTGATGCAGTTATTTTAATAGATAGGTAGAGTGATTGAAGAGGAAGGTTTATGTATAAGTAAGTTTACGCAGAAGAAATCGCGGGCAGAAGCTAGTAATAAATATAGTTAAATTTACGTATCCCATTTTAAATGGTAGAAAATCGACTTTTTAAGAGGTATGAGAGAACATTACGGATGTTGCGTAGACAGTTTACTATTATGGCAGTAAACTAAGAATGCGGCACCTAACACGTCAACGACACAAGATCAGTTCTACTCTTTACTGCCAAGACGGTCTCCTTTTGGTGCTTTAAAATTTAAACATCACATCTCTACAACTTAAAGAGATGTAGCAGCATGCCAGCCTCAATATTGGTACCAGCTTGCGTCCCATCTATCCCTTAGTAGTACCTCAATAGTTGCATGCATGTATGGAGAGGCTCACGCATATAAATGTTGCTTCTGATAGGTATATGTCTGCACAGGCTTTTGTTTGTCCGTTTCCTTGGGATACTTCCGGGGGTATGAAGAAATGAGCTAAATATCAAGATCACGATGCGATGCTATTAATTGATGGGTCATGGACATGGATAATTCATACACGTACACACAACTCATTTGTTAGCTGACAATACTTACGTGCAATATTTGACTAACCGGTGGTTTGTTAGGTTAAGTTAGCTAAATAATAATGAAACTGCTTATTGAAATTGATTTTGGTGTAGTAAACTGCGAGAAATATTGCTTTTAACTATCATGATTAAAATAACCTTTAATTCTACAATAATGTTACGTTTTTTCAGTTTCGCTTTAAAGGTTAGGTTTGGTTAGGTTTTTCAATTTTTCGACGCCATGAAAAACAATAAAACTCAGATCGGTAAAAGCTCGAGTTCAATAACATTTCTAGACAGATATCCCATTTACGATTGGTTATAAAATAAAATGAGAGATTGTGCTGATTGCGAGAAATCTCCACTAACACTGCGAAATTGGAAAACTATTTAAAGTTTCAGACCGGAAGGAAAAGTTAATATTTTTCAAAGAACAACAATTTATAGTATAGTAACCACATAAACTCGACAAAAGTTAGGTAACTAAGATTGGCTACGCATAGATGCCTGTTATTCAATTTTTTTCTGCACATGTTTTACCCAATTTCGGACCAGTTTCTATTATTCAGAAGATACAAATACCCACGCTTGGCTAGTTTGCAATTTCAACTCCAAACTCTGTACACTAACCAGTTCAGAATGCAGTTTTGAATAATAAACAGTTCGTTCAGTGTTCACGGCCCACCGAAACGTCAGAACGCGTTAAATTTTAAGCCAACTGCTATGTCAGATTTTAAATTAAATGTAGGACGTCCGTGTGGACGAACGGCATTAAAATAAATCATTTCCTTCATTCAGCGTGCTTTGCTTTAAAAAAACTATAGATTTTTATTCCACGATGGGCCAAGCCTTTTCCGGTTTAAAGCCTTATAAGCGTTCAATGGAAATTAGCGCAGTTTTTTCAGCTATGGACATTGTTGCAAACGGAAATAGGTTGTATTCCCTCGTATTTATATTGGCCTGTTTCTCAATATACAAATAAGTGATGTGCCGGATCGCTAAAAATGTATATCCGCGGATACGGATCTGAACATGGATATTTAGTGCCAAGATCCGCGGATACGGATACGGATACGGATCTTTATTTTATTATTCGATTAGTGTCAGCGCTCGCGACCTTGAAACGATAGTTGACGGTACGCTCGCCGCAACGCCACGCAGGACATGTTTTGACTTGCATTGCGCGGATAGTATTTAATATTTATTGTTTTGGTTACGGTAAATGTTTGATTTAATTAAATCAAAATAGTCTGAATGGAATTTATTAGTTTTTAATTCTACCTAATCACCTGAAAAGATCCGTAAAATATCCGCTCGAAAAGTAACGGACACAGATACGGATACGGATTTCTTTTTTACCTCGGATATCCGCGAATACGGATACGGATACGGATATCCGGAACATCACTAATACAAATTACAATTTTATAAGTATAACTAGCAACACTGGACAAAAACTCAACCACTGATTGGTTGACCGGACTAGTGTTGCTAGTTGTAAAATTTTTGCTTGTAGCTTCGAGAAACGGGACTCAGTTTAGGGTCGTTCTCTCATTTCGTGCAAATTGGTGGTATTCTCTCGAAAAAATATTTTTTCTTGAAATGGTACAATTGAAAGATTTTATGTGTTTTTGAACATATATTGAATATGTGTATGTGAAAGGCACCTTAATTAGTTAATTACTTTCTATAAAATATGATCACTGGTAATGAAGTACGCGCTGGTAATGAAATTAGCAAAGATGGTAATGATTTGCTAGTGGAAGGAAATGAAATAAGTACAGGAAGGTGATTTCACCTTAGGATGGTAATGACAAAACGATGTGTTTTTATTCATTTATTCATCAGAAATGTGACATAGAAATCCAATATAAATATTATCAATGAAGGCACATACATATGACCCTCGGAAGACGTTATCTTATAGGTTTTATCCCCCTTATTCATAAACGCTGAGTACAGGTGTAGTGCAAAATGATTTTCCATGACATTTTGTTAAATTTTATTCGATTTTCAACTTTAGTGATATGTTATTAAAGTCGTGTATACAAAGCAGCTGTCACATTAAATTGTTTTATAAATAAGAACCTTATGCCATTGTCGTTAAAGTTGAAAACCGCGTGGGATTCAACGAAATGTAATTGAAAATCACTTCGCACTATATCTGTAGGCTTCTGTTAACTTAGCAATCCTTTGTCCTTATCTGTCACTTTCACATTTACCTTTCGCAGCCCTTGCCTTCTGCTTACTACTACTACCTCCGTCTGAATTTCAGAAAGCAGTATTTCTCGCTAAATATCAATATGTATGGGAATCTCGTCTTTTTCGAATCTTTTTTTAGTTCTTTAATCGAGGCATACTGTGCAACAATGTTTTTGGTGTGAACCAAAAACTTTGGCAGTATAACTTCTTCAAAACTTTGAATTATATTCCGTGGATTGTCCTCTATTTCTTTTTAATTGTAGCATTCGTTGTTGTTTTTTTTTTGCCATCTTTTCCTTTGTATTTTTGTTTCTCTGTTAGCCATTGATAATAATTGATTTTTTCTTCGTTACTAAACTCTTGACAGTTAATTATCTTATGAGCAATGTCTTTCTAAACATTTTTCATTGGTAGTATTGCAGTATATTGGTTTAAGTATTTCTGACCTTGATTAAACCTTCTTTACATCTTTTTCTTCCGATTATTGTTTATTTTGTTTATGTTTATTCTTTCTTTTAATTGTATTATTACAGTTTTAAGCTGTTTCACCTCTTTTAAGTGCTTCTATCGCAATTTTTGAATTCGTGTTTTAACATTTACAGTTTGACGAAAAGTCTCCTCATTGTATCTATTTTTGTAACTCATTATAATTGTGGGTTACTATTTATAATTCCATATTTTTCTCTCTTGCGTTGCCGATCTTTAGCTAACTTATCTTTTTTAGACTGTTTCTTCTTTGGCTTAGCCATAATTATAAGCTGCATTAAAAAAATACTTTTGATATAAGTAAATTTAAATATATTTATATATCACCTTTAATTTCTGACGGTAAAACCGGAAAAGTAAACAAAAAAAAAAAAAGAAGTAAAAATTCTTGATTCAAATGATAGTATATGTATATCACCTTATTTGAGCATGATTATATGTATGTATACCTCAAAAAATGCGTGATTATAAATATAAATTCATCAATAATACACCTAAAATATACATGGTGTATCAGATAACCCCTAACAATAATCCACTGGTGTATATAACCATAGCTATACAAGCTAAAAAAAATATTTTGAAAAAAATTGGAGTAATTTTTTTTTATATATTTTCTATAAGAATGGTAGTACTAACTATAATCATTCCTATAGGAAATATAAAAAAAGTACTCAAATTTTTTTCAAAATATTTTTTTTATCTTCTATAGCTATGGTTATAGACCCCAGTGAATTATTGTTAGGGGGTATCTGATACACCCTGTATATAATCCAATGCATCGGGGGTTAAACTGTTTCATTTTTATCACTATTTTTGATATTATCATATCACTGTGTTCATGAGTCAATGTTTACGAGCCATGTTAAAATTGTATTATTTTTAAAAACATAGAAGATATAAAATGTTGTTTTCATTGAAGCTACAGTTAGAACTATGCCATGTATTCATTGCCTTTTCGAACTATTCATGACCATGCCCCTCAATTTCGATTAAATCATTACCACCTTAAATAATTCATTACCCTCCTTTTCAAATTTGGAAGGAAAAGAAGGTAATGACACGGATATGAATGAAATATTGAGAGTTTTTCTCAACTAACTCATTTTGTAATTGACATTGAATTTACTAAACTTCCCAACTATTAGATAGTTTACAAACGCAACAAATTAGAAAGAGCATACTTAATTCTTTTAAGTACTTACCGATTGTATAGCTGGATGGTGATGAAACTGAAAACGTGACAATCTCGTTCGACTCACGAGAGAATGTAGCTATTTCTATAGAGAGCTGCGTATACGCGTTGCTCGGGGTGGCTCGCGCTCGACTGACCAACGAACGATGTTTTAGTTGGCGGTAGGTATTCAAAAGCTTGTTCGTACATCAAAATATATATGAATTCATTTCTCGCGCGGGTAATGATGGAACTGCTGGTGACAAACATTTAGGAACGTCTATTTTTATTCTGGTTGGCTTATAGCCTCTCATATTTTACCTTTGGAATCTATAATCAACTAGTGTTTGATTAAATGTTAAATAAAACCTCTGTTTTCAGTATGTTTTTCTAAAACTGTGATCAAAATCACATCAACAGACTTTAGGCCCCGAGGTGAATGAAAAAAATAGATATTTTATATTAATAAAATAAAAACGTCATAGTTATTAGTATCAGTTTTTGAAGATAACAATACCGTACCAACTATGTGACAAGATGGCAATAATAACATCACGTAAAATCAATTACATTTTTCACAATATTCGATTAAAGGCGATTTGCACGAAATGAGAGAACGACCCTTTACGCATGAAGGCTTTAGAGCTGTTTCACACTATCCGATCTGCAGGCTTATTACGTAACTCGCTCGCGATCACCATCGTCTTCATTTTGACAGTTCATGTATGGGCTGACAATTGGTATCGGAATCAGCTAGCTGTCACATTCATACGAGAACTTTCAAAATGAACACGATGGCGATTGCGAGCGAGTTACGTAATAACCTATCTGATTCACATCGGCGCAAGTGACATCGGGGCAAGTGAAATTATGAAATATCTTGATATAAATATGAAATATATCGGATCCGATATCCGATATCGCACCGGACATAATTCTCACATCTTAATACGTCTAATAACTAATAAACACTAGCCTCTTAGGCCCGTTGGGTAAAACTTAGGTAGGTAAACAATTTAACATGGAAAGATGTTAATATTTAACGATTCATCTCTGGACTGCTTAGCAGCGCGCAGTTTACGACCAGGAATTTACGACACGCGTAAAAAACGTTGTTACTCGTGATGTTTCGCGCACGTGCTTATGTCACGTTGCAGGATGACTTTAAACTTCTTAAATCAACAAGTGTCATCTATAATTTACAGGGGCCTTACCATGACGTCTTAATCTTAATGCGATTCAATTTAGGTTCATACTAAAAGTGACAGCTAAAACTTGAACTGAGTCGGAATTAGGACGTCATGGTATGGCCCCAACATGGCTTGCTTGCGCGCGAAAGTTGTCTCGCGAGATAGACTTCGAGTCTCTTTCTTGAACAGACATTAAGAAAAAGACTTTTAGTCTATCTATCGCTCTCGTGCTCGCCGTGCGGAACAAAATACAGCTTAGAGTCATTGCGACCCATGGCCTTACCAGCAGTACTAATCTTTCAAGTCACGTATTTCAAGTAGGTACTTTTTTTTCTTTTTTTTTTATATATGAATAGGAAGGCAAACGAGCAAGTGCGTCACCTGATGGTAAGTGATCACCACTGCCATAGACACCCGCAACCCCGGAGGGATCGCAGATGCGTTGCCAACCTAGAGGGCTAAGATGAAATGCCTCTTGTGCTCGTAATTTCCCCGACTGTCTTACTCTCCACACCGGAACACAGCAGTGCAGGCACTGCTGCTTAGCGGCAGGATTAGTGAGTAAGATGGTGGTAGCGATCCGGACGGACCTTGCACAAGGCCTTACCATACCACCCGCAGACGTACTTAAGATATTTCGCACCTGAAAAGCAATTCAATGGTGTGTGTTAAGTTCCTAATCCGCCACGGCGTCGGTTCTCTTCTGGGAGTGCTGGTAAAACAATTATCAGACTGCTTTGAGAGTTACCTGTAGATAGATAGATAGATAGATTAACACTTTATTTCTTCCATACCTAACACACATTATGATACATACACCATGTGCCATGGAAAAAGAAAGGCGCTGACTCAGCATAAAGCTGCGAAGACCGCAGCGCTGGTATTCTGTCAGAACCACTTAGGGAGGTCTGTGGAAATGGTATATGCATAATAAAATTAAAGAAAAGTTGGAAATCAGATAAATGATTAAAACTTGATGGATAGTTGTTTGTTGCTCTTTCATGCAAACGAACTACTCAAAGAACATTGAAAGAAAAATGTGAAAATGGACACACATAGGTATGGTACAGCCCGCAATTAATTTCCCATCCTGGAGACCGTACAGCACCCGCGAGACAGCGACAAATGATTCTTAGCAGGCGAAAAATGTGGACAAACAGCTGTTACCCATAGGTATACAATTTGGGGTATAGCACGCGTCACGGAATGACGAGGACTATTCCCGGCCATAGCTTTACTTTTCGGATTTTTCTATGTGTTCTAATTTTCAGTGTCGTTTAGAAATTGGCTTTGAGAGTTGTTTTCAGTCGCGATGGACCACTGATGCTTCATAATAATTAAAAAATGATGGAATTAGGATTAGTTAGATTGCATTGCACGGTAGAGCATAGACTTGTTTTTGGTGGAAGAACGTAGCTGTAACTAACATTTTAATTAGGATCTAACACTGTGTGTATGCAACATTCATTGTGACTAATGTAACTCGTAATTCTATTTTGTCGTGTAGACGTGTCTGTTCTCGGCTTTGCATGTAATCGGCCAAGTCTTTTCTAAAGTTCAATCTTAATTATACGTCTAAAACGAAAGACGTAAATAAAGCTAGCGCATTTGTGCTACCCGTGCAGACCGCGTGTAACCCGCGAGAACTGTGTTACAGTTGTGATAGAATACCCGTCTTTTTTCTTTCTGTTCGTTCTAGAAAGAGACGGGTATAGTATATCTCACGTGGGATGCAACTCTCGCGCGCTCATGTGCTAGCCGTGTTGAACTGGAAACTTGGTTTACTAAAATTATTTTACATGTTCGATCTAACATTTTATTGTTACTCATACATTGCTCAAAGTTATCTAGTGATCAAAAGTGTATGTAAACGTAAATTGATCCCTGGATACGTTGTCTGTCTAAATTACGAACAGCTAGCACAACTTGACCTTCCTTGTTGGTCAAAAATGTTTCCCTTTTACAGTGTTTTTTAAGAGAGAAGTGCGACAAAGCTATCTACATGTTAATATCAATATCCGTTGCTTTCTATTCAATCTAATATGAAGGAACGACAAAAGATAATAGTCAAGTCATGCTATGCTTTCTAGCACGCTATTGTTCGTCGTGAGTATCGTAAAGTCAACACAGATCGACATTTTAGATAATGTAATTAAACCTTTCGGCAGCAGTTTTATTCATTCGTTGTCGTAAACTAATCACATTGACGCAACGAAAACTGAAAAGTCTATATACTCGGGAGCAAAAAAAACGGGTCATTTTTCGGTCTAATCCCACTAGTTCCATTATCATTATCCTAGTAGTACAATCATTGGAACTGATGACGGAACTAGTGGGAAGAGACCCATTTTCATACAACTTTCTACGGGGATTGGCCCGGGTTTTTTGCTACAGAGTATATTTTCCGAAAGTTTTGATTGTAGTGTCTCAAAATCAAACTAGAATACTTTGGCTGGTGGGTGGTCGGTTTAGTATGTGAACACCCCTTAATTTAATGAATCAGGCGTTACTTTGAGATTCATATCAATAAACCAAGAACTCTTGCTACTCCGCAACCACAAGCGCGTGGTGGTAGTAGCAGAGTAGCGAGGTAAATGTTTTTTGTTCATTGAAATGTTTGACATTATAAATTGCAACTATATAACTTTTATAGGTGTGGGATCAAACCTAACCCACGGTTGCATTTGCATCATGCTGGAATATTCTAGAATAATTCTGAGACGTTGTAAACGGTTGGATACGGTAACTAGCGACGTCGCCATAGCGTCCTATTGCCCAAGGGCCTTGCCTCACCGGGACCCTGTGGCGACATCGCCGGCTACCGTAGCCAAAAAATTCGTACAGATATTTAATTAACAGGGGGTTACCATAACGTGTTAATGCGATTCAGTTTAAGTTCGCTCGCTGTCAGATTCATACTAAAAGTGACAGCTGAAACTTGAACTGAGCCGGAATTAGGACGTCATGGTAAGGCCGCTGCTGTCACTCACTTATCCCCGCTTTGGCGACATCTAATTTGTATATACGATAGTTGGCGAGGTCTAAGGCCCACTTGAACGGACCAGCGTTAACGACTTAACCCCGTGTTATAGTCTGGCAGCTAAACCACTGCAGCTAGATGACACTTCCAATCCAAATGTCATTTTACGAAATAATGATACCACATTTATTTCACTAGTGCTCGACTAAGGTCACGTAATGAATGATTTGATTATAGAACGAACGAAATATTTTATGAATCTCACATTCTTAGTTTAGTATATTTTAAATTAAACGCGATACTTTTGATGGGTTCAAGGTTCATATTAATGAACAAAAACGACTTTTGCATTTCCACTCCGAACTTTAAAGGCTTGGTCCGCTGATTCCGAATAATTTAAGTTTTTAAGTAAAGTACAGAGATAGACAAAAATTTTAATGAGATCATAGTTGTTTTATTTATGGCAAAATGGGGAATGAGCTGAAAACTAGTAACTGATTTGACATGCTTGCAAATCGCGCTCTTACACTACTACTAACTAGAAAACATACAAAAAACCTTATTGAACAAATAATTTTATTAAAATTCGCTTTGAAAATTCACTATTTCAACATAAATGACGAAAATGAATTTCATTATATCGTTCATTCTTTCATTCACTCACTAAGTCACATCACTATTTAATATTTGCCAAAAACTGAAAACACTGAAAGTGTCATCTGGCTGCAGTGATTTATCTGCCAGACTATAGATGCTAACCAGAGTCAAAATGTACATGGAACTGTCAAACTTAACGCCGAGTTAGCGATTTAATTTTTAACTCTGGACTGTGGAAGTGGGCCTAAGGGTGTTCATTCCCTTGTTATCGTATCGTAGGTAATTAAGTTTATATATAATTTCAGTGCCGCGTACGACACGGTGACGCAGCAGAATGTGGCCATCAAGAAACTGTCGCGTCCGTTCCAGAATGTGACGCACGCCAAGCGGGCCTACCGCGAGTTCAAGCTCATGAAGCTTGTCAATCATAAGAATGTGAGTATCTATTCTGTCTTCACGGAGGAATAGCGAGGCAGTATACGCGCGAAAGGCGAGAAGAGGCGGAATAGCTATTAGCTATCTAGCTATGTTACCTATATATGTGCGCGCGTGTAGTTTCTTGAACCTTTACGACGTCAACGACTCATATACCGCAGGTTGAACGCCAACGGCCTATATATGTAAAGAAAATCGCCACGGCTAATAATTATTAGCCACCGTTTTTCTTAACTTTAATTTGCCTCGTTTTGGGGTATGACTGACGCGCCTTTTTTGACAGTTGTCATTTTTGACAGGAGATGCAAGTAAGGTTATAAACTACCGTGAGCGAAAGGAAAATAATAATATTTTGTAATATAATACCGAAACCTGAAGTAAAGGCTTTAAATGTTGTTTCTTGTGTTTTCAGAGAAACGCAATTTCGTCTTTATTTCAATAATCCTGATGATTCGTGTTGGAAGAGTTTAACTTCATTATATATATAATTACAAAAAAGGATAACTCACGTATAAAAGACGAGTAGTGCTCGACATGTTTCGGACTAACTCTTAGTCCTCCCTCATGGAGCGCTCGCCCCGGCGGCAGCGAAACGAACACTGTTTTTGTAATTATGATTATGATTGAGTCTCATGTGAAAAAAGACTATATATACGTCCATTACTTCAATACAAAAGCAACCTTCGTTCAAATGGGTTTAGGTTCAACTAGAGGCGTAGGAGGCGTCGTAGGTGACGCCTCCTGTATTTGATGTGGCGGCGAAAATAAAAAATAAAACATTTTTGATGAAAATATAGGTACAAGTAGATTAGTAGTTGCTATTCGTGTACAGTGAAATAAATCGCGTGCATTGTACAGCGATCCATGAACTCACAAATTTTCACATTTATAAGGATGTTTTCACGCGCTCATTTTTACCATGAGGACTATTCAGAAGAAAACTCGGTCAATATTAATTCCAAAATGATGTCATTCTATCTATTCTTAACTAGACTAATTATGAGTACCTAACTTTAATTTACGAAGACTCAAGTTTGGCTAGGGCTTGCAATATCGGAAGGTTTTCAGTTCCGGAACTGAATATCGGAAATTTTACCCAATATCGGAATTCCGGAACTGGTACCGGAATTGGTCTTTTTTGTTTTCTTTCAATTACGGTGCAGTTTTTTTTTAATAACACACCGTTTTCGTTTTAAAATCAGTCTTTTAATAATGTTTGCATAATTACTAATTAATAATTAGCCTTTGGACTTCTGTTAAAAAAATATACATGAATCGTGGTGAGCAGGTAAGACTCGAATGAGACCTAGCGTCGCGTGGCAACGAATCTAATCTAACTAATATTATAAATGTGAAAGTATGGATGGATGGATGGATGGATGGATGGATGGATGTTTATTTGTTTGTTACTCAATCACGCCAGAACGGCCCAACGAATCTGGATGAAATTCGGCACATAGATAGAGAAAAGTCTGGAATAGCACATAAGCTACTTTTTATCCCGGAACATTGCGTAGTTCCCGCGTAGGGATTGCAATCCCGCAAAGCGGGATCCCGCATTCCCGCGGGATCCCGCAGCTTTTATTAATCTGCTGGATCCCGCACCTTTAAAGCGCGGATCCGCGGATCCCGCAAATTAAAAATTTGGTGCTCAAACTAGCGATAAAGAGCGTATTATCACCATAGTTTGATAACATAGTAATAGCATCTAAAAGAAAGTTGTGATTTGATTATTATTAGTCATTAAATAAGACTCAATTAAAAATATAAAACTACAAAACTATTAAACTATGCCAATCATTTAAAGATGAATCTAAAAAAACAGATTACTAATTACTTATGCTTAATTAATAGCGAAGAAATAATTTCTGTTGCTTAAGAAGGTATATTCCTATTGGGCTGGCGGCGTCGCGTTTTTGGTTTGCGATTGTTTCACGGAAATTGAATGAAAGTTTGAAACGTGTGTCTGAAGTGCACTTTGTTTTTTGTGTATTTTAGTGTGTCTACTGTGACTTTTATTTTCTTATTAAACGATATATTATATTATTTTATCCCCTTAATACGAAAATAAAAGTCCATCACGATTAGTTATTACATTGGACACATTGATACACTAAAAACAATGAACTTGTATAGACCACATTTTAAGCTTATATTCAATTTCTGTGGAGTGGTCGTGGAGAGCACTAGGAATCCGACGTTGCAAGGTCGGTATGGATAAACGCTCATAATGTAAGAAATGTTTAATAGAAGTTGGTTTTTACACAAAAATTATGTAGTTTCTATTTGATTTTACAACATAATTTCAAAGTTGCGGGATCCCGCGGGATCCCGCGGGATTGAGTAATCCCGCATATCAATCCCGCGGGATTGAATGAGCTGCGGGATTGCAATCCCTATTCCCGCGGGATAGCGATAAACGAATTCTTTGCAGACGAAGTCGCTGGCAACAGCTAGTACATTATATTGCGCGGCGTTGCTAATTTTGCGAATTGGCATTGTTCATTTTTTTAGTATGCTATAATTCGAAAACCATTTGGAGGAAAACAATCAACTATGCGGATATGTCTTGTCCTATTTCAAAAATACTTTATGATTGCAGATATTTTTGTAAAAGCACTTTTGCCCCTTGTTTGACCGAACGACCCCGTTTTTTGGGAGAATCGGGCCTTAAATGTTTGCCACAAAAACGAAATAAAAAAGTTTAGCTACGGTAACTGTCAGCTGCTGTCATTGTCACATCTACATCATAAGTAACTTACATGCCTACCTACTTAATCTACAAATATTAGAAATAAAAACAAATTCACAGTATAAAACTGTTGTGCCGGTATGAAAGTGATGCAACAATGGCTCGAACAATAGCCCCAACAAAATCATTCTGAAAATCAGAGAAGATTTGCGGAAGGAATAGTGTACGCAAGCTTATATGGAATAATTCAAAGTTTACACCAATGTTTACACGATGTATTGTTGAGAAGACCACTATAAAGTAGGAGTCGGGAAAAATGTGATGTATTGATCTATAGAGAAAATCATAGACAAAACTGTTTTTTTATTGCTGAAAAGGCGATGGGGATCGTGCCAAAAGTAACAAATTATCAAACAGCGAAAAAATATAATTAATAAACAAAGCTACGTAAATGCATAGGTAATATTAAATTTAGGTGCTTGAAATAGTCCATTTTATCAAATGAAGGTGTTAAAAGCACAGTTTAAAAAATGAACAATGCCAATACCTAGTTTCTTTGTCAAATGTCCCAAATTTATCAATATCGGAATTATCGATATTGAGCTGATCAATTCCGGAATTGAAATATCGTTCAAAATCGTCCGAAATTCCGGAATTACGAGATTCCGGAATCTCGGAGTGCAAGCCCTAAGTTTGGCTCAGGTTTAGTTCTCAAATTAATAATTAATAACAAAATTGTGAAACATTAATTTGTCACAGAAAACTAAGTGGCAACAATTCCTAGACTTACCTCAACCTTGACTTTAAGAGGCGTTGAAGTAGAATTTAATATTAATCAACTGTAAAACTTGAAGCCCTTACAGTTCCAACTCAAACTAAATACTTAAACTTGACAAAGTTTCAAGGCTTCTGTGGATTAATGAAGTACTGTCTCACGAGTTGGACGAGTCTACCAGTTTACTTCATTCATAAACTTATTAAACTTCTTTAAACGTTGAATTTGATATGCTTCGGCTTATGGCTCGTATTACGGGGATTTTACTGAGGCTCCGGCTCATGAGAATCATTATACACTGACGAGCAAAAATAACGACTCGTTTACAAAGTTCTATGGAAAGCGATCAGATAATTTTACTCGTGAGTACCTATAGTATGTATGTAAACTCTTTATTGTGTAAAATAAACAAGACAAATACAATTGACAACACTTCATACAACAACATTTCATATTTCTGAGTCTATAATTTTAATGGTTCTCTGTATTTTGTTTGAAAATATGAACATGCTGACAGTTTAATTTTTCCGCTAGGGCTTGTATTTAATTTATAATTAATTTATTAATTTTTGCTTATTTTAAAAGGGCGTAACTTCGATACTATCACAGAATACACACTTATCCCTTTGTCTTTTCTGTATAGAAAAAAAAATGACGTTAATTTCAAATTGTCAATGTCAGGCCCTATTCTCCAATATTCGATTTTCGAGGTTCGCTTCGTGCTGTTCCGCTCATACTAATAGTCATTATCTAGAGAGTGAGAGAGAAGGTATGCAACGAACTTCGAAAATATAATTTCAGAGTTGCCCCCCTTGTACTTTGAAGTTGTCAAAAATACAAAATTATGATCGCTTATATTTCTCGTGAAAAAAGCGAAGGCGTTTCACCCATCCTGCGGTAGTTTTGATAAAATTAGGACATATTTTTAATTAATTTTTTTTTTATAATAAGCGATATTAAAATTATATAAACATATTGCAGTGATCAGGAGGCAAAATGCTTTCAAACTATATATACATTTTCAGGTGTTATAAAAATGAAATGTTGTCAATTGACAACATTGTGTGTGAAGTTCCCAATCCGCACCGGGCCCGTGTGGGAACTATAGCCCAAGCCCTTTCATTGTGAGAGGAGGCCTTTGCCCAGCTGTAGAACGTATATAGGCTTGATGATGATGATGAAGATATATTTAATTTTCGATGGGCGAAGTCCTTAATAAATAATTACATGACTACTTACCCCCTTATTCATAAACGGTCTATAGGCTTCTGCTAACTTAGCAATAGTTTGTCCTTATCTGTCACTTTGACATTTACCTTTCACAGACAAGGACAAACGATTACTAAGTTAGCAGAAAAATATAGAGCGTTTATGAATGGGGATTATATTTTAAAGTAACTCAAATTTATATCTCATGCCAACTCAGTATACGTGACGGCACGTAAGTCTAGCGATGACGAGTCACGTGGGGGGGATCCGCGCACCCACGGATACCGTATTTTATACTTCTGCGCATACAAGGTCATCGCTAGACTTACGTGCCGGCACTTATAACACGTAATTCATGACCGCTCGTTTCCATTCCAGATAATCGGCCTCCTAAACGCCTTCACGCCCCAAAAGAGCCTCGAGGAGTTCCAGGACGTGTACCTGGTGATGGAGCTGATGGACGCGAACCTGTGCCAGGTCATACAGATGGACCTGGACCACGAGAGGATGAGCTACCTGCTCTACCAGATGCTGTGCGGCATCAAGCATTTGCATCTTGCTGGGATCATACACCGGGTAAGAATTTTTTCCCGGCGATAGCTTTACTTTTCGGATTTTTCTATGTGTTCTAATTTACAGTGTCGTTTAGAAATTGAATTTCTAACGGTAAAACCGTAAAAGTAAACATAAAAAAAGTAAATTTCTTGATTCATTTGATATTTCGTAACATTTTTAGGGTTCCATACGCAAAGGGTAAAAAAAAACTATTACTAAAACTCCACAGTCAGTCTGTTGTCAGTAGGCTTATTGTCTAACTCGCTCGCAATCGCTATCGTGTTCATTTTGACAGTTCTTGTATGAATGTGACAGCTAGCTGATTCCGATGCCAATTGTCAGCCCATACACGAACTGTCAAAATGAAGACGATGGCGATTGCGAGCGAGTTAGACAATAAGCCTGCAGGCTGTATTTCATGAACCGTAATAGCTAGACAGTTGAAATTTTCAAAGATGATGTAATAAATACTAAAAATCTATTTTTTTTATAGATGTAAATAACCTATACGCCTACAATCATGCTAAACGTGGCCTTAGGTCATTACTTTAGGCTCTGTCTACCCCGTAAAGGATAAAGACGTGATTCATGTATGTGTATGTACTTACGTAACCAATATAAAAATACCTCACTTTGCCTAAATTTTTCTTAGGAGCAGGGCTCTGCCTAAACTGCATTTTAAGTTCAGTTGCCGAATTTGTACGGAACCCTCAGCGCGCGAGTCCTACTCGCACTTGGCCGGTTTTCTTATCATGATGACACATCGATAAAATAAGCATCAGAAGGACTAGAGTTGCCCCAGTCATGCCAGAAAAATCTCTAGGTCTACCTACCGAAGATACTCTATTTTCATGTCTGTGTTTTTTTGATTTATATCTGTAATATTGGTGTGTCTTTCATAAGCGAATAGGTAAATGTTTTCTTTATCGACATGGTGTTCCTCTCCAGGACCTAAAGCCGTCCAACATCGTGGTGAAGAGCGACTGCACCCTTAAGATCCTGGACTTCGGGCTGGCGCGCACCGCCGGCACCACGTTCATGATGACGCCCTATGTCGTCACGCGCTACTACCGCGCACCAGAGGTATAAACAACATGATCCATCCTCCTCCTCTCCTCTCCTCTCCTCTCCTCTGGTGTCCTCTCGAGACCATGGATGCAAACTCGCGCCCGAAACATCGAGGTATTTAAGGTATTTTCATTCTTACCTGTCCTATTTGGTAAACAAAATTCTAACCTCGAATGTGCAAATTTTTGTAAAGAATAAGGTGTATTATGTTATCAAATAAACCTGAGGCAATATTTTTTTCAACACAGTTGCTCGTAAATTGAGTCTTATTGCACCGCATTTAAGCTCATAATTCAGCTTATTACGCACAAGTGCCGTAATATTATTACCGCACGAGTGCGGTAATGTAAACTTTTTTTTAATCTCAGCAAATAGTTCAGTTATTAGGAACAAGGAATATTTTCGTGAATATTAAACTATTTTAGGTTAAAGATGATAAATAAACAGTTAATATCGACAAAGCATTCATTTTTATCTGAAAAATGACCATAATTTGCATATTTAAGACAATGATTAATTATTTTATTACTATTTTAATATTAGGCTGTTTAGCAGTCTTGTCAGTGCCTCGTTGCCCGCGTGCAAAGTGCACAGCGCGCATGCGTGAGTGCTGCGCGCGGATTGGCGCGGACAAATGATATCTGCCGCCATCTTTCACACTCACAAATTTTGTTGATTATCTTACCTTGTTATTAGTTTAAAAATTACTAGTCGAAATAATAAAGAAAAACTAAACGTAAATAGTGTCCGTCGCCGGAAATACTAAAATATGTTCGGCCAGGTTATGTCAGTAAGAAATCCAAGGTGTTAATTGCCAAATGACAAAGAAAAGTTCTAAAGCCTCCAGTTAAGCAATGTCTGGCAACAAAGGTAAAGTAAAGTTTTTTTATACTTACTTATTAAGAATTTTTCCTCGCAAATGTGTTGAAAAACGTCGTATGAAACGCGTGTGCATTGATCATTACCACACTCGGCACCATTAACGCGCTCGCTCCGCTTGCGCGTACAATCATGCCTCGTGTGTAATGATCAACATAGCACACTTGTATCATAATGTACTAGTATTTAATTTTGCTGATATTTTATCCCTGTGTTTAAACTACGCAACGGATTTTGATATGGTTTTTGAAGTGAAAACTACTTTAGCGGCGTTGGGCCCTTTTCTGGATGGGTAAAAAATGTTAAACTCGCGCAGACGTAAGACGGAGAGAGTTTAAGTACCAGGATATCAGGATCCTCTAAGAGCTATTTTGAAATACGAATGAAGCTAGTCGCGTTCGATTTTTCAAGTGTACGTTAATTTCGTCGCTTTAACGTATGTGCGTTTGGCCTAGTGGTATAAGGTGTGGAATAACAGTGCGCTCCCTCAAGTGACTGCAGTTCGAATCTCGTGTAGAAAAAGCTTTTCCTTTGCTTTTTTTTTCCTTTTCTTTTTTTTTCTTTTTGCGCGAGTGTGCGTGTGTAGATATCACTTCTTCTGGCACTCCCGGAGTGCTACCCGTCGCTTTTTTTAATAGATAGAGTGATTCAAGAGGAAGGTTTATATGTATACCTACGCAAACGAAGTCGCGGACAGCAGCTAGTTTATAACAGTAGGATAAAGCAGCTTCCTCGTGTGTTACAGGTGATCCTGGGCATGGGCTACACAGAGAACGTGGACATCTGGTCGGTGGGCTGCATCATGGGCGAGATGATCCGCGGCGGGGTGCTCTTCCCCGGGACGGACCACATCGACCAGTGGAACAAGATCATAGGTAACTCTTGAATTACTTATTGAACCCGATGACCATCTGTGGTCTTCATAATCAGTTCCAATTCATCAAATAGTGCTTTCCGAAGGCAAATGCATAAGTTACATTAAAATATACCTAAATCGCTATCGCTATGTCTATAATATACAGGGTGTTTGGTAGCCAGGTGCTAAGCTTTAAGGGGGTGATAGCCGAGGTATTTTTGAACATTTTGAGCCATACATGTCTCAGCCGAAATTCGATTTTTTTTTTTTAAATTGAAAATTTAGAAATTTTATGAAAATACACAGAATTTAATAAAAATGAGTCAATATTGCGCCAATGAGCGTTAATTTGTAAACAAAATCTTTTATTTCGGATAGTTTAATGTGTATTGGACCAAATGAAACAATATTTAAGTGTCTGTCTTGCCACAGAAACAAAATGGAGGCATTTGAAATTACTAAAAATGTCTTATTTTGGAACAGCCATTTTTCAATGCCATAAAAAAAAAACCTGGAAATGTTCAAACATTTTTAAAAGCATGCCTGTTTATTGCTCTTTCTTTTAAGGTATCACTCATTCACATTGCTTGCTAAATCTGAGATAAAAAGTAAAACCAATCTCGGGGGAGCACTCGCTAAGAATGCACTAGTATGCAGTAGTATGTTTATCCGTTGCCTGGTACCCATAGTAGCTACAAGCTTTGCTTAGTTTGGAACTGAGTCAATTGGTGTAATTTGTCCCATGATATTTATTTATTTATTTATAAGGACATACGACTGCTAAGTTAGCAGAAGCCTAGAGAGCGTTTATGAATAAGAGGGTACTTAGTTGAAAATGTAACTTTTTTGACTGTCTGTCTTTGTAACCAATACCTGACCTCACTGACCTCACACTGCCTACATTTTGCTTAAGAGTAGGGCCGCTGCTTTAAGAACTTGCTGAATTTGTAGAACCCTCAGTGCGCGAGTTCGACTCGCACTTGGCCGGTCCAGTCATTTTCACTGTGTGCGTTTGTCCTCAGAGCAACTGGGCACGCCGTCGGCCGCGTTCATGGCGCGCCTGCAGCCCACCGTGCGCAACTACGTGGAGAACCGGCCGCGCTACGCCGGCTACAGCTTCGAGCGGCTTTTCCCCGACATACTGTTCCCCAGCGACAGTAACGAACACAACCGGCTCAAGGTACACAGTGAAACGGCCAGTATGCCACTGTTGGTACACAGTGGATCATATAGTCTGGCAGATAGAACGATGCAGTAAAATTAAAATTACACTTTCAGTGTTGTCAGTTTTTGGTGAATATTAAATAGTGATCTGACTTAGTGAGTGAATGAAATGCAACGATACAATGAAATTAATTTGCGTCATTTATGTTGAGATAGAGAATTTTCATAGCGTATTTTAACAAAATCATTTGTTCACTAAGGTTTTATTTTTTATGTTTTCTAGTTAGTAGTACTAGTGTAGGAGCGGGATTAGGAAATGTGCAGAAGCATGTCAAATCAGTTGCCAACTCATTCCCCATTTTGCCATAAATAAAACAATTATCACATTAATATTTTTTTCTACCTCTGTACTCTGTACATTGTCAGGCATTTTTGACGAAAAATTGAATTATTTTTTAATTTACGGTCTGATTACTCGATTAACGCGTGGGGAGTTTTTTAATTTACTATATTGCTGTTGTGTTAACGACTTTTGGTATGAATTGTAGCAAGTTATCATGATTGTGTAAACTTATATTTGTTGTAGGCGTCGCAAGCGCGCGACCTGCTGTCGCGGATGCTGGTCATTGACCCGGAGCGCCGCATCTCCGTGGACGAGGCGCTGCTGCACCCCTACATCAACGTGTGGTACGACGAGGGAGAGGTCAACGCGGTGAGTACTCTCTCACGATGCTCCATCACTTTCTACCGCCATCTTATAAATAATAATAATAGCCTTTATTCAAACAGTAGTCAGCTAAAGTTTGACAGTAGATACGCGTACGTACACCGGTCGGCAATGCCATATATATTTTTAAAATTTCATATTTTAAAGAGGCTTTTAGTACAAAGGGGTGATTGTGCAGCCTCAAACAAATGTTTGAAAGTGTTTTTTGTCAACGTGTTGTTTTTGGTAGCCGGCTCCGGCGTCGTACGACCACTCGGTGGACGAGCGCGAGCACACGGTGGAGCAGTGGAAGCAGCTCATCTACCAGGAGGTGGTGGAGTACGCCGCGCCGCCGCCGCCGCCGCCGCACCAGCCGCCGCCCGACCACGCGCAGCCCGCGCTCACCACATAGGTACACGCCATCTTGAATTTTGTTTTTTTTTTTTTTTTTTAATTGGTTCTGTCTGACAGCCTGTTTAATTTCTTCATGGCCATGTTTTTTTTTGTCTTCCATACGGCCAGGGCTACGTTCAGTAACTAAAGAGTCAGTGTGATTATCGTCGGGTGAAAATCTTCCGATCATTATCACACCGACTGAACGACTTGGGGCGTTCTTCTGTCAAAAGTGTCAATTCCAATATTAAAATCAAAACTTAGTGAAGAATTCAGAATCGAAATTTAAATTTCAAATTTCATTTAAATTCGCATTAAATTTAAATGTCGATGGCATGCGATTTCGTTTTCGTAATTATAAGTTTATTATAAAGTAAGTAAAAAAGTAAAGTGCATGTAAAGTGTAATACTTAAGACAACTGTCAAAGTGACGTCTGGGCGTTTTTTACCCATCTATTTTACGGGGTGACCGGTGCGATCGCCCGACGACGCCCGACGATGTTACTGAACGACTTGGTGTGATCGCCCGGCGATCGCACCGAGTTACTGAACGGGCCAGTGCGTCGTCGGGCGTCCGAACTGAACGCAGCCCAGGTTGTGAATAATACTCTCGCCGATTTTCCATCCATTCAGTTTAATTTTTTTTATTTTAATATTTCTTCTCGGCCGTGGGTGCAGACAGAGCCCTTTTGCCGAAAAAATATGACCTCAAACAATTTCAGGGTTGTAAGGTTAAAACAAAAAATCTACTAAATTGTGTATACTCTAATATGACAAATAAAATAACAATAATTAATTTTTCAGGTTTCAACCGAAATAACCGCCGAGTTCTAATCCACGAGTATAGTGCAAGGACAATTTTCTACAGGCGACGCGATGTCGGGCGCTGTCGCCCTGCGGCGGGAAACTGATGTGATCGAATATAACCTGTTATACATACAATAACTACTGAATACATGTATATATTTATTGTGGGAATGTTATGTGCAATACTCGACGGAATGAAATTAAGTGCAAAATAAAGATTAAATCTATTTGACTCGTTCACGCTCCTGTGTACGGAGAGCGAATGTTTCAGAGACGCCATCAAAGATTTAGGCAGCGTAACAAATAATAATCTGTAGATTAGGTAAGTTTGTAACCTAAAATACCCGTTTGTTTGTTTTGAAAAAAAAAACCGGTCGTCATCTTACTATTTCTTGTAGTTTCCTGTAATAATCTTATGAATAAATAACTAGAGTAAGTATTTTATGTTACAGGTGTAAAATGCTTTTTAATCGTAAGCTCAACAATTTAGCATTGGTTCCTACCCACCTGTCCCGCGTTTCCAAATTCAGCTGTTGATTTGCATTAAGGAGTGCCTTTGCGAAATGCTAATGAAAGTTGGTGATTTTCAGCTTATGGACTGACTTTGATATGTTTGGATATTTTTGTAATGAAATACATAAAATAATAACATCAGATGTGTGATTTCCTAATATTATAGAACATGTACCTAATGTCTATGATTTTTGTATTCTTTATAAACTTAATGGAATCGGAATATAGTGAATGATGAATTAACAATTTAACCTTAAAAGTTGAGCTTAAAGATGTGTTGTCGTATTCGTTTTGTATGTTTTTTACGTGTTTTAATAGATATTTTCATGTTATAGACGTAAAACTGATCACTTTTGCAAATTTCTAAACCACACAAATGCCAATTTGTCGACGAATTTGTATAAAGCGTTTTATAGCCATTCCCGGCCGCCTGCCTGCCCGCGCGCGGCCGCGGCGTGGCGTCGAACTGAACATTTTTCTAAGAATTTGCAATCGTGTATGTGAACGCGTGATTTCGGACGAGTATATGATTTGTTCTTAGACTTCTTAGCCATAAACAGCGTCATAGTTACTTGGGATTTTGTGATGTTCATAGTTTTTCGTAATTAGTCCCTAGTTAAGTTGTTGATAATATTGTATTGACTGTATTGAAAGTAGTTCAATAAGTACATTTCTACCTATGTAGTATTTTATAGGTCACCTCACACGTTGCTGCCGAGAGCTGGATAAATACGTAAATATAGTCGCGAATTCATTTTTAATATAATGCCGGCTGTACCGTAAGCGGGTAAGCGACATCATGCGTTACCGTATAGTGTTAAAATGTTTAGCTTTTGTTTTGAGGACTCAGCGAGGCTAATGCTACAGAACAGACTAATGAAAAGTTCTTTTGCTGCCGGTTCTCGATGTTTGTGACTAGGGCTTGCAATATCGGAAGGTTTTCAGTTCCGGAACTGAATATCGGAAATTTTACCCAATATCGGAATTCCGGAACTGGTACCGGAATTGGTCTTTTTTGTTTTCTTTCAATTAAGTTGCAGTTTTTTTTTTAATAACAACCCGTTTTCATTTTAAAATCAGTCTTTTAATAATGTTTGCTTAATTACTAATTAATAATTAGCCTTTGGACTTCTGTTAAAAAAATATACATGAATCGTGGTGAGCAGGTAAGACTCGAATGAGACCTAGCGTCGCGTGGCAACGAATACATCATATTGCGCGGCGTTGCTAATTTTGCGAATTGACATTGTTCATTTTTTTAGAATGCTATAATTCGAAAACCATTTGGAGGAAAACAATCAACTATCAGATTTGTGTTGTCCTATTTCAAAAATACTTTATGATTGCAGATATTTTTGTAAAAGCACTTTTGCCCCTTGTTTGACCGAACGACCCCGTTTTTTGGCAGAATCGGGCCTTAAATGTTTGCCACAAAAACGAAATAAAAAAGTTTAGCTACGGTATCTGTCAGCTGTCATTGTCACATCTACATCATAAGTAACTTACATGCCTACCTACTTAATCTACAAATGTTAGAAATAAAAACAAATTCACAGTATAAAACTGTTGTGCCGAGATGAAAGTGATGCAACAATGACTCGAACAATAGCCCCAACAAAATCATTGTGAAAATCAGAGAAGATTTGCGGAAGGAATAGTGTACGCAAGCTAATATGGAATAATTCAAAGTTTACACCAATGTTTACACGATGTATTGTTGAGAAGACCACTATAATGTAAGTAGGAGTCGGGAAAAATGTGATGTATTGATCTATAGAGAAAATCATAGACAAAACTGTTTTTTTATTGCTGAAAAGGCGATTGGGATCGTGCCAAAATTAACAAATTATCAAACAGCGAAAAAATATAATTAATAAACAAAGCTACGTAAATGCATAGGTAATATTAAAATTAGGTGCTTGAATAGTCCATTTTATCAAATGAAGGTGTTAAAAGCACAGTTTAAAAAATTAACAATGCCAATACCTAGTTTCTTTGTCAAATGTCCCAAATTTATCAATATCGGAATTATCGATATTGAGCTGATCAATTCCGGAATTGAAATATCGTTCAAAATCGTCCGAAATTCCGGAATTACGAGATTCCGGAATCTCGGAGTGCAAGCCCTATTTGTGACTGACATGTGTTGCATGTGCTAGATGCTAGACATTGGTCACGGCATCGCAGGGAGGCAGGTTCGGACTGACTGTAGCACGAACGTGTGAGGGCGTCGTAGGGTATTGTTTGAAACCTCACTAGGTGATATAATTATAAATTAAGAATAATAAAGAATGATGATAGTCTTATCGGGTGGTTTCAGCGAATAGCACAATTTATTAGCTATATAGTAAAAACTGGGCGGTGACCGAGTCGTGAAGAAACAACAGTTCGAATAACCATTAATGATACAAAAGCAATAATACATTTGTAATTGATTTATTAATATTCGAGCGGTCGTACGTCAGAGTTTACATTAACTATTGAATCATTTCGGCTCTAAAACATATCACGAACGACACAATAGTTTTGTTTCTTTCCAGCGACGAGCCGACTGCTCTGGCTTCTTTATATGTTCCTTTACTTTGGTTCCATGAAATTATAGGTTACACAAAATTATAAGACTGTAAATTAACGCGTGTGTGCAAGAATAAAGTAATTAAAGTGTTGAATAAGGTCAATTGTGTTACCTATAATAGAGCAAGGCGAGGCATCGTGTCAATGCTGTCACCTTTACTTGTGCCCAACACTCAATGCATTCAAATATACAGTTGTATATATTATGCTTGCTAACTTTTAAAACAATAACGAGAAATTGAGGATTGAGTGTTAGGTTGGAGTCGGGCCTTAGTTAGCAAGGTGCATAATTCCAGGTGTTGACAATTTGTTTTGTAACTGCTGTTCACGATTATCATAAAACGAAAAAAAAATTTAAACTTTGAAAGTATACAATTACAAAAAATAATTAATATTAAGAGTAAACCTGTAAATAAACAAATCTATAGTCTAAATGGAACGAAAGTGAAGAACATCTATTTAAAGGGTATTACGTTTGACACTATTATAGTTAATAAAGTTCACAACTGTACGTCCAAATTGTCCATTTATATGTTAAAATGTACCTAATACAAATTACAATAATGTAATCATTAGAATGTATTTTAGTACACTTGGTAAACAAGGTTTAAGGTAGTCGCATGTTGAGACGCAAGCCGCGTGGCTTCTAGCGGTATTGGGTTAACACTTCGATGAGTATCTAAATCAACTTATTTTTACTGTACACGTAAGTTATTTCATATTTTAACTGAATAAAAATCAAAATGGTTATTATACATAATGCGTTTAATTTTTCCTCTGTAACTAAACTCCGATTTCTATCCGACATCACCATTGTAGGTACATTATATATTATTATTTTATTATTATTATTATAGTATTAGTAGTATATACATGATTACACACGATTCACCAATGCAGCTTCAATAATTTAAATACGTAGGGTACATACATAATATAAATCACGTCTTTATCCCTTACGGGGTAGACAGAGCTAACAAGACCTAAAGACCACCTTTAGCATGATTGTAGGTGTATAGGTGCAAAGGGGGATCTAAATAATAAAAATAATCAAATAATTTTATTTAGATCTGTGGATATAAATTAAAAGAGGCAGTGTTTTCATACATAGAGTGCAGTAATATTTAATTATGGGGATAGGTTCTTAATACTTCTGGTTACATACGTCCAAAATATCCTGTCTATATCTGCACTATAAACTTTAGCTTTAATATTCATCTGAATTCATATAGCCGGATACTCTAAGAAACTACTAAAATAGTAGAATTTGCAAAACGTGGTAGCACCGCATTGTTTTTTTCTGCGGTTTTTAAATTGACTCAAACGCGTCATCTACTGTCACATTACTGACTGCCACTGTCAGTGTCAGTGCATGGCATTTATCTACTGCGCTGCCTCTGCTGTGTTGTTGACGCATTGTAATTTTACATTTACCGTATTAAAGTGTTCGAACAGTATCATATGCCGCGTCTTTCAGTGCAAAGACCATACCACTAAATCGTCATGTCAGAAAAGGAAAAATCGAAAGCCTCAAGGCAAGAGACAAAGCATATACCGAAAGACGCTCAGGTGATCATGTCAATAATGAAGGAAGTCGGCATCACAGACTACGAGCCCCGCGTCGTGAACCAGCTCTTGGAGTTCACGTATCGATATGTGACGTCCATATTGGATGATGCTCGCGTTTTCGCAGGTCACGCGAAGAAGAAAAATATAGATATTGACGATGTGAGGTTGGCGGTGCAGATGCAGTTAGACAAGTCGTTCACGAGTCCGCCACCTCGGGAGGTCCTGCTCGAGATCGCTAGAGTGAAAAATGTTAACCCTTTGCCTTTGATTAAGCCGCACTGTGGCTTGAGACTGCCTCCTGACCGGTGAGTAAATTCTCATGCAAGTCATCATGTCAACCGAAAGACGTCCACTACTGGACATAGGCCTCCTCCAAGGCTCTCCACTCAGTCCGGTCCTCTGCCATCCGCATGCACCGCGATCCTGATCAGGTTGTCACTCCATCTTGTTGGAGGCCTACCAACAGCTCATCTCCCGGTTCGCAGATGCCATGCGATATTTAAGTGCTCTGTGTGTGTGTTAAAAAAATTATGTATACTACACCCTAATGGGCGTAATAAACTGGTAGGTACATATTTTTGAGGCATTCTTGTAGGCACTGACATAATTTTTGTGCTTGCCCCCTTTGCAGTGACTTGGCAGTGACCCCTGGTTGTCATTAGTTTAATGTATTTTCCCATTTGCATCATTTAGGTATAATTAATGTATAAACCGCCATACTTGTCGCGATCTCCGACTAAAACAACTTTGCCATCATACTTCATGTTACATGACTGAGCATTCGACTGAAAAATGCTATTCTTTAGCGTATCTTGAGCCGCTAGCACAGAAAACAAATTTCTTTTGATGCATGGAACGTACCATACGTTTGTTAAGGTTAATAGCTCCTTGTGACCGTTTATGTCAGCTTCAAGTTGAATAGAGCCTTTTCCAATGGATTCGATCACCTCTCCATTCGCTGTCAGGACTTTATGCGATTCTCCGAAGTTTTCGAAAAATTGGAATATGTCTCTTCTATTGGTGAAGTGACTTGTTGCGCCATTATCCACGTACCAAGTGTCTTCATTAGTGGTTTGGTCATCGCATGCCAGAGCCAGGCCTGTCATCATTACGACATTTGTAGACTGCTTTGGAGGCTTAGGAGGTCTGCCGTCCGCAATCCACTTCTTGCATGATTTGACTTTATGAAATCCTTCTCCACAGTAATTGCATTTTCTGTTCTTGTATTTGTCCTTACTTTTATCTTTAGATCTCAGTACTAGAGCTTCTCCGATGTTGTCTTTAGATCCACTCGTTAAAGCTCGTTCGTGAGCACACAACTGTGTCGTCAAATTTTCTATGTTTCGATCACTCTTGTTCATTAACAATTAAAATACTTATCTGGAAGCGTATCCAAGATTTTGCAAATTAAAAGCATTTCTGGTAGATCATTTCCTTCAATTTCATTATTCAAGTCGTACCAAAGGTTTTTGAGTGTCGAGATGTGGCTGGCCATATCATGATCTTCAAGTTGAAAGCGGAAGAATCTCATGCAAAGTTCATAGCTTCGATCTTCTTTTGCTCCATCATAAAGACGATGCAACTCGGTCCACATTTGTTTTGACGATCCACACCGCATTACCTTGTTTAAGGTTTCTTCGGTCATATTAGTGGTAAGAATAAGCAAGGCTT
This sequence comes from Pandemis heparana, assembly GCA_963854515.1. Lineage (NCBI taxonomy): Eukaryota > Metazoa > Arthropoda > Insecta > Lepidoptera > Tortricidae > Pandemis > Pandemis heparana. Next base: position 1,233,708 of record OY978021.1, on the reverse strand, counting down.
GGCTGTCGAGACTTTTGAAATTGTTCGATTCAGTCTTATATTTCAACATTTCATCTGATGACGCCGTTGCCGCAGGTGGGTCAGGCTTTGTCATTAAACCCTGGATTATATCAAGCGTACCTGGTATGCTCTGCAATAACAGCGAGACTTTGTATTTCCAAGTGTGCCAGTTGGTACTACCTTCGAGTCGTCCAATCTCGAATTTAATGTTTGAACCCATTATTCTTCGTTTTCGATCGTTGCGAGCTCTTTGAAAAATAGTCCGTAATCCGGTTTTTGCAGCTTTAAATGTTATTTAACGCTCTGCTACCATATTAAAGTATAAGAAATGCATTCAAGGGAAAAAAATATATTCAAGTAACGTCAACAATAAACAGAATAAACAACCAATAGCAACGACACAGATATAGAGCTCAAACTATCATAGAGTAACTAGAAGCTCTTTAAACTGGAAGTGCTTTAACATTCTTGTAGGCACTGACATAATTTTTGTGCTTGCCCCCTTTGCAGTGACTTGGCAGTGACCCCTGGTTGTCATTAGTTTAATGTATTTTCCCATTTGCATCATTTAGGTATAATTAGCAATTATTATGAACTGTTTAAAATGAGACAGTGATAATGAAGGAAAGAAAGAAAGAAAGAAAACATTTATTGACACAAAACGACACATAAAAAAAAAATTTAAACAAAAAAGAACATTTCAAAAAATAAATCATGTGCCGCAAGTGCCAAAAGGGCCACACCAACTGGTAAATGTTAATATGATTAAGGGTGCGACCACACCGCCGCTTAAAAACCGGTGACGTTATGGAATCGCAACAAAATGTATGAAGAAACGGTGAGAAAACGTGACGCCTACGACACGTCACTGCGTATACGCGGTGGTGTGGTCGGACCTTAATTATCCTGTTTATATTCCTGATATTAACATTTAGAGTGTATTTTCCTTATAAGTTCTGTAATAAGAATAACTTTACTAAACTAAATACAGTTAGATTTCCAAAGGACACTGAAAATTTGAATATGTAAAGGTTGATTTAGACGAGGACTATTTTCAGGCGTCTAAATTTCGGCGCCTAAAAAAGGCACCGTCACATCCTCAGACCGTTTACACAACGACTATTTTCAGGCGCCTAAATTTCGCCGCCAGTGAACCGCAAACCGTTTACACGGTGCCTTTTTAGTGCCAGTCGTTAGCACGCCGCCACAACCGACGGTCCTTGTTTACGCGCCAGTCTTTCTACGCTAAGGTCACCATCATTTAAAATGAATTCAGGACTTCTGAAGTTAAAAAGGCAATGTATAACCAAACTATCCGCGTTATTACGAGAGGAGCTGAATAATATGTTGGAGGAAGAATGCAATGAAATTCTTCGAACCAACTTGCCCTCGGCTTATAAACATTTCCTCCAGTACCCGATCTTGTCGATTTCTCAATTTTATTCACTTCTAAATAGTACGTACTCCTGATAGTTTTAATTTTCGCCTTTATTTCATTGATATCCAATCCTTCTATATAGACATTCCTAATGTAATTGTTTACAACGCTGTTAGGCGCTTTTCCTTGTTTCAATAGTCGACGCATCTATTGTCACAAAGACATTCTTCTCTATACAGTTAAACAAGCTTTAATATTTCGTTTTCACTGAGTTTCGGCGCCATTTTACCCGAAGAATGTACACCCTATTTACTTTACGGCACGGAGCCGTGCCTGCGACTGGCAGCGACGTGTTTACACGAGGCCGAAAAATAGTCGCGGGGGTAGCGAGAGACGCGGGCGGAGGTCACTGGCGCCGAAAAATAGACTCGTGTTCTATTCCGTGCCAGCGCTGGCATGCCGCGAAAAAATGGCGCCGAAAGTGTTTACACGGTGCCTTTTCCAGGCGCCGTAATTTAGGCGCCTGAAAATAGTCCTCGTCTAAATCGACCTTAATAAAAATCCGAAAAGTAAAGCTATGGTCGGGAATAGTTAGATTTTAGATTGACAACTACCTACTATTTATGTTTTTTTTTAATGGGAAATAGGCATGCATTTGAACACAAATCATTTTGATGGTGAGCATATTGTAGATATTGTGATTTAGGATGGAACACGCTTGCCTAGTAAATATGCATCTCAAACATTATCCAATTGATGATATTCAAAATGGTGTATACATTCTTTCCAGTTATTGTCTCTCGGCCTGCAACTACCGCCTCCGGCCAGCGTTTAAGAAGGTGGCTCCCAAGCCCGCCATCCCCGCCCCCACCATAAAGACCGTGACGTCGTCCAAAGCGTCCTCCAGCCAGAATGTGGTGGTGAAGAGACCACCGGGGGCCATTGTCAATGTGTCCACACCAAAACCCGGTGTTGTACCCAAACCAGTACTCAAATTTTCATCTGGTAGCAAGGTAAGTTTAAGTCACCTTAAAGCCTGTTATCAGTGCCGGATTTATATTTTTTATGAGGGTAGGCCACTTTTTTCCGCCGCCCACGATAAAACCAGTGAACGTGTTTGACTTTTATCGTCTGAAATCGAGTGACCGTCCTCTGAACTCTGCCGCCCCTAGGACGCTGCCGCCTCTAGGCCGCGGCCTATACGGCCTATTTATAAATCCAGGACTGCCTGTTATTAAGCAACCACACGCGCATATTACTTGCGCGGGCACATAATCGTCACTACTTTGAAAATATCTCGGATCTCGAAATCCCTAATCTTACGAAGTGAACTTTATTTACTGTACTTTAAGGTTTAGTTTTGTTTGAATATTCATTTAAGATATGAGACTTTCAAAGTAGTGACAATATACCACACTCAGAATTTTAAATATTCATACATAACATACATACATAAATCACAGCTTTATCCCTAGATAGAGCCTAAGGTAACAAGACCTAAAGGTCATGTTTAGCATTTCCTCTAGATTTTCCTCGATGGGCTTTACCATCTGTGAGGGAAGAGAAGCAACTGGTACATACTATGTTTTTTTCTTCACTCCCAGACCATCATGGAAGAACATTCATTTTATGGGATTCAATGCACTTTACCAGCATAAAATAAAAGTGCGCTATGTTAGCCAGGGATTATTTAACTTTATATTATTTTTTATTTTTTGTCATGTTATATGAATTATTATTAATCAAATCAAATCAAATCAAATCAATCAAATCAAATATATTTATTGCATGGTCATGAGTTTTAATAAAGTATGAACTATTTATTACACAGTCCATTGGGATTCCACATGACAGTAGTTCTTATACTCATGCCATTTCATCTGATTTGTAACTGGGGTCAACACACTCCTGCGAAGAACTGTAATGACTGATGATTGTTCTAGGTAGTGGCGAAACCCGCGGTCCGGGTGACGGCCGGCCCGTCCACGCAGGGCCCCGTCAAGATGGAGGTCGATGAACCCGGCACGCACAAGCGGAAGCGAGAAGATGATGACTATGACATGTAGATAGGAATTTAACCCAAATGGTGAAGCTGGTGGCCTATCGACCGCTTAAGTGAGTCCTCGCCCGCGCGGTTGCGGGGCGCGGGGTGTGACGACCTAGGACCGGAAAACCCCTTCATTTGCTTAAGCCTTTTCATAGGGTAACCCTATTAAACTGTAACCCTATGATATGGTAAGCTTATCGTTGTGCTAAGCCTATCATTACGGAAACCGGTTTGATTTTTTTTTTTCAATTTCAAATTTCAATTTATTTGACTCAAATAGAATATAAAAGAAGTACAAAATACTTATGTCTATATACCTCTGCCAAACTGCATAGCAGTTTGTTGGCAGAAAGTGGAGAGCTCTCAATCGCTATTTTTAATATTACACACTATGCAAAGAATAAAGTTAACTGTTGGTTACCCGTTTTCTATTAATTATGGTTATAACTGTTTTCTAATTCGGTAACCCAACGGTAACCGGGTTTTTAGTTATGGTAATCGCTTATGGAATTGACAGTTATTACGGTCAGAATTTCTTTCGGGTAACCCGATGATATGCTTACCAAATTGATAGGGTTTGTGAAAACAATTGTATGAAATACCCTATCCAATACCCCTTTAATGGTAACCGGTACCGGTCCTTGGTGACGACCGCGAGCGCCTCTGTGCGGGCGGCAGGCGCCCGCCCCCACCGAGAGAGCTTTCCTTTGTCGTCCTTTGGGCGAGGACTCATTTAAGCAGACGGTCTATAGTGGGGCTTATGGCCTCTCAAGCTGAGGGTCATGGGTTCGAATCTCAGGCTCACACCTCTGAGTTTTTCGGTTTTTTGTGCGAACTTTTGAAATTTGCCATGAGCTTTTCGGTGATAGAAAATATCGTGAGGAAACCTTTAGTCACATACCGCCGCCATATTTCGCCGTCGATAGTCTACTAAAGAATAAAACAAGGCTGAATGACGTGAACTTGCAAGTGTCAAGTTTTTAATGTTCTAAACCGTAAAAATCACATCGAACTTTAAAGTGGTAAAGGAATTTCTTAGATACATTACGGTCGATTTAGACGAGGACTATTTTCAGGCGCCTAAATCACGGCGCCTGGAAAAGGCACCGTGTAAACACTTTCGGCGCCATTTTTTCGCGGCATGCCAGCGCTGGCACGGAATAGAACACGAGTCTATTTTTCGGCGCCAGTGACCTCCGCCCGCGTCTCTCGCTACCCCCGCGACTATTTTTCGGCCTCGTGTAAACACGTCGCTGCCAGTCGCAGGCACGGCTCCGTGCCGTAAAGTAAATAGGGTGTACATTCTTCAGGTAAAATGGCGCCGAAACTCAGTGAAAACGAAATATTAAAGCTTGTTTAACTGTATAGAGAAGAATGTCTTTGTGACAATAGATGCGTCGACTATCGAAACAAGGAAAAGCGCCTAACAGCGTTGTAAACAATTACATTAGGAATGTCTATATCGAAGGATTGGATATCAATTAAATAAAGGCGAAAATTAAAACTATCAGGAGTACGTACTATTTAGAAGTGAATAAAATTGAGAAATCGACAAGATCGGGTACTGGAGGAAATGTCTATAAGCCGAGGGCAAGTTGGTTCGAAGAATTTCATTGCATTCTTCCTCCAACATATTAATCAGCTCCTCTCGTAATAACGCGGATAGATTGGTTATACATTGCCTTTTTAACTTCAGAAGTCCTGAATTCATTTTAAATGATGGTGACATTAGCGTAGAAAGACTGGCGCGTAAACAAGGACCGTCGGTTGTGGCAGCGTGCTAACGACTGGCACTAAAAAGGCACCGTGTAAACGGTTTGCGGTTCACTGGCGGCGAAATTTAGGCGCCTGAAAATAGTCGTTGTGTAAACGGTCTGAGGATGTGCGGTGCCTTTTTTAGGCGCCGAAATTTAGACGCCTGAAAATAGTCCTCGTCTAAATCAACCTTTACTGAATAAGTTACGGCTACGCTCGTGTCAAAAGTTATATGTTCGTACAAGCTCACTCCAATACAAATAATATAATTATAATAATATCATCATATCTTGGGACAAATAACACCAATTGACCCAGTCCCAAACTAAGCAAAGCTTGTACATACTATGGGTACCAGGCAACGGATAAACATACTTAAATCCGTCATACAAATGCGATACACGCACAGTTAAGCATTTCTGGTGACTGTGGTTGTTGTATAAATAGACAGAGGACTTAATATCTTCAAAGTCGTGTAAATATTATTTTTTTTGCGTAAGCTGAAGTTGTAATTTGTATTTTTATAGATTAATTTAATAATTTTAAGTAAAAACGAAAGTTCATATAGCTGTATGTAGTTTTTAAAATAAAGTATTCTTTCTCATTACTTAAATAATCTTGTTTTATTGCCGTCGTCATTAATTAATTAAAGCAACAAGTTAAAAACGATAAACATTTATTGATTTCACAAAATAACATTTCATTTTCAAATAATACTCTTAAACATAAACATGATAAATAACATTCTGATCCTGTTTTGATTTACAAATTTTTTGTAAAATATCACGTTTTTTGTTTAAAACATAGATATAGAATAACTGCTGTTATTAATTGGCGCTGAAATAAACGAAACGAGACAAGATTCGAGAACTGTTGATGTGTCACAGAAAAATAACCTTTACTCCTTTTATTTTCAAGTGTCAGCAGCCTCTGACGCTTACAGCTTTCTCTTTGGTCTATTTCGTTCTAACATACGCATATTATATTACACTGCCTTTGCAAATCTCAAATCAAATGGTACAGGGATGGTGAATCAATCAATATCAATAGCACACATGCCAGTATCATTACCTTTTTTTTTTTTTAAGGAATAGTGTAGTAAACCAGCAAGTGAGTCACCTGATGGCAAGTGAGCACCCACGAGCCACAAGGTCTTTGATGACAAATCAGACAAAGAAAATGGCATCCACCCATAAGGTTCCCTGCCCTGTACCACACCAAAGTAATATAAAGAGGAAAGATTTGATTGTTTGTTCGGATTAAAAAAATTGATTCTCTTTAGAATCCTACATTATCTCTGATGAACATGCTATATTTACTTCTGCGCTAACAGCTACAGGCTTATTACGTAACTCGCTCGCGATCACCATCATCTTCATTTTGACAGTTCACGTATGGGCTGACAATAAAATTGGCATTGGAATCAGCTAGCTGTCACATTCATACAAGAACTGTCAAAATGAACACGATGGCGATTGCGAGCGAGTTACGTAATAAGCCTGCTGGTCTATATCTATGCTTTAAAAGTTCAGCCTTATTTCTTCTCGTACTTGTAAAAGCCTTCGCCGGTCTTGACTCCGAGCTTCCCCTCGGCGACCAGCTTGTTGATGGTGGGTATGGGGTTGAAGAGCGGTTCCTCGGGGTACTTCTTGTGCCAGCCGTCGAGGATGAACTTGTTGGTGTCCAGGCCGACGTAGTCAGCCAGCTCGAGAGGGCCCATCGGGTAGCCAGCACCGAGTTTCATGGCGGTGTCGATGTCGCGGGCCGAGGCGTCGCCTGTTGTGAGTGATAGGTACACGTTAGTAAATAACATATGATTAGGGATGCAGTTTTTAAAAATATCGATATTGATATTTATCGAATTAAGTCGATACTGATATATCGATGTAGTAAGCCGATATGTCGATATTTTATCGATATTTCTCCTTTTTTAAAGGCTTATTAAAATTAATGTAGTTATATTATATAGCCCCTCTACATGACTATGATGATTGATGATGGATGTTTGTTTGTTACTCAATCTCAATTACGCCAGAACGGCCCAACGAATCTGGATGAAAATCGGTAGGTACATAGATAAAGAAAAGTCTGGAATAGCACATAGGCTACTTTTTATCCCGGAAAATTCCCGCGGAATAGCGATAAACGAATTCTTTGCTGACGAAGTCGCAGGCAATAGCCAATGAATTATAAACCAAAGTTAGCTTAGTATTATGTCAAGGCACGCAGCGTTAAAGTACGCGCAATAGGAGCTCCGCGAGGCGAGAGTTCAGTTTCAGTTTCTTTATTTGTTTTAAAAGATATACCTCTTTCATAGAGCCGGACAGCCTCAGCAATGTAAGGCACCAGGAGTCTGTTGACCACAAAGCCAGGGGTGTCCTTGCAGGTGATGCAGGTTTTGCCCACGGCCTTGCCCCACGCCATCATGGTCTGGTAGGTCTGGTCGGAGGTCTCGGCTCCCCGGACCACCTCTAGTAGACGCATCATCGGCACTGGGTTGAAGAAATGGAGACCACCAAATCTGGCAATGTTACGATCAATTACATAACTAATATTATAAATGCGAAAGTATGGATGGATGGATGGACGTTTCTTTGTTACTCAATCACGCCAAAACGGCCCAACGAATCTGGATGAAATTCGGCACATAGATAGAGAAAAGTCTGGAATAGCACATAGGCTACTTTTTATCCCGGAAAATTCCCGCGGGATAGCGATAGACGGATTCTCTGCACATGAAGTGGCAGGTAACAGCTAGTTAATTACATAACGGAAAAGGGGTTGGGTTGGCTTAGTGTTGCTACCGTCTGCTGTTTAGACTTGCTGATCTCGGTTACCTTACTAAAAATTTTATTAAGATTAAAGATTATATAGTCATTATCAATATTAGCATCTTATCAATTTAAATATTGTGCCTACCTGTTTTAATTAGTTTGTATTATTATTTTCTTTTTACTTTAGTAATATTTTTATTTTTATTATTATTAATTATTTACAAGGACATAAATATTGCTATGTCGTATGTGTATGTGTGCTAAGTTAGGTATTAGGTAGGTATATTGTTAAGCTTATGGATTTCCGTTTTCTTTTGTTGTTTTATTTTTTCATTTACTGTCTAGTTACAGGCTAGCAGCGTCGAAGTTCCTAAAACGTCCCCATAGCGAGCCTGTGGGGACGGAAGTGATACATGCCCTCGGTACCGCTCTGCTTTCAGAGCATGACATGAGCGCGTGTGAGCCAACATTGGGGGCGGCAGACGTAAGCTTGCCTTCGGAATCCAAAAGCTTATCAGTTACTTACTTGACATGAAATGCATATTTCATATTTTTTATTATATATAATATATTTTTTTTTGCTCTTTTTCTCATCGACATTGGAGATATCTCCAATTAACTTATTTGACGGTGGAGGCGTTTTACACCTCCACTGAACTTAGATTATTTTTATTCACTTTTTGCTTTCTCTTTCTTATCATTATCGCATATTTTGTTTCGCTTTGACCAGTAGAGACTTTATACATCTCTACTATAGACCAATGTAATTTAAGGTACGGTCTTAACTTAGGGAGCTTTTACATCCCTTTTATAAAATGTATTAATTGTATTAGGTAAGTTAAGTAGAATTTAAGTACTATTGTAAATCTATTTTATTTTGAAAAAATGACTTTCTGCCAAGTTTCTTGCGGCGCATTCTTCTTGGCAATGATGGTCTTTCCGAATGCGCTGGTAGATTCAAAAAAAGACATGTAAAAGAGCCCTCGGCGGCCTATTTGCAAAATAAACTTTTGACTTTTGACTTTTGACTTTTGATGGGCGACTTCGACTAATTTGCTGATTCGAATTCATTACTAATGCCGATAATCGAATAAAGACTACTAATATTAGTAACTAATCGGTGGCTGGATGACTGCTCGGACCGAATCGGGAATCTTCGTGTCGACTCGGCGCGGTGCTCGCGTTAGTTGTTGGCTTGTTACTTATATCAACAACTCGACTGGACTGGATGGAGGGGATTTTGAGTACTACTAATATTCGAATGATTTTCGAAAATCATTCGAATTAGTAGACTAAGTCGAATGATTACAATAATCGACTAATCTTGATAAAAGGAGCAACATTCACCCTACTGAACTTGTAGCCTTAGTTTATTATCTCCATCCTATGTCTTATGGGCGCAGTCCTCCACTCAGAATGAGAGGGCTTAGGCTATAATTCCCACGGGGGCCCAGTGCGGATTTGTAACTTCACACACACCATTGAATTGCTTCACAGGAGTGCAGGTTCCCTCAAAAAGTTTTCCTTCAAGCTCATAGTAAATTATAAATGTGATTTCGCAAATAAATTCCAAAAAGCTCAGTCTGAAGTGTACATGTTTTAAAATAACGGTCTTTACCTGATGTCTGACGTTATTATCAGTTCTGTATCCAACATTAGGCCCTCAGAAAAACCTAACCATAACCACTTACATGCTGGAATGATTAGTTACCTGTCTTTCCTTTTGACTACAGAGGAAATCTCGTTGATGGACAGGGAGGAGGTGTTGGACGCGAATATCGTGTGGTCTGGTGCTGCCTGCGAATTAAATATACGTACAGTCACGTGTAATAAATTCATTATTTTTTTATTTATTTTAGTATTTTGTACTTCTTTTATATTGTATTTGAGTGAAATAAATTGAAAAATAATTATAATAATAAAATATTTATTTAAAAAGACAGTTGTCGTTAGTTAGATTTTGCCTTACAATCTAGTATCTAGTCAAGGTTTCAAAAATAACAGGGACAATGGGAGCGATACTTTTTTTTGCACTCAATTGTAACTTATTATTTTGAGAACTAGAAGTCCTCTAAAATAAAATGAAAAATTTTGGGTGTAGGCTTGGCAAGGTATAGTGTGTGGTGTTCCTTTTGAATGAATGTTTGTTTCCAAGGCCAAACTGTAATATATTTTAGCATAAAACATATACAAAACAGAAACAATTTGTATTATCTAAAAAACGTGAGCTAGTCCAGTCATTAAATAAAATTGTAATTAAATATTATAGCAGTAGTTAACTTTAAAATAGAGGTTTCTTTTCACAGTTTAACTATGAAAATTCCAAATTGGAGCACAATTTTTTTCTTGAATCTTATTCAACTTTTGGGTAAAGGCATGTCTTCTATACTTCCAGAATACTTGGTCTGGCACAATATTAGGCCAACCCTCTAAATTAACTTCTTATGAAATTGCTCTCATTTTTTCTCATAACTAAGCAGAAGCCTTACCGCTGCTTGCCTCTTTCTACTAACTAGTCTCGAGAAATAAAAAAAAATACTTACATAAATGATTCACGTCTTTATCCCTTATAGGGTAGAGTGAGCTTAAGGCCAAATTTAACATAATTGCATATAGGTGAAAAGGGGAATCAATAAAAAAATACATTAACTTATTATGTTAATCAAATATTTACCGCATCAAGTTGCTTAAAGAGCTTATGCTTCACATCCATGTTCTCCACAATAGCCTCCACCACTAAATCCGAAGTCTTGGAAGCTTCGACGGGATCCGTAGCAGTCTTGATCCTGGCGAGCGACTCCTTGACAAACTTCTCCCCTTCTGCTGGGTTATCTTTATAGGCCTTCTTGGCAACGCGGCCCAGGTTGTTGCCAATAGACTTCTGAGCCTTGGCGAGGACATCAGAGCTGACATCTACGAGGGTTACATTCTGACCAGCTGAGGCAGCTACCTAAATTTAAAAAAACATGCATCTCTCACTAAGCTGTAAGTGGTAAGAAAGTTTGTACAATTTAACATTTTTTTTTTATCTAAAATTTTAACGAGGCTTGAGTGGTGACCATGTCAGCCTCATGGAGTTTAACATTGTAAAATGATATGTAGCCAAGACAAGGCATCAACTTAGACCACATTAACTTTAGAACTACCTACATCTTTGCTGACAAACAAACCTGGTTATCCTAATTCATGGTAGTGTTTACAATGTTAATGTGTAAGGCTGTATGAGTCATGAAATTACCTGAGCAATACCGGAGCCCATGAGACCGCCCCCGATAACGGTCAGGTTCTTCACTGTATTTTGAACAGCCGAAGAACTCGAAAAGTTCCGAGCGATCATGCCGAATTGAATCATTTTTATTATTATAAACTAACCGAGCTGACTATGAATAAATGAATAAAGTAAACGAATTTAATAAGAAAAAAGTTAATTCCAAAGTTCAATTCAACTGCACTCTACCGTAGAAGTTTCGGCAGCAGCAAGTGGTTGTGTGTTCAAAAACTGTAACAACATTATGAACTTAAATAAATATCTATTTGCTTATATTATTATGCATAGAAGCATAGAACTAACCAGCAGCTGTTTTAACGAATAAAAAAATCAGAAAAAAAATATTTTACGTATTATTGTCGTGGTCAATGAACAAAATTCATTTCAATATTAACATTTCTTAACTTACATACAAGCTTCCGAACGAATCTGACAAGAGTTGTCAACAACGTGACAAATACGCTACACTACACGCATGAGCTGCTTCAAAATGAGTAAAAATATTTATTTTCGTAATAAAGAAATAAATATCAACGGCTACCAATAACCAATACTCACTTTAAATATTCTTAAGTTTTTTATTCAGCTTCAGTTAGCGTTCTTATGTTTGACATGACTCGTTGGTACATTTTGTTAATTAACACTCACTGTTTACGAATAAATGAAACGAAACGTAATTGGATTTCTAACCTAACGCAAAAAGATTACAAATCTCAATTTTTTCGTTACTTCTGTTGTTTTTATCTAATTCTGATAAAAGTGAAGTGCTTAAAAATGTGTTCCTTAATCCCCATGTCGCCACGGCGATGCTTTTATGGCAGGTAAGTGGATGTTATCATTAAATATTGCCCCCGGTATCTCATATGTATGTTATCGTATCGGACTTCAGACCTGACTTGTCGGCTTTCTATTCTTACCTACGTAGTATCAGCGAGTTTAACGTACGCTCGTCGCTGTACTCGGCTCACGCGTCAGATTCGCCGGCTTTCTCTCGCAGCAAACATCAAGATGAACAAGTTATCTGTTCTTAAAAGAGCTTTTTCGAGCTCAACATCGTTAAATGCAGTTAGAACGGTGACTGTTGTCGGCGGAGGATTGATGGGATCCGGTATCGCGCAGGTAAGTTAATTTTAAATTTTGCTAAACAATGTGTATATTAACTACTTTGCCGCAAACAAGGTCCAAAGTGACATATTAGGTATTTAGAGTGTCTTTTGCTTACGAAATAAGCGTCTTGAGTGTTTTTTTAAAACATTCACATGCAAAAATTTACCTAAACTTAGGATATTCTCAAACAAATAAAGTAACTATACTCACAAAAGCTTGTTTTTTTTAATAAAGAAATTCACAAGGGTCATTTCCCAGATACACATTACAAAGTTTGTTTACTTTGTGTACCTAGTGGCTATCCAGGCTTTGTATATCTAACTTCTAACTAATATTATAAATGCGAAATTATGAATGGATGGATGGATGTTTGTTTGTTACTCAATCACACCAGAACGGCCCAACGGATCTGGTTGAAATTCGGCACATAGATAGAGAAAAGTCTGGAATAGCACATAGGCTACTTGTTATCCTGGAAAATTGAGTAGTTCCCGCGGGATAGCGATAAACGAATTATTTGCAGACGAAGTTGCTGGCAACAGCTAGTTATATATATAAAAAAACTTCAAATAATTAGGTGCTAAGGCTACAGCCACACTAATCCAGTAAGATCCTATATTTTACAACAGTGTTGCCATATTTTTTGTTTATAAATTAAGAGCAAATCCTGGTAATCCCTTACTTTTTAAGGTTGCAGCGCAAGCTGGCCAGAATGTGACAATTGTGGACCTGCAGCCTGAACTGCTGGAGAAGGCCCAGAAATCCATCCAGAACAACCTGACCAGGGTTGCCAAGAAGATCCATAAAGATGATGCTGCAAAGGTTGAGGGGTTCGTCAAGGAATCCATCAGCAGGATTAAGGTTAGTAAATTTTCAGTTTTCTTTTTGCAAAACTTGACACCTTTTTTTGGTTTTGTTTTTAGATGTTGCTGCACGTCTAGCACGACAGCGCACAAGAGTCGCGTCGCGCGCGAGATAGATTACCCGTCTTTTTCTTACTGTTCGTTCTAGAAAGAGACGGATAATCTATGTCGCGCGCGACGCGACTCTTGTGCGCTGTCGTGCTAGGCGGGCTGGTATACCTACTATGACTTAAAAAAAAACAAAATGCATTTTTTTTAATGGCAATAAAAAAATATAAGCACAGTCTACTTTTGGTTTTGCTAAGAAAACATTTATAGGAGGCAATGTTGCTAAGGGTTGACACCCTTTTGGAAAAAAAGTCCAAATATCAGAAATTAAGCCCATTTCTATTAAACATGAATGGCTAAATTCAATTTATCTGCACATCTGTATGTCATAGCTAATCCACTCTTATACCTAACACCCTTACTTTATAAGAATAAAGGCTATTTTTGCTTGTTCCAGGTGTCAACCAAAATTGAGGACGGAGTTAACGCAGATCTGATCGTAGAAGCCATTGTTGAGAAACTGGATGTCAAACAGGAGCTCTTTAATAAGCTGGACTCGGTGAGATACGGAGCCCCTCTTTTGCCCGAATTTCATATGCCATAATGTAATGTTTGCCATAATGATCATTTGCCATAACCCTTTTTTTCTCTGAAACCGTAATTTTTTCAGGAGAATTGCAATAGCAATCCTGTAGAACTCTATAGGTTAGGTTAGGTTTGTTTCATAACAATCCGGAATAATTAACAAATAAAGAGAAAAAAGAGTTATGGCAAATGATCACTATGGCATATGAAATTCGGGCAAACGATAGAGACCCATTCTTTATTGAATTTGGATATTCATTAGTTCATTACATCACTACTACCAATACTGTTGTCCTAACTTAAAAGAAGCATTTCCAAAAAAACTGATTGACTTTTTTTTACATTTTTGGACAGATAAGACTGCAATCTACAATGATATTATAAACCCTAGAATCACTATGAGCGCTCAAAACTCGTCCCGAGCAGAGAGTGCTTAGGATCTGTCATTACGCACTCTCTGACCCTATGGAGCTGTCAATATGATTTACGACGTGCTGTCAGTTAAAATTTTAATAATGTCGTATATTCCGGACACATGCATTTGAAATAACACTGTAATGTTTGTGTTATACAGTCGTATTTCGAATATTTTAAAATGTGGTTGAAATATCATTTGGCATTTGCGACTTTCATATTTTTGGCATGTACTTTTGGGACAAGTTTTGGCAGTGATTTTATACGTGGCGGTGCATCTAGGGTTTATAATATCATTGGCAATCTATCATAATGAACATACATATGATATGATAGATATCATACCACATCATCATACCATATCATATTGATGTCTAATCTGTCCAAAAAAAAATGAATTAGATGGCAGAATAACATCAAACATAAATAAGTACCTACAGAATTTGTTACATGGTGGTTACTGATAAGATAGAGTAACAAACATCGTATAACATAACAGTAGGATTAAAATTATCTCAAATAAATATATTTTCGGATATCTCCTTTTAAAACTGATAAGTTGATACGAAATAATTGTTGCTAGTTGCTAGCAGTTGCCCGCGACATCGTATGCGGAGAATTTGTTTACTGCACGCCCGCGGGAACAATACAACACACAACAATACACAACAACACACACTACAACACACAACAACAGTACAGTAGTGCAGTGGGATACAATTTTCCAGGATGATTACTTTATGTATTTTTGTTTGTCTTTTTGATTGTCTCTATGTCAAAGTAGCCTGACGTTGACTGTGAAAAGGTTTTGCAGTGGCCTAGGGTTTCGTTTGGCTGTCATTCTATGAATGTCACTAAGCCCAGATGACAGATAAGTTAATAACTTCTGCTTGTCACTGACACCTTTCGGGATTTTCAAATGGGCCATGGACCCCTGACAAAGATACAATACAATACAACAATACAAATACTCTTTATTGAACACCACAAATCATTACAAAACAATACAGAAACAAAGAACAAAGTATATAATAGACGAAAGATTATTGTAAATAGAAAACAAAGCTTAACTAATATTTAAAAATATTTTAAGTAAATATGTTAAGGGTACCCCTAAGAGGTCCAGATACCTCGCTAAGAAATCCTGCATTATTTCAATGATGTTTCAATACTAAGCGAGAAATAAACAGTAACGAGAATCCTTTGTTGGTTCCAGCTGGCTCCGGAACACACCATTTTGGCTAGCAACACATCTTCCATTTCCATCAATGAGATCGGAGCAGGGATCAAGAGGAAAGACAGGTAACTAAAGGTTAAGTTTAACAATCGTTTGTCATACAAGCAATGACTTAATACTAATAGACGCGTTATAGCTGAACAAAACTCCTTTCGGGCATGGCAACGTTATTGCCGTTACTTGACATATAAGGACCTCTGCGCGCGCCGACAGCGACTTAACACAAGTTTTTTTTTTTTTTTATGCGAATAGGAAGGCAAACGAGCAAGTGGGTCACCTGATGGTAAGCGATCACCACTGCCCATAGACACCCGCAACCCCGGAGGGATTGCAGATGCGTTGCCAACCTAGAGGGCTAAGATGAAATGCCTCTTGTGCCTGTAATTCCCCCGGCTGTCTTACTCTCCACACCGGAACACAGCAGTGCAAGCACTACTTATGGTGGTAGCTATCCGGACGGACCTTGCACAAGGCCCTACCACCCGCAGAAGAAGTCAGGCAATTATCTTACTTTTCGCTTGCCACGGGGAGATCGCCTATGACGTATCTACCTCAGTTTTATATAGCAAGCTTACAAGCTTGTTTGTTTAACCGGCAGTTTGTACAGGCCTTATACTCTGAAATTCGATTTTCGAAGTTCGTTTCGTTCCGTTCCGTTCTCACTAATAGTTATTAATATGAGAGTGAGAGGGACAGGGGGACAGAGGGAAAATCGAATTTCGGAGTAACCCCCCAGTACCCGGCCATAAAGATTGTACATCGGTGTTTTCGGTTAATTTCGGCTTCGTAGAGCGTTGTCTCGCTCTTACTTACGTGACGCCTATTGTCTTTGAAAAGAGCGAAATGCAATCTTTATCGCCGGGTACTGTAGGTACGTAATCACTACATAGTATAAAACAAAGTCGCTTTCCGCTGTCTGTCTGTCTGTCCCTATGTTTGCTTATATCTTCAATCCTTTAACCGCCGTGGTCTGGGTACGTATTAAAATACATAAAGTTCAAAATGTATAATGGGTTAATACATAATGGTTCAAAATATATAATGCGATTTTCTCAGAAAGTGACCAATTTACAGGATTGTTATAAAACAAACCTAACATAACCTAAACCAATCTATAGATTACGATATCAAAAAAGTTTATTTAGGCAATAGTTTTACAGAAAATAGCATTATATATTTTGAACCATTATGTATTTTAACCCATTAAATACATTTTAAACTTTATGTATTCTGATCCGCTCCTCTTATACTGGCACTCCACTTGGCGTATTTATTCAAATATGAAGGGGATGCATTATATTTTTGTGTGTTACACAACGCCAAGTGGAGTGTCAGTATTAAATATAAGACATAAAATATCCAGAACATTTCGCCGTAGTCTAATACTACTATGGCGTGGAATTGTAATTCAGCGTCAGGATACTTTTTAACACGGAAAATTGCAAAGTTCCCCCGGGATAGATAACCGAATTCTTAGCAGACGAAGTCGCGGCCAACAGCTAGTAATCAATATAATAGAAGCTTACCCCCTTATTCATAAACGCTCTGTCGGCTTCTGCTAACTTAGCAATCGTTTGTCCTTATCTGTGAAAGGTAAATGTCAAAGTGACAGATAAGGAGAAACGATTGCTAAGTTAGCAGAAGCCGACAGAGCGTTTACGAAGGGGCTAATGTTTTTTCCATGCCGGTCTAGGAGTAAAGAAAATACATAGAATGTACCAGTTGCTTCTCTTCCCGCGCAGATGGTAAAAGCCCATCGAGGGAACGGGCGGAAATCTCAGGAATCATGTTATAGGCGATGCGGCTAGCAACCCATCACTATTTTGATTCCCCTTTCCTCCTATACGTCCACAATAATGCTCAACGTGGCCTTTAGGTCATGTTACCTTAGGCTCTGTCTACCCCGTAAGGGATACAGACGTGATTTATCTAATCTAACTAATATTATAAATGCGAAAGTATAGATGGATGGATGGATGTTTGTTTGTTACTCAATCACGCCAGAACGGCCCAACGGATCTGGATGAAATTTGGCACATCATCATCAGCCCGTGTCAGTCCACTGCTGGACATAGGCCTCTCCCATAGCACGCCATTGGGCTCGATCTTCAGCTCTCCTCCTCCAATCCCTGCCTGCTGTCTTGCGAATATCATCGCCCCATCTAGCAACAGGACGCCCAGGGTGCCCATTTGGCACATAGATAAAGAAAAGTCTGGAATAGCACATAGGCTACTTTTTATCCCGGAAAATTGCGTAGTTCCCGCGGGATAGCGATAAACGAATTCTTTGCAGACGAAGTCGCTGGCAACAGCTAGTGTATTTATGTATGTTAATGTTTCTACCATCCCGTTACAGATTCGGCGGCCTCCATTTCTTCAACCCTGTGCCGATCATGCGGCTGCTAGAGGTGATCAAGGGCGACCACATCTCCGAGGAGACCTACCAGACCATGATGGAGTGGGGCAAGTCTGTGGGCAAGACCTGCATCACCTGCAAGGACACCCCTGGCTTCGTGGTCAACAGGCTCCTTGGGCCCTACAGTGCTGAGGCCCTAAGGATGTATGAGAGAGGTTAGTATCAACAAATATGAGGGTGTGGGAAACGTTTTGAGAATGATTAAAAATCACACAGTACACTATACACACAATTTATTTACATAAAGTATTTACAAACAATTATATTAAAACGGAGCGACATAGAAAAACAACTATACGCATGCAAGCCTAAACCGAAGAGAGGACGCGCATGCGCGAGTTTTGTCAAACTCTCAAATGCACAGAACGCGGAAACGGAAATCAACGAAACACTTACTTAAGACTATTTACAATATTACAATATATATACAAAAATAAAGCAGTCGCCACAAGGGCATGTGCTTAGTTGGTTTGGTCACATAGAGAGGATGGATGAAAGTAGACTAACTAAACAGATCTATATGGGGAGTGTGAATGGTTGCGTTGGGAGGGGAAGGCCTAGAAGGACGTTCCGGGACCAAATAGGAGACGTTTTGAAAAAAAGGGCAGGTCAGGAGTACCCGAAACCGACGAGCATGTATGAAGAGATTGATGGATGTGGATGAAGCGAAAGAGGTGGGTCTCTATCGTTTGCCCGAATTTCATATGCCATAAATGTATTGTTTGCCATAATGATCATTTGCCATAACCCTTTTTTCTCTTTATTTGTTAATTATTCAGGATTGTTATGAAACAAACCTAACCTAACCTATAGAGTTCTACAGGATTGCCATTACAATGCTCCTGAAAAAATTACAGTTTCAGAGAAAAAAAGGGTTATGGCAAATGATCATTATGGCAAACATTACATTATGGCATTTAAAATTCGGGCAAAAGAGGGGCTCCGTATATATGTATGTGTTTTTGGGTGGAATTTGTAAAGTTAATGTGAGACTGGAACGGACCTCTATTGTACCCAGTCGCTGTGACTGGGGACCAAAGTAAAATTGGTAATGGCTATCCGAAGCTCTGACACGTCATGTTTGTCTCTTACACCGTACTATAAACTGACCGCTTTAATGAGTCCTCGCGGGCGAGGCTGCGGGGTGCGGGGTAGGACGACCGCGGGGAGCTCTTTCGGTGCGGGCGGGGAGTGCGTAAAAATAAAAAAAAATTAAAGACAATATATAGATTACATATGTTATGTTGATAAACAAACAGTATGATAAGTTATTTTTAAGTTTTTTACTTCCACCTCGAAAAAGCCATTTGAAATGGTGCGGTGTGGTTTATTATCGAAGCAAGGGTTGTGACTTGTGGGTTGTGTGTAAGTATCTTTGGCTGCTAAATTTGACAATGGCTTATAATTCATATTTCACGGGTTCATACAATCACATAGTCTCATTTATATGTTGTGTCAACCATTTTGACATCCGTCCTATCTCATTTTGACATCCATCCTATCTTTCAAATTTATATAAAATTTGCGTATATCCATTAAACTACTGTAACATTTGCATCAGTTCAGTTTTGCACATGCCATGCTTTAGTTATGCGGCTTGTGTTTGGCGTTTTGATGAGTCAGTCAGTCAGTACTTTTCTTTTTATCATTTGGTGATACTTCTGCTTGTGTAATTCGTAAATACTTCTCTCTGCTTTTATTTATTTATTGACTTACAGCTTTTGGTTGTACGTATGCTACTAGTATTTATTTAATTAATCTTATACTACTGAGACGGTGCCACGAATAAACGAGGAACATGAATAGAAGAGGAGACACAACTGTATTAGAAAAAAACTTTATTTTAGCCCTGAATATCAGATCAATTCTCAACTAACAGTAAAATTAAGATTTTTTGTTGCTTTAATTAAGGTGTCAATGTGACGTGACAGCTCGCTATTGCCAGTATAAAATATATTAAACACGTTATGACAGCTCATAAAATTTAATAAGGCAGTAAAATTCTAAAATTGAGATTCTTTTACCACCATTAATCGATCGATTTTGGCCGGCTGGCTGGATCAATCTCGTAAAAAACTTTTTTTTTTAATTTTCAGGCGACGCGTCAAAGGAAGACATTGATATTGGTATGAAGTTGGGCGCGGGCTACCCCATGGGTCCTTTCGAACTGGCCGACTACACGGGCCTCGATACCAACAAGTTTGTGCTCCAAGTTATGCTGGAGAAGACTGGTGACCCCGTGTTCAAGCCCATCCCAATGCTGGACAAAATGGTGGCCGAAGGCAAGCTGGGAATCAAGAGTGGCGAAGGATTTTATAAATACAAAAAGTAATTTGTTACTGGCAACATTTAACGTCAAGCACGAATGTTGCAAGAACGAGATTCGGTTGCACGCAAACCTTATAATAAATGCATATACTTGCTATATTCCGTGGCTTTTCTCATGTTTTATTTTTACATTTTTTGTTAATTGAAATTGAACTGAACTATTGAATTGTTTTATATTTTATTTTACTCTGTTAACAATCATGTTATAGAATAATATATAATATATAAAATAACCAATATTGTAATTAATAATGACAAGAAACTACGCTTCATGACACTATCTGTAACATCGAATAAATTTGAAAAACCTCAGAAAATGCCTTAAATGTTAAGCTGGAAACCTATTTTTGATATCATTATATGATTTTAATAAAGATTTTATCTTTTTAAGGATGTGTTTAATTGAAAACTAGTGAATTTAGGGCTTAAAGCAGACTTCGTTAACTATCTACTGATAATGACATAGTCTATGACTAATTTTACTTTGCCGGTGGCGTCACTCGCTAAGTCTATCTTTATTAACGATTCCACTGATATCTTGTCAATTATCTCTTTAATTATCAAGCAACGACATCATACTCTATAGTTCTAGTTCATAGAAACAAGAAAAGTCCCTAAAATCCCTTTTAAAGTTTTCTGAGGAATCATTACCTATGTATACACAAAGATACATAAATATTGAGGGAAAGACAACCTCCCGTTTAGATAAAGTAAGTTTCCGTAAAAAACCACACGAGTAAGTGAAGTCAAGTGTGTTTAGAATTAGGTACTAGTTTCTGCCCGTGACTTCGTCCGCGTAAAATTAGTCTTAAGAACTGATGTTGATAGTATATTCTGCAAATCTAGGTAGCCACGATCTTTCACGTGTTTATCGCTATTCCGCGAGAACAACAGTTTTCCGGTATAAAAAGTAGCCTATGTTTTAATCTAGGGTACCAGCTATATCCGTTCTAAATTTTATCCAAATCCATCCAGTCGTTTCAGCGTGAAGAAGGAACAAACATACACACTCACATCCTCACAAACTTTCGCATTTAGACAAAGACAAGACAAGACAAACATTTTATTAGCTTTGATACAGGAGGATACAAGATCAAACCCTGTAAGGGCACTGATAATATTATAATTAAATAATTATTATAATTATTAACAATACAAAAGCCGTGGTAGCCTAGTGGTTTGACCTGTGGCCTCTCAAGCAGAGCGTCGTGGGTTCAAATCCCGGGCTCGCACCTCTGAGTTTTTCGGAATTTATGTGCGAAAATTACATTTGTAATTTGCCATGAGCTTTTCGGTGAAGGAAAACATCGTGAGGAAACCTGCACACATCTGCGAAGAAATTCAATGGTGTGTGTTAAGTTCCCAATCCGCACTGGGCGCGCGTGGGAACTATAGCCCAAACCCTCCAATACACGGAGGAGGCCTATGCCATGAGGCACGCCGAATTACGCGACAATTTAATAAATAAACGACAATAACAACAACATGTACTTACTGAAATTATAGCGAATTCGGAATAAAAAGGCTTAAATAAATAAATAAATAAATAAAAAATAATTATTTATAATATTAGTAGGATAATGAAAGTGTACGGAACCCTCTGCGCACGAGTTAGACTCACGCATCGTCCTGTCTAAATAATAATAATAAAGACATAATAATTAATTCCGTGAACTCGACTGTTATCAGTTATCGTTTTATGGCCGGTATCTGCGGTCATCACTTTGTTTAGTGATAAATTGATAAGTGATAACGATTCGGCATTAATTCATTTACGTAATCAAAACAAGATTGATAGGAGTTTAACTCAATTAAAGGCCTCACATGATCATGATATTTACGGGTTTTGTATTAGTTGTCTTAAAACTATGTAATCATCATCCTTTTGTTATGCCTCATATTCATAATGCTTAAGACACGGATCCGTGCTTAAGGCGACACCAGCCGCGAAACTAGCGCTACTTTGGAAATGTTCTTATATCTCCTGAATTAGATCATCATCATCATCATCATCAGCCTGAAGACGTCCACTGCTGAACAAAGGCCTCCCCCTTAGCACACCATAATGAACGACAAGTCGCCACCTGCATCCACCGGTTTCCCGCAACTTTTACGATGTCGTCGGTCCACCTAGTGGGAGGCCTTCCAACACTACGTCTTCCGGATCGCGGTCGCCACTCGAGAACTTTTTCCCCCAACGGTTAATTGAATTAGATCAATTTTCAATAATTTCCGAAGGTTAGATACTAGGGAAACACTGGAGCCCCTCTTTTGCCCGAATTTCATATGCCATAACGTAATGTTTGCCATAATGATCATTTGCCATAACCCTTTTTTTCTCTGAAACCGTAATTTGTTCAGGAGCATTGTAATGGCAATCCTGTAGAGCTCTATAGGTTAGGTTAGGTTTGTTTCATAACAATCCTGAATAATTAACAAATAAAGAGAAAAAAGAGTTATGGCAAACGATCATTATGGCAAACAATACATTTATGGAATATGAAATTCGGGAAAACGATAGAGAACCCCCTCCCTCTTACGCCTGACGCGAGTTCATTTTTTACCCATCCTAAAAAGTGCTCAGCGCCACTTAAGAAGCTTTCACTTCAAAGATCATGAATATTCCCTATTGTTATAGGATACGCGTCCGCGCGCGACATCGATACAGCAATGAAGTTAGGCGCGGGCTACCCCATGGGCCCGCTAGAACTGGCTGACTTCACAGGGCTGGACAACAAGCAGGCTATACTGGCCGTTATGCTGGGCAAAACTGGCAACACTGCGTTCAGACCGGTGGCCATCTTGGATCGGTTGGTGGCGGAGGGGAAGCTAGGCAGGAAAAGCGGGGAGGGGGTGTATAAGTATGATAAATGAGACTATCTATAGGGCTTATTACACTTATCTAAACTTAGTCATCCTAATTAAGATGCGCTACTGAATTGACAACATTTCATATTTCTGAGCCTGTAATTTTAATGGTTCTCTGTATTTTGTTTGAAAAGATGAACATGCTGACAGTTTAATTTTTTCGCTAGGGCTTGTATTTAATTTATAATTAATTTATTAATTTGTGCTTATTCTAAAAGGGCGTAACTCCGATACTATCACAGAATACACACTTATCCCTTTGTCTTTCCTCTATAGAAAAAAAACTGACGTTAATTTCAAATTGTCAATGTCAGGTCCTATTCCCCAATATTCGGTTTTCGAGGTTCGCTTCGTGCTGTTCCGCTCATACTAATAGTCATTATCTTGAGAGTGAGAGAGAAGGTATGCAACGAACTTCGAAAATAGAATTTGAGAGTTGCCCCCCTTGTACTTTGAAGTTGTCAAAAATACAAAGTTATGATCGCTTATTTTTTCTCGTGAAAAAAGCAAAGGCGTTTCACCTATCATGTGGTAGTTTTGGTAAAATTAGGACATATTTTTAATTATTTTTTAATTTTTATTATAAGCGATATTAAAATTATATAAACATATTGCAGTGATCAGGAGGCAAAATGCTTTCGAACCATATATACATTTTCAGGTGTTATAAAAATGAAATGTTGTCAATTGGAACGCTTCTGTAATTACACTATTCTAAATTTAGTCAATGAATCAGATGTGTCCCCCCGCCGTGCGTGGCGAGGGCGACTGACTGCACTAAATATTACACGTTCCTAACTAGGATGCTAAACCATTCAGCTTGTCAGAAACCATCCTTGTTCTGTAATTAGGATACTTTTTAGGATGCTTACTTCCTAAACGCGGTTACACTTTACTAAATTAGGTTTCTAAATCATTTAGCGTCCTAAATTTAGCCAAGTGTAGTACGCCCTTAAGAGGGTGCATCCGTGCTGAGCTCGCAACGTCGCATTTTTGGTGTTTTTTTGCGATTATTTCACAGAAATTGAATGAAAGTATCAAATATCCGTCTGTAGTGCACTTCGTTTTTAGTGTATTAATGTGTCCAATGCAATGATTAATGGTGATGGACTTTTATTTTCGTGTTAAAGGGATAAAATACTATATCTCGTTTAATAAGAAAATAAAAGTCCATCAAGATGAGTTATTGCATTAGACACATTAATACACTAAAAACGAAGTGCACTACAGATGGATATTTGATACTTTCATTCAATTTCTGTGAAATAATCGCAAAAAATCACCAAAAATGCGACGTTGCGAGCTCAGCACGGATGCACCCTCTTAAAGGCCCTGCACATTAAGCTAGTAGTGGCGACCACGAAACGACGCCAGACGCCACCGACCAATTTGTACATAAAAAAACTCGGTAAGGTCAACGACTTTAATTGTTAAGCATACATGGAACGTTGTCATAGTGAGATGATTGGTTGTTAGTGTTTAAAACACGGTTCTAAATTTTGGCAATGCCAATATGAGACAGTGTTCCATACAACAATTAATGTTGTTGACCGTACTAGTTAAAATTAGGTACTAGTGATTTCTCATAACTGTAGCTTTAATGTTAAAATGTTAATAAATGGCAAGTTTAAATATTTGGTATCATTAATAAACCCACCGATTAGTAATCTCTTGAGTCGCTACTTTCATGTTTCGTTGCGCATAATCATACAGTAAGTAGGTACTTTACTATTGTGAATGTCATATCTATCACATAGTCATTAAATAATAACAAAATAAATAATAAACATCATGATGTTGATGTTGTTTGATGTTGAGACAAATTACACCAATTGAGCCAGTCCCAAACAAAGCTTGTTCTATGCAAAGCTTAGCTTAGCTTAGCTTTATTTTTGTCCTAAGCAAAGCTTGTACTATGGCACACGGCGGCCACGACGTACAAAATCCGCGGTCTAAAATGAACACAGGCACGAGGTCGTCTGTACACGCGTCAATGTGTGCGTAAGATACACAGGGCTGTCTATCGCAAAAACCTAATACTATAAGTACTACCAATGACATAAATATAGGTACTTATAATGAAGATATGGCTTAGATGTGTGCAAATAAATGTACTTTATCGTTATCTATTTATTTAAACTTACTTAAAATGTGTCTGTCTGTGTATTTAAGCATTATTATTTTCAATTACAATAGATGTACGACAACAAACTTAAGCGAATGATTCTGTAGTTATTTCATGTATTAATCGCGATAATTTCAGATAGCATTAATTTTCTAATGTTTTATAAAATGAAGTAGGTAGGATAGGTTCCCGAACTTGTGACGTGCGGCCGACATACATCGCGTTGCGTTGCGAGCCCTACTAGTTGCCAGCAGCTTTCCGGCAGACTGCGCTTGAGGGGTGGGGTAACTCGAATCGGTGCGGGGCGGAGCGTGGCCATTCTGTACGTTAGTACTATTATATATTCTGTGACTATGGTTAACAAGGCAACGGATAAACATACATATATAATGTAGATAAATACATACAACATCCATGACTCGGGCACAAACATTTGTATTCATCATACATATGTCTGCCCCTACCGGGATTCGAACCCGGGACCTCTAGCTTCATAGTCAGGGTCACTAACCACTAACCACTAGGTTATCCGGTCGTCAAATTAAACTCAGACAAAATATTAATTAAAGACGGCGTTCTACGAACAGCAAGTGGGCCCGGTTCAAACCCTTGAACGCGAACAAACGACAAACGCAATCAAACTTCGTCAAGCGCCTAAAATATTATAAAGAGGTGAAGTCTCTGTCTACCCCTGTGGGAAAGAAGCGTGACGGTAAGTATGTATGTAAAGAGGTAAAGTTTGTGAGGTTGTAGGGGGTGGTTTCTGGATATACTGGACCGATTTTGGAAATTCTTTTACCAATAGAAAGCCGCATTATTTGTGTCATAGTCATAGGCTGTATTTCATCCTGCGCGGACGGATTTGCGGGCAGCAGCTAGTTGATAAATAAACAAATAACTTAAGTAATAAGAAAAGACACAGTTCCATGCTGGTCTGGGAGCAAAGAAAAAACATAGAATGTACCAGCTGTTTCTCTTCCCGCGCAGATCGCAACAGCACATCGAGGGAATCGGCGAAAATCGTAGAAATCATGTTATAGGCGATATGACTAGCAATCCATCACTATTTTGATTCCCATTTCCATCTATACGCCCAAAATCACGCTAAACGTGGCCTTCAGCTCTTGTTACCTTAGGTCTGTCTACCCAGTAAGGGATAAAGACGTGATTTATGTACACTCGAGGACTTTAATTGTTGAGCATCATGGAACGCTGTCATAGTGTAGTAACGCCATGTCGACAAACAAATTTCAATAATACTTTGACATTGACATTTTGCGACAAGGTTCTATCGTGGCTCAACAATTAAAGACCGCGAGTTTACCTATGTAAGAAAACTTTACACTGCCGTGCAAAACTAACGAGTCCTTTTCAAACAACTTTTTGTGGAACGTGACTCCTTATTTTTGCTCGTCAGTAGCTATGAGTTACGCACGACGCGAAAGGCAAAGGCTCCGCGTCTTAACTTTTTATTTGGTCTGAGGCTAAAAGTATATTGCTAGAGTTGATATAGTCACGGCTGAGTTGAAGATTATGAATATGAAATGAAGAAACTATGTACAGAAATAGTTTATGATCCTGGGAAATGGTTGGGATGCGCTATCGCTTTTAGATCAGCTCCTGCGTGATACTAAAAATACTAACGTATAAAATGTGACGCATAGCGCATGTTGTATTTGCTATTCATCCGACGAAAAACAAAGTGAAGTTTTAGTGTGGGTATATGCGTACACTCATACATATATTTATATTTTATATGCCTACGACAACGCTGAATTATGTCCAGCGTAATTCGATTTTGAGGAGTCTTTTTTAATACACACATACACATATAGCGTCTATATCCCCGGGGTAGACAGAGCCTACGGTAAAAGACCTAAAAAGGCCACGGTTAGCATAATTGAGTCTTTGAATTTAAAAAAAATATCGATTTTTTTTATGTTTTTTAAAACTTTATGACATATTATATAATATCTAATTCAAAGAATTCTTAAAATAATTTTTTTTAATTAATTATAAGCAATTCAAAATTGATGAAATTTGAAATATGACCACTTGACCGGGAACGGGCCATGATTGGTCGCCATGGCTGTGACGTCACAATGTTAAAGCAATTTCACGACAGTACTGGGTTAACGGCTGATTTAACTAAAAATATCCGAAATTTAATACAAAAAATATCTGCTGAAGTTTTTTTTTATGAAATAAGGTGGCAAACGAGCACGCGTATCACCTTATAGTAAGTAAATTTTTGTTTTAGTCATGTGTAGGTAGGTAATAAAAGCTTAATCCTGAAAATGTTTCTGATTTATGTGAACTGGATTGATTTTACTGTACCTGAGATTTCACAATAAAGTACCTGAGTACAGTGAAAGATACTGAATCGCTTACCTACCACTGTGGAATTTTAACATACACCCTGCCAGATATATTATTGCTAAATTGTACCTATTAGGTAGGTTACGTGATTCAGTTTCTTCGACCGTAGGTACGTAAATTTTAATGGCTAGATTTTGTGGTTGTTAGGTATTCCTAGTTTTTTTATAACCCCGTGGGATTGTATTATATATTCAATGGGAATTTTTGCGGGTGTAAGAGCCTAACCTTGTTCTAGGTAGGTACGTCCGGGTCCGGATCGCTAGGTACGGTCAACGCCAAAGATATCTTTACTTTACACTTTAGTGCCTTGTCGTTGTAACTATATGTTTGAAGTTTCATATGAAGTTGTCAAAGTGCTTAGAGCGACAAGGCACTAAAGTGTAAAGATATCTTTGACGTCGACTGAACCAGCATCTTAGTAATCCTGCCGCCAAGCAGCAATGCTTGCGCTGATGTGTTCCGGGTGAGGAAAGTAAGACAGCCCGATTTTGGCATAATTTTTTAAATCCAAGATGGCGGATGACATTTTAACACTATTGACACTTTGACACTAAAATATTGATGGGTGTCGTTTTTGAGTAATTTGGTGCTTCTGAGCCTGATTTTGACATACTTTTTTGGATTCAAGATGGCGGATGACATTTTGACACTTTGACACTAAAAAAAATTATGGGTGTCGTTTTCGAGTAATTTGGTGGCTCTGAGCCCGGTTTTGACATAATTTTTTGGATCCAAGATGGCGGATGACATTTTGACACTATTGACACTAAAATGTTGATGGGTGTCGTTTTTGAGTAATTTGGTGCCTCTGAGCCCGATTTTGACACCATTTTTTGGATCCAAGATGGTGAATGACATTTTGACACTATTGACACTAAAAATGTTCATGTGGGTCGTTTTCGAGTACTAACATTTTACACTTTTTTGTGTTTTTTGTGTCAGTAATGTCAAAATGTCATCCGCCATCTTGGATCCAAAAAGTTATGCCAAAACCGGGCTGAGAACCACCAAATTACTCGAAAACGACACCCATACACAATTTTAGTGTCATAATGTCATCCGCCATCTTGAATCCAAAAAAGTATGTCAAAATCAGGCTCAGAAGCACCAAATTAC